>JAJEJH010000224.1:0-214665 GCA_026122585.1 Anacardium occidentale
TTGCTAATGTGACATATCTAATCATCTGATATGGGGATCAATAATAATTGCTGTCATGTGATGTCAATATTGCAAACTTTATCAATCATTTTGAGTGTGCATTGTGGATGAACTGCTGAACAATAATTAATATTGTAAATTTTTGCTGATTTATGAACATTATATTATGAAGTTTAAGTAATTTTCCTCAAAATGCATGTTCAGAAATCATTATTGTAAGGAATTAGGCATAAGATGGCTTTTCTTTTTTAATATCAGGATCAAGGAATTTAGTGAATGGGCTCAATGTTTAGTGCTTGAGTAAACATGTACACTCAGATAGCAATGAAATATTTGACGTCATGAATCTCCTTGAAGATGGACTGCAACATGGAAATGGTGCTGTTGTCTTAGCAACGGTTAAAGTGTTTCTACATTTGACCTTGTCCATGACTGACGTTCATCAGCAGGTGCCTTGTTTATTGATCTTCACTGTTCTTATTATTTTCTTCCTTTGGGTTATACACCCACACACAGGGGGACAAGATACAATAGCCTAGTGATGTTGTTTTGAGGATTGCGTAATTTAGGCATTTTTTACATGTTTGCTTTATTTTCAAGGACCTTATTGCCCCTGCACTTTGCATGAGTTAACTCGTAAATTGCTAGTGCCAAGGGTGCCTGAAGTTGTCTTTTTCGAAGCTGGGTTTAACCAAACAAGAAGATTAGCCGAGTGCTCCAGCTAGAAAATATTGGTATGGTGTAGGAAGGCCATTAAGGTATCTTGGTGTTCCTTTGGGTTGCAATTCCAGACACTCGGGATTTTGCAATCCATTGGTGGAAAGGTTGAGAATGGTTAAGAAGTTGTGAAAAATAATTTTTTTTCTGGTAACATAAACTTTGTTAATCTATTCAGTCTTATCTAGCTTACCTGCATGGTAGGATTAAAATAAGTATAAGGACTTCTTGTGAGAAGGTTTTAGTGAGAACAACAATTGTCAGCTAATTAAATGGGGGCTTTTTACTAGATCTCATGATAGGGAAGGCTTGAGATTGGCAATCTTGAAAGAACAATCAGGCATTTTTAGGAAAATGGCTTTAGGGATTTTCTTAGGAAAAAACCTATTTCTGCTATGTGATTATAAAGCAGAAGAATCGTCGAATTTTCTTGTGGAGTGCGTGAGCAACACATGATCAGTGGAAGCACAAACAAAGATTAAGGCTGACGATCAAATTAAATCCCAGGCCTTCTCAGATATATTCCAGTCAGCCTTGTCCAATTTCAATGCACCGTAAGCATTCTCTGTATGGTTTCCTTACATTGTCTTCATTGAAATTCGATTTACACGAGAAAGAAAGAAAGAAAAAAAGGAAAAAAGCAAATCAGAAGAAACAGGTTGAAACCTTTTAGGGTAATAGGAATTAGTGTATGATGTGATCTAAGTTGAGGGTTATTCTTTTACTTGTCCTTTTATCCTCTATGCCAGAGTTTTCCCAACTGCCAATGGAGACTAACAATCCAAGAAACTGAATATGGTGCTTCCTTATGTAGATGGAGACGCGAAGTCTCCAAATCTTGTACCAGGAACTCTGGAGTGAATTTTTTGCGTAGCACGAGTGTTTTTTTTTTTTTTTTCACTCATAATGCTCATCTATTTAGGTGGTCAATTCATCAGAATAGAATAAACCCAGAGACATTTTGTTCCAATTTATAAAACATTTTGATGAATAAGCCCACTTGAAAAATAAATAACATCATGGCAAATGAATGATTAAACTGAAACCCTAACTCTAACTGAGTCTAAATACGAGGTAACCTGATATTGCAGAGTCGCCTATTTGAACTCTTCAATTTCTACAGTTAGCTATTGGAAAGCTTTTCTCCCTCGGTTCAAATCATAAAGCGGCGAGGCAAGAGAAAATCTTTCATCATTATAACAACAATACGGCATTCGTAAAACAAGAAAGAGATGGTATTTGCTTGTAGGGTTTCCTCAGTGGCTAGAGCTTGCGGGTGTTCATTTCCTCGTAAAAGTTTTCAGCTACGTTTCTTCTGTGACCAGGCAGCGATTTCCAATCCGCTTCTCTCCAAATTGCTTCAAATACCCATCTCTCAAATCAAAACTACACTTGATTCAGAGGACCCTCTTCTCCTCAATAATTCCTCCTTTCCCTGGGATTCTCTCCTCACGTCTCTCCGATCTTCCTCGCCCCTTAAAGCTCAATCGGTATTTTTGACTTTCCCTTCTCTCCCTTTTTGGGTTTGCTCTGTTCATTGCTAAGGAACTCGAAGAGGAAATGAAATGAATTAGAAATAATTATATTTAATTTCTGCTTTTTTCTGCTTCATATGATGATTTTCTTTTTTGTTTTAAGTGAATACCTTTTGTCTACTCATTTTTGTCCAATGTAACTGTCAGGTCCTGGAATGGAGATTAGATAAAATGCTTAAGGGGAATGAGACATGTCATGATTACTCTGGTTTAATATCTCTTTGTGGAAAGATCCGAAATATACCACTGGCAATGCACGTGTTTACTTCGATGGAGGGTCGTGGAATTAAGCCCGATTCTTCTGTTTTCAATTCCCTTATATATGCTTGCTTGTGCTCAGGTGAGGTAGTGACATCCATTAGCTTATTTGAAATAATGGTGAGCTCTGAGGACTATAAACCCAATTCAGAAACTTATGATTTTTTCATAGCGGCTTTTCAAGCGTGGGAAATGTTGATGCAATGCACGCATGGTATTCTGCAAAAAAGACTGCTGGGTTTTCGGCTAATGTTCAGACCTATGAATCTCTCATTTCCGGTTGTGTTAAGTTGAAGGATTTTGATGGTGCTGATAGATATTATGAGGAGATGATGTCACTTGGAGTTATGCCTAGTATATACATATTGGAGTCTGTTCTTCAAGGGCTTTGCAACCGTGGAAATGCAGGTCAAGTTAAAGAGTTTGTGGAGTTTTTATTGGATGCAGGGTGGAAAATTAATGAGAATATGGCTGAAAAGCTTGTGAAATTTTATTGCGAACATGGGAAAGTGGATGAAATAGAGGAGCTACTTGTAACTTTAGAAAAGTACAATCAAGACCCTCAAGTTTTGTTGCAGGTGCATTGTGGGATTATAAGGGTTTATGCCTTGTTAGACAGACTGGATGATGTAGAATACTCTGTGGGGAGAATGGGGAAACACAGGTTATCGTTTAAACATGCAGAAGATGTTGACAAGGTGATCTGTTCATACTTCAGGTGTGAAGAATATGATAGGCTAGAGCTGTTTTTGGACCATATCAAGAGTTCTTATAAGCTCACACGATCAAATTACGATTTTCTGATTGCTGGATATCGGAGAGCTGGCTTAACTGAGAAAGAAGCTCTGGTGATAGAGGATATGAAATTGGCTGGAATTTTATAGTTTCTTGAATGGAGTATGACCAAGTTGGCTCTGATCTGTCCTTACTATCTCAGTATCACAACGGTGGCCAGATGTAAACCGAAGTTCCTATTAGATTGAAACTAGAGATGATTGAGATTGGCTTGTGGTAAGTGATTTGATATTAAACCATCCAACTTAAACCAGAGTCCCAGTAATGGACAATGTCATATTATTTTACATAATTATACAGTTTTTCAGTTTTATTTATTTTTTAGAGTATAAAAAAAATAAAAAATTTTGTAACTGTCCAGTTTCAACAATTGCAAAGGAATGCGGGACCATCCGACCACAAATCTCTCTGATTCCAATCTGACCACTCAGATCAGGAGGCCTTTGACCGGAATCTGCCTGGTTCCGATCTGACCGCTCAGACCAGGAGGCCTTTGACGGGATAAAAGCCCGGCTTGGTATTTGAAAATAATAATTGAAATAAATAAATAAAGACCGAGCAGAATTACCACAATTTTCAGCCTTATGGCTTTCTTATCTGCTCTTTTTTGTCTTTCTTTTGGTAGCAGCAATGTTTGTAGATAATATTTTTTAATTGGATACTGCAAGATTCCTTGCACTATATCTCTGTACACTGTACTATTTCTTCACAGAACGCCCGCTCTCTCGCTTGCAGTCACTGAATCCAAGAGGTGCAAGTACAACAGCATTGTTACTAACTAGCTTTATAACCCTTCTTCAGAGCTGTAGCCAATCTTTTACTCCCAAGTTCTTGCTGGGTTTTTCTCAAATGATCAGTGCCTGCCACTTGGTGCCGAGCAGGCATATTTCTTTACTATTTTATTTTGATGCTTATTTTCTTTGACTGAAACGAAGGAATATTAACTATTTTTGGAAGTTGGTATCTTTCTTGATGGACTTTTTGATATTTAAGAGTTCTTGTTTGGTTTTTTGGTCGATTTGCCTGATTAATATTTTGGAATATGATTTGTTTGCGTCAGTAACTGATAAAGCAATGCCCTGTCAAAATACCAAAAAGGAAGTTTTGAATTTGATTAGGTTTTCAAATCTTTTGGCTTCTATTTTTTTTTTTTTTTTGTAAACTAGAATTTGGTGTCTTTTCTCGAGGAATGTAATGGTGGATAAAGTTCAAGTTCTGGCTTTGGCCTGCACTCTGTTTAAAAATTAGATCAGTCAAGATTTACAAGTTGAGTTGAGAAGATCGATCATGTGGGAGAATCTGCTGAAAAAAAAAAAAGCTCCATAACGAATCAATGACAAGTTTCAACCGCCACCTATTAATGTGTGTATAAAATTTCAGTGACTTCATTGTTTTAATCATCTGGGTTGAAGCTTTTTGCTTCTTTATTATGTAATTTATTTATCCTGGTTTAAGTTATCAATTTGATTGTCTTCATAGCTTGAGATACAATGTCTATATAATGTTTTCTGTTTAATATTAACTACGAAGATCAATTTTTATCCTTTTTTTTTTTAAAACAGGATCATAATCCTGGTGAGAAGAATCTGGTGTATTCAAGTTCAAAGTCTGCCTGCATTTCCCTGCTCGACAAAAGATGGTTGCCGAATTGTGCGCTCAAGGACAAAAGTAATGAACATTCTAGTGGAAAGAGGAAGACTCCGGAAGCTTTGTCCATTTTTGACAGTTGGATTGAAGGGGGGCAAAAACCATCTCTAATTACTTTCACAACCCTCTTGGCTGCCTTGATGATGCAAAAGCTTTTCAAGTCCATTCATTTGATTATCTCACAGGTGGAAGAGAATTTGAATGAAACCCGATTCCATATTTTTCAATGCTGTGATAAATGCCTTCTCAAAGTCTGGGAACATAGAGGAAGGCATGGAAACATTGCGGAAGATTTAGCACCATCATGATGGAGCACTGCCAGGTTCATGGAGAAGTGCTGGGAAATCTTTGATGACATGGTAAAGGCCAGTATAGAACCTTATGTTCATCCATACAGCATTCTTGCTGAAGGTTATGTGCGGGCACAAGAACCAGAGAAAGCTGAACAGCTTCTGACAACAATGATTGAATCAGGATTTTGCCCAAATGTTGTAATTTTCACTACTGTGATCAGTGGATGGTGTAGCTCAGCTAGAATGGATTGTGCCATCAAGGTCTTTGACCTAATGTGTCAACTTGGGGTTTCTCCAAACTTGAAGACATTTGAGACCCTATCATGGGGATACTGTGAAGCTAAGCAACCGTGGAAAGCTGAAGAATTCTCCAAATCATGAAAGCTTTTGAGGTCCAGCATGGGATATCCACCATCTTGCTTCTTGCAGAGGCTTGGCGTTCCACCAGTTTGACAAAAGAGGCTAATAGAGTACTGAGCACAATAAAAATATGGAAAGGGTCCATCCAATGTCTACAGAGGAAGATATACCAGTTGAAAGCTTAGAGAAACTGTATCACAAATATGCTGCAAATGTCCCCTATCCTAATCTTTCCCAAATACCCAATTTGATTACCGCGATGAAAAAAGATCAACTTCACCTCTAAGAAAGAGTCAGATGTGTCATCATGTAATTAATTGATTTTATTGTTTATCTTATCTCCAATTCAAAATCATCCAATCATATGATAACACATCAATCATTAGTACTTATTTTGTAGTTTATGAAGTAATAATATCACAAAATTCATGTGTTATCAGCTTCGGGTTAATTGCAAACATAAAAAGAACCCAGTTTTCTTAATAAAGTAATTCAAATCTATGACAATAATTCTCTTGCAGCAAGAATTATCACCATTCATAAAGCACTTTCCAGCTTTCTCAGCTACTTGATATCAACAGAAGCAATCCCACAGCAACATTCATCTGTTTAATCTTTGCTATATGCTTGGATCATAAATAACTTGTAACTATGAGTAAATTTTACTTTGACATGACTAACAATAAATCCATGCCAGGAATATGCAATTCAATTCCCCTATATAAACACATTGGTAATACATATCAGGTTTATATTAATTATTGAAGTTTTTGTCCCTTTTTCCATGTAACTTTAATGCCTCTTGATCTCGAGGCTCAGCCGGAACTCTGCTGAGAAGCCATACTAGAAACACACCAACAAGAGCACCAGAGAGGTGTGCAATGTGATTAATAGTCTGTAATTGATAGCCTCCAAAATTACCTGACAATCCAGCTGAAGCTTGGGCTGCCTCCATTACCTATTGAGACCAAGGCATTTATATTAAGAATTATAAAAAGTGTTGAACAAAAACAATACTAAAATCTAACTTCAGACAGATATACCAGTTGCAAATTTAAAGCAAAAGCAATACAATGATGCATTTTTGAACCAGGAATCCGGGATAAAGTCTCATGGTGATAACATCATAACCATTCAAACTAGCCCAATATACTTCACATGGAATCTTATTTGCATCAAAAATTCACATGGTATATTTTAAAGACTTTGGAAAGTGCTCACCTTGTCTATAACAAATTGGCCCAATATTAGCACTTCAAGGATCTTCCTCCAGTCCCAAGACATCTACAACAAGAAAAAGGGAAGTGAGAATTTCATGAGGAACCGACTTGTTTTGGAATGTGGACATCCTATAATTTCATATACCTTTACAAGGACACTTATCGCAAATAATCCAAAAACAGCACCCGATGCTCCAACAGAAACTGCATTTCTTGGTAAAACCAGCCATGAAACAAGATTTGCTCCAGCACCTGTAAAAATGTAAGAAAGCCACAACGCAAAGTTTCCTTCCTCCTCTTCAACAAGCTTCCCTATTTATTGAGGGGCAATCAAATCCTCTTTTCACCAAAGATGGCATCCAAGCCATTAAAAAATCAAACATTCTCCCACTAAAGAGCATATCAAGCACTTACCAAAGATGTACAAGAAAAAAAGGTTGCTGGAAAGATGGTTCCTGAAAAAGACAATAGCAGGCTTTACTTAGACGATCATATAACACACAAATGCAATGTCTAAAGATCAAAATTCACATTATAGGCATCTCAATTCTCACCAGTTAGCATGGCAAAAAGCTGAAGTCACAAATTGGTACCATGCGGGCCTATAGTGGTAGAAGTACAAAGATTTTATAACATGGACCTAATTAAAATAAAACTAAAGGGTTAGCATGATATATAACTTGAAATTTAAAATGAGTAATGACAGATATACTAGCCATATCATCAACATATTTCTCAAATAAAATTCCCTTAACCATTCAAGTTCTATTGATTTTCTGCAAAAATAATTGTAATAATTTTTTCAGCTTATACTTACAAATAACAAAGTACCAAAGAGAGCATATACTATCAACAAAAACTATTCGATTACTTCAATCAATGTTTCTTTCTTAAAATTGTCAACCAATTTAACAAAACACAGTACTAATTTATGCCCACAAATCCATTTTGTGGCAATCTTTCATTTTTTTTATAATAAAAAGATAATCCGAACTAAAAGAACCTTAAAAGATGCATAAGTTAAATATTCAGTGTTTACCTGAAATACATGATCAGCCGCATATAGTCCAAGATTAATAAGTATTATCCAAAATATTCCATTGACGCGCTTATTCTGTTTCCTTCTATCATCTGGCTTCTCAATTTCAAGCTGCGATAGCATATCTAATACAATAATTATTAAAAATGTTGCTTAAAAACTATTATTACCACAACATACCCACAAAAAAAAAAGTACAAAAAATGCCCATAATGCACACTCATAATTGAAAGACGCCTGCAACCCAACTTTTTTTACATAGTAAGAGAAAATTACCTGAGCCTTTACTCTTGCATACTACGAGTGAGCGGAGAGTTCGAGGACAGTGAAGAAGTGAGAGATGCTTAAAGAGCGAGTTGGGTTTTGGGGAAGCTGATAAAGAAGAAACTGATGGAGATTTTCGGGGTGAAGAAGCATACGGGTTAATTTGAGAAACAGAAAAAGAACCCAAAGGCATGAAATTGCAAGGGTAACATGATTTCAGCAGGGATGATGACTGTTGAAAAAACTGAAACTGCCCCATTGAGTTGTGTCTGCGAAGGCGCCAGAGCCAGAGCAAAATACATCCTAATTCCTCGGAGTCTCTGTGGGCTGGCTATTTTGACGGGCTTCCAAAATTAGCCAATGGGCTCTTAAAATTTTGATAGCTTTAATCATTATGGGTCGCTTAAAATCTTGGCTAATTGCATAGGATCAGATTTAATCCAAATTACACTTAAATAATACTTAATTTGAAATTAGTTTTAGTCCAAAATAGTCAGTTCGCTCATTATCGACAAGTTAAAATTTAAATTTAACTAAAAACAATTGTATTTTATATTTAATCTTTAAATTGATAAAGTTAGATAAATTATATAGACAAATAAAAAATAATTTAATATTTTATTTAATCCAAATCAGCCGAAATTTCAAAATTCAGATTAACTCGTTTATAAAAATAAATTTAATCTTTAATCTGAATCCAATTTATTTGACATTTGAGTAACTCAAATCGAACACATAAAATCATCCCCTGAAAGTGTTGGTATTAAAAACAAGCAATTGAATTAACCACTTGTAAAGATGCATCGAAGAGTACTTTCCTATGAACATGAATCAGAAACCCACATCCTCGAGAATCATCGATAAGAGATAAAGAGGATTTATCAAAATTTTGACTTATCTCTCGTATTGACTTCAAAACTAGTTATCGAATTCAGAATTTTCTATTATAATTGACTCAAATTTGATTAAGTTGATGCAAATTCAATTAAGAGTTATATAAAATAAATAAATAAATGAGATTTTGTATTAAATTTGATTATTAAGTAATTTGATTTGAATTCAATGCAACTGACAAATCCAAACAGTAAAATGACGTTGAAAACACTCCGGCATTGGAGGCCTTTAAGTTGAAAGTTGTAAGCGACCAACTTTGGTCTTTTTCAGACATGTTGAAAATAGGCCACACCCATTATCATTATTCCCACCCAAGTTTTCCCTAAATGCCAGATTTATCTTTTTAAATAAAAAATTTTAAAAATAAAAAAATATGCAATTAAATTTATAAAAATAATTAAAATATAAAATAATATTAATATAATAATATTAAATTAATATTTTTTAAAAAAATTTATAAAAATATAAAAATAATATTAAAAAAATATCACCACCGTTAATGGTGATGACCGCCATAAACCTAACCAATTGATTAAAAATAGGCTCATAATTCTTTTAGTGGTTAGATTTTGTTGTCTCAATAATTGAGACTGTCAAATAAGGTTAAATTCAAACCGAATCAAATGTCAACACGCATATGTTCTTGTTTATACTTGTTTCATATAGTTCAAGTTTGGGTTTGTATTTGTATTCGTCAAATTTTTTTATAGTCAAATTTAGATTCGCATTTGATTCATATAATTTAATTCGTGTTTGACTTGTATTTGTGTTCAATTTATATAATTCGTATCTATATTTTATTAAAAATTATAATTAATACAAATAATTAATAAAATATATTTGAAGATGTTTAATTTAAGTTCAGATTCGTGTTTATATTTGGTTTGTACAGTTTTTGTTCAGACTTTTATTCGCTGATGTTTAAAATTATTGTTCGAGTTTGTGTTCATGTTAGAACAATTCGTTTCAAACTTGTTCGAATTAAACTCAAAAATGAATCCTAACATATTAACTGTTAAATCTAACTGTTTCAACTATCGAGACAGTCAAACCCGACTGTCAATCGATCCAAATGACTATTTTTTATCATTTGATTAGATAACCACCAACAACGCTATCATCAATCATGGTATTTTTTTATATTATTTTAATATTAATATTATTTATAATTTTAATAAAAATTATTTTAATTATTTTATAAAAAAATTAATTAAATTAGATAAAATTTAATTGATAGATAAATATTTAATTTTTAAAAAATTTTCAGATAAAAATTTCAGACAGAGAAACGTTGCGTGGTAATAAGTCGTCCGGCCTTGAAAATAAGAACACGTCCTATGGCCGGTCTCGTCGGTGGGGTGAGGCCACGTGACGTTGGCCTTGTTATATGTCTGTCCATGATTACACTTTCACATTATTTTATTTGAAAAAATCTTATGAATCCCCGATTTTTCCTGCGCTGCCATTTAAACAGTTGTTAATCTGTATATGTGAACCCTTTGAGTCTGTCACACTTTTTACGGTAAAGTTTTCATCATGAAAGAATGTGTACCACGTGGCAATATTTGATTTTAATTAAATATAGTTTAGATTTGTATATTTAAAAATTTTAATTAAAATAACTTATTTTTAATACATTTAAACCACATTAATCAATTGTTTTTAATTATGTCTTTAAAAGCTGGTTTAAGAGTTTTACGATAAAAATTACGAGAATAAATCACTATAACACTTTTAAAGATAAATTATGATAACGGTTTTAAGAGGTTTTAGTAACGGTTTTTAAAATACCCAATTTAAGTAAGAGTTTATTTTATAATAAACTATAGCTTCTACGGGTTTATTTTAATTAAATTCAAAGTGTAATTTATATTTAATAAAATCGTGTACACTTATAATAAGTATAATATCATGTATTAAAAATCTAAGTGTTTGTGTCAAGTAATATGCATCCTATGATACATTTTTTTTTAAATAGTAACAATAAATTTTAATTATCGCGTTATCATCTTGAAAAGTATCACAAACACTCTTCGAAATTCTGAAATTTTAGAAACATATCCCTATCATATCACCACTTCTTCGAAATTGTATATAAATTGGTATCAATTTTATGTATTGTATCATATGCAACGTTAACCGTCGTACCAATTTTTATTATACCTTAGGTGAAACGGCTAATTCTCACTTAAGGTTTCACTAAATGATAATGTCCCGTCAAAAAAATTTTAGAAAATCAAATACCCATATTCCTTTCAATTTTTTAACATTTTATAATAAAAATATCAAAATTCATTTCATAAAAAATAAATAATTTTAATTTTAAAATAAAATTTAATATATAATAATATTAATATAATAATTAAAAAAAATCACCATCATGGATAACAGTGTCTGAAAAATGACTACTTAGTGGAATTGATAACTAGATTTGACCACCATTAAAGATGATCGAAAATTGTTAGTATATATAAAACTGATCATTATCGACTATTTCTAAATGCAAAAATGATCAAATTTGGACGTCTCAGTCAGATCTTTAATGGCTAAATCTGATCGTCTCTGCCATTGAAATGATTATATTTAATCGTCAATCTAATCAAATGATCGTTAGTTACCTGGTTAGGTTTTCGACGGCCACCACTACTGGTTGTAGTGATTTTTTTTAATTTTAAAATTTGTAATCATTTTTTAAAATTATTATTATTATTTTATATTTTGAATATTTTTATAACTTTGATTTTATTATTTATTATTTTTTAAATTTATTAGTTAAGAAGAAAAAAATATTTATTTAATTAATTTAATTTTATGATTGATTAATAGATAGATATTTGATTTTTAAAAATTTTTGAATAATATTTTATCATTTATAAGAACTTTGGGTAAAAATAAGTCTTTTGGCCCATGCCTTATCACGTATTTCCATTTCGTATTATATTATTCTTATCGTATATCATAAAATAATGAGTACCAATTTTCATCTCAGCCGTTCATCCAAACAAAAGGGTTGTTGAACTGCTTCGCATTTCTAAATTACTAAGATATTCCGCCCGCCAACAGTTACCGAGTGGATGTCTGGTTTCTCATTTGGATCGGACCCATCGAACTACCCGCTAATTATTTTTCTTAGAGTAATAATTTAAACGTGTCTACGTTTGATGGAGACTATCAATTTACGTACTATATTTTTCCGTAATATCATAAGTACACAAGTTTTAAAATTGTGTTTATGGACATCCCATATCCAATTTTAATTCTTTGCCACATTTACCATTAAAGAGGCGAATTAATAATCTTATAAGTGACAACTTGCAATAATTATTATACCCACAAGTCTCAAAAAATAACAATTATACCCTTTTTACATAGGATCAGATTCAAATAAAACTAAACACAAATATATTTATATATATATTATTATTTAGTTCGTTCGTTATAGATTTGATTCGTGTTAGGATTCATATTCGTTGATTTTCTTTAAAGTAAAGTTCAAATTCATATTCAAATTTGAGATTTAGGTTCACATTTGATTCATATTTATGTCCATATTTGTGTTTAGTTTGTATAGTTTATATTTATATTTTATTAAAAATTATCATTAATAAAATATAATTAAAACATTTTCAATTTAAATTTATGTTATTGTGTTTAGTTCGTATAATTTATATTCGAGTTTGTATTTACTAATTTTTAAAATCATAATGCAAATATATGTTTGAATAGTTTGTTTTAGACTATTTCAAATTAAACTTAAAAACAAATTTTAATATATTCGATTTGAATCTAACTTAATTTTTAAACTCTTAATACTCAGGTTTTATTCATATTTGATCTAAAATCAGTCAAAATTATTGATTGTCAAGTGTTTGACCTAGTGATCAAAAGGGCAAGGGTCATTCAGATGGCAATATTTGAATTTCGACAAAAGCCAAACTCTTAATTTATTCAATCTATGCCCCTGGTTTATTCTATAAGAGGTTCTCAGGTAAAAAAAAAATCGGGGGTTGAATTATTGTTTTTCATAATATTGGGACTGAAGAGTAATTTAAAAAACTCAAGGGGTGAAAATGGATTACCATTCATTGCCCTTGAACGAGCTGGCATCGTTATTATTATTATATAAATCAGTATAAATAATTGATAGCTGAATAATAATGAGTAACTAAAATGATAATCTGTCTTATATTATTTTTAATATAGTTTAATAACAATACATCATTATTATTATTTAAATTAGGTAATAATATATTATTTTATTTGCATATATTAATAAATAATATAAATAAATTAACCATTATTTTATATTTATATCAATCTAATTTAAAACCAATAAAAATTGTGACCATTTAATTTTTGGCGAAAACACTATTTCCACCCACGATTTCTTTTGAAGACAAAATTTTATCTTCTAACTTTCTAAAATTCAATCATATATCTGTTAATTAAAATTAACAGTTAAATTTAACGTTCAATTGTTAAATATTAATAATCAAAAGAGTATTATTATATTTTTAACAAAAATAAAAAATAATAAAATAAAATTTATAAAACTAACAAAAAAATTAAAATAAATTATATAAATATTTAATAAATTTCAAGAAAATATTAAGATTAAAATAAAATATAGTCATTGCTATCGACGTTGCTACAAAAAATGAATAAAATTCACGAAATGACTATATTTAGCCGCTTATGCCATCAATTATGACAAAAATAGTTGGTAATGACTAATCTTAGCCCCATTAGCCCTCTTTAAGCTATGGTTGATGATAGATGTAACCGTTGAAAACCTAATTAGATGACTGAAAATAGTTATCTAGTTTGATTGATGACTGTCTCTACCATCAAACAGTCAAATCTGATTGTTAGTCTAACCATATAACTATTTACAACCATTTGATTAGATTTTTAGTAATTATTGTCACCGACGATATTGTTGACGATAGTGTGATCATTTGTTTTAAATTTTTATTACTTTTACATTTATTAATTTCAATTATAATATTAAAATTATTTTATGTTAAATTTTATTGTCATATTAATATTATTTATTTTCATGGGGGTATTTTAGTCATTTATTAGACAATATTAAAAATATAAAAAACAGGTATTTGGCTTTTTAGAAAATTTTGGGTGGGATTTTGTGATTTAAGGAAACATTGGGTGGGAATAGGAGTCTGGCCTAAATAAAAATCACATGGCTTATCATGATAACCACGGTCGTCATCATCATTGCCTCTGCCCACCAACCACGTGCTTCTTTAAGTACTTAATTTATTTATTATATTTTATTTTCTGCGCCATGAATAAGTTGATTCTGTCAAAGATAGGGCCTGCCTAATATCAGATATGTACAGCTGATTATTATTATTATTATTATTATTATGACAATATATAAACAGACATTTCAAAATCTCCTCTATTTTTTAAAAAATTATTAATTATTTTTTATTACCTAATTTGTTTTTAAAGTCAACAATATTTAATTTTAATTTAACAATAGCCCAGTCATATAGGCCCGCCCGAACAGTTGAGGACCCACAGCCCAAATAAGATAAATTATCATGATGATGTGATTCTAGCGTATTCTATCCATGATTCATTCGAACAAGTTAATTCGAATTCAAATCCTGATTCGATAATTTGATTTAAGTTAAAAGGTTTATTGGTAATTTTATATTAAAGCTTTTTTGAAATTTGTTTTCTTTTTAAGATTTTAAAATTTTATTTATATTTTATATGATTATTTATTATTTAAATTTAAGTTCAAATTGATAATTTTTGTTCTTTATTTGTTAAATAGAGTTACCTTTTAGTTAAATTTAATTTGAATTTATCTTTATTCAGTATTGATAAGGATAAAAATAATTATATAAATAAATATTATTAATTTAATTATACCAACTGATTTTTTAAAAATAAATTAATAACAATTTTTTGTGGATTTAATATATTATTCCTAAATTACCCTCGTAAACCTCCAAAATATCAACCCAACCACCGACCATTGAAGAGCATCCCTCCAAACATACACTCCTATAAATTTCATGGCAAAACGAGAACTTGTCTCACTCGGAATTATAATCAATCTCTCATTTTGAGACTACCCACAACTGTCACTCTTCTTCCTCGTTCTGTATAAGTTCATTCTTTTCTTAGACGACTACACACTCTTGATTCATCATCGAAGAAAAAAGGGAAAAAGAGCGAAACTTTCTCGTTTGATTCATTGCATTTTAGTATTTTACATCCTTATCCAACTTTTTCAAACATTCTCTGTCGCCTTCTCTTTTTTCAAAGCACATAATCGCCTGCACTATTGATTCATATTATCTTCCACTCAAATTGTTCCACTTGGGTCTGCAATTCTAGCAGAAATCAACCCCACATTCAAAGATTCAGAATTTCTACTATTTTTTTTTTGTTCTTTTGTAGTTGTTCTCGTTGAATCAATTTAACGACATTGCCTCCATCTTTGGTGTTAGTGGGAAAGTTTGAAGAGTTTTTGAAGGGTTTCGTAGAATTTTAGAGGTGGGTATTTTTTTTTTTTTTTTTGGTATGAACTTTGTCGAGAGAAAGTGAGAGACGGTTGAGAATTGGCGGATAATTTTCGATCTCATGGCGGAATTTGGAGCGAAATGGCGGGTTTGGACACCGATATTAATGATTTTCTTTAATCTTCTGGTAGCTTTTATGTTTGCTAAAGCCGAAAGAGGCTTAAAACTTGAAGCTTCAGGATTTAATGGAGTAGAAAAACGTGAATCAGATTTTCTTCTCAAAGCTGTACATTTCTTATGGCAATCTGATCAATCTGGTTATCAACATGTTTGGCCTGTAAGTTTAATGTTCTCCCAACCTTTTAATTTTTGTAATTAGATTCTTCAATCTATCTGTATTTATTTTTTAATTAATAATGATAAATTGACAAGTCTCTGTCGTCCGGTTTCAATTTTTATAAAAAATAGTTTGGTTGGGTGTTTCTTTATGTGCATTAACTTTTGGATGATTTCTAGTCTCTCTGTCTGGATGTAAGGTAAAAAATTTTCCAACTTAATAAGTGAAATGAAGTTGAAATATGTTGTTTGCAGGAAATGAAATTTGGATGGCAAATTGTTCTGGGCAGTATTATTGGATTCTTCGGAGCTTCCTTTGGAAGTGTCGGTGGGGTTGGTGGTGGCGGAATCTTTGTTCCTATGCTTAACCTGATCATTGGGTTTGATGCAAAATCAGCTACGGCTATTTCAAAATGTAAGAGACTCATGAAGCTTTGTTGTTGATATTCAATTTAGAGACAGGGTTAATAAATTGAAAGATTAGACTAGTATTATATAATATGTCTGAGTCAGAAAGTTCAGATTTGAATGGGGTTAAAGACTATTTTTTGAAGTTTAAGATATTTTAGCTCAAAGGATTATGTGATCCATACAATTGACTATATTGTCTTGATGTGACAACCACTTTTTCTTTTTTAAAATACTGCTTGATTCCTCTCTTTGTAACTTCGAATCTCAAGCATGTTTAACTTTGAAAACTTTAATCACTGAGATGATACACCTAGATTTCTCTTTTAAAATTGTTTCATTATTGTTGGTTGTAAATATATATCTTTTTTTGTGTTTTGTGAATTCTCTTTGTTATTTGCCAACTGCTGAACTCAATAGTGATAGCTATAGTTATCAATGTGACAGATTAAAATGGAATGCATACTTAATTAGTTAATGCTGGCATATACTTTTGCTTGTTTACAGAAAATCTGGGTTCACCTTTTAGTGGAATCATTTATAGTAGTTACAAAGTAAGATAAAAACTAAGCTGATTTTCTTTGTAATTTTGAAACTTTTTTTAGGTATGATTATGGGTGCAGCAGCCTCAACTGTTTACTATAACCTTAAGTTAAGGCATCCTACACTTGATCTGCCCATCATTGACTATGATCTGGCTCTGCTAATTCAACCAATGCTCATGCTGGGAATAAGTATAGGTGTTGCATTCAATGTTGTATTTGCTGACTGGATGGTCACAGTTCTACTCATTGTTCTCTTTTTAGGTAATTGTTACTGAAGCTGCAGTTCCTTGTGTTGGGCAGTCTGCTTTGATAACAGCTTATGTTGATTATGGTGGTTTATAGGTACATCAACCAAGGCATTCTTCAAGGGTATTGAGACATGGAAAAAAGAAACCACTATGAAAAAGGTAATTTCATCTACTTACATAGATATTTTGCTTTCAATGCCAGCCCATGTGCACTCCTTTTAAAAATGAAAGATCATTCCGCTAAAACATAATTTGTAGTCTCTCGTGTCACATTTATATAATTGCCCTTTCTATTGCATGCTACATAAAATTCCATACTTTGAAGTTGTCATTTCAACTCAAACTATTGGAAGGGATGATAACTTTCAAAGTCCATTGTTAGGGGCAGTTTTCTGCCTTCCTGATCTTCTAATTCACCTAAAATCAAGTGAGAATACAATAACATCTGTGGCCATAGTTTGATCACTATCTGTATGTTATTGCTCCAAGAGTTTATTTTAACCATTTGAACTTGGTTTCAATTTTAGGAGGCTGCCAAGCGTTTGGAATCCTATGGTACATATACTTGCTGTTATATTAATTATATCAGGAGACGATTGAATAAGACCATCGTCCATCTTAATTCAACTCATCTATTTTTCCCATTCTAGGAGGTGCTGCTGCCGCCTCTGAGGTGGAGTATAAACCCCTTCCTACTGGCCCAAGCAGTGAAACTCAAAAGGATACCATGGACCGAGAAGTGAGTGTACTTTGGTCTGCTGTAGTGAGTATTCAAGAATTCATGAAGCTAATATATCAAGTAATCACAGGTGACTATCTTGGAGAATGTTTACTGGAAGGAACTTGGACTTCTTGTATTTGTTTGGGTTGCATTCCTTGGAATACAGATTACCAAGGTTTTGTTTCTCCTGCCATCTCTTATAGTATATATTTCAATTTTCTAGTTATGCATTAGTATTCAGGGTTAACTGAAGATTATGACTTTGTCTACAGAATTATACATCTACATGTTCTGTAGCATATTGGGCATTGAACCTTATGCAGGTACATTTCATTCCATTGTTGGACTCCTTACCCTGTCATCTTTATGTTTCTGTCTGTTTTTGGCTGTGTGATTGAGACATAATTACCTGAGTACTGCTAAATTTGACAATGAGTATATTATGCAGATCCCAGTCTCTTTCGGGGTATCTCTGTATGAGGCTGTTGGCTTGTACAAGGGGAATAGAGTAATAGCATCAAAGGGAGAGGACGGGAAAAATTTAAAGGTGCACCAGCTTGCCACCTATTGTGCCTTCGGAGTATTGGCTGGCATTGTTGGTGGGCTGCTCGGACTAGGTGGAGGATTTATCATGGGTCCACTGTTTTTAGAGCTCGGAGTTCCTCCACAGGTGAGTTATTGTTTCCTTTTTGATGTGTGTTGAACAATGATCTAAATTTACAAGTTTATTAATTGATAATACCAGGTAAGAGTTAACAAAATCTTTGTGAATATATAAAGTTAGTTAATAATGTGGGTATGCATATTTGGTTGCTTAAATAGCAACCTTGAAAGTTATGTTCTTTGAGTAAGTATTGCTGAAGTTGTTTTTTATTCTTCTTAATGACCTTTATGCAGGTCTCAAGTGCCACTGCTACCTTTGCTATGACCTTCTCCTCATCTATGTCAGTTGTAGAATATTACCTTCTGAAACGTTTTCCTGTCCCCTATGGTAAGCGACTCACTGGTACTTCTGTAAATATCGAACATCAAAAAAATGCCTTTCGAAGGAATGCACTATGTAATTAACGTCTAGATGTTGGATCTATAGTTTCTCCAATTCATCAGATTCTTTTACTTGTTTGGCAGCTCTCTACTTCGTTGCTGTGGCTACCGTTGCCGCTTTTATCGGGCAGCATGTTGTGAGAAAACTGATTATTTTACTGGGACGGGCATCACTTATCATTTTCATTTTATCCTTTACCATATTTGTTAGTGCAATATCTTTAGGTTTGTGCTATTCTCCTTGTTTCGATGCTTGATATGTTTTCCGTTCAGATATATTGTTTTACTCAATCAATTTAGAAACTGATGTCTTCAACCGTTGTTAGGTGGGGTTGGCATATCGAACATGATCAAGAAGATTGAAGCGCATGACTACATGGGATTTGAGAACCTCTGCAAGTATGATGCATAGTTTGTAGGTTGTTTGTGTTTCTTTTTAGGGTTAATTCCTGTTATCAGAAATTCTTAGGTTCTGTAGTCATTCTTCTGAGGCTGAATGTTTATCTTCTGTTGCTGTGATAAAAGGATGTACTATTTCTAAATTTATTGTTATTGACACATTCACAATCTGCTCCCCTTGTGAGTTAGACTTGGACTCCTCGTTACCTAATGCTTGTAATTAGGGTTATATTCAAACCAAATCGAGTATCTTTAGCTGGTTCAACCCTGGTTTGATTGGTTTATGCAGGACTTGAGCTCGAGTTTGAAATAGGAGCTATTGACTCGAGTTATTCATATATACTTTTGAAATAAGAGATAAAAATTTAGCCATACTAAGATATAAAAATTAAATAAGAATAAATAAATATTTAGAAAGTGTAAAAGATAAGATTTTAAACTTTATGAGATTTATTCATATTTATTTAATATGAGTTTATCCAATTAATCAAATTTGGTTCGAGTTTATAATTTTAATTGAAATTTCATATTTTATGAGACTGAGTAATCCTCTTTTATTTTAATTGGTTAATTTTATCTAATTAAATGATGTAAAAACAAAATTTTACCATAGTTTAAATTTTAATCATTTGGGTGACTCTGATCTAGGGCAGTCTGGTTGTAGAATCATGTCATTCCAACAAACTTTAGATTAAAGGCCAAAGGACTATTTCCCACCCATAGTTTGAGGTGGGGACAAAGTCTCACCCGCTTAAGTTTAAAAGCCTAGTCTTCCATCCAGAACTTAATTTTTTATAATTTTTTATTGAAATAACTAAACTATCTTTTTAAAAATTAAAAATTTATAATAAAAATATAAAATAATTTTTAAATATAAATATTTTCAAAAAATATTAAAAAATTAAAAAATATATTTAAAAATTTTTAAATTTTAAAAATTGAAACAGCCACCGCCGCCGGTATCAACAGCGTGGCTGCCCATAATAGAACCAGGTGGCCATTTCCGACTATCTGGTTCCAGGAGAGGCCAGATCTGGCCTTCCCTTTCAATGACTTCGGCAGCCGAATCGACCACCTCCAGTTTTGGAGGTTTGACCGCTTCTGACAAAATTAGGAGCCAAAAACGGCCGTAAAGAGCCGACCTTGGCCCCACTGACCGTTTCCGACCTTTAATTTGGGCAGAGGCGACCAGATCTAGCCGCTTCCACCAAAACTGGAGGCGATCGATTCGGCCGCCTCCACTGAAAGGGGAGGCCAGATCTGACCTCTCTTGGAACCAAGTAGTCGGAAATGATCACCTGATTCTATTATGGGCGGCCACCACCGCCGGTGGCGGCGGCGGTGGTTGCTTTCATTTTTTAATTTTAAAAATAATTTAAAAATATTTTTTAATTTTTTTTAAATTTTTTATTTATATATAAAATTTATTTTATTATTTATAAAATTTTAATATTAAAAAAATAAAAATACCCCTAATTATTACTATACCCTTATTATTTTTAATATTAAAATTAGATTTTGGGTGAGAAACTAAATTTTTAAACTTTTGCGGGTGAGACTTTGTCCCGCCTCAAACCATAGGTGGGAAATAGTCCTTTGGCCTAAATTAAAAGCAGTTGTCATTGTTTTTGTTCTGTATAATGAATGGAAAATACGTTTCCCTTGAAGTCAATAAGATAAAATGGAACAGCTGTGAAGGATCAGTTTCAGTTCATGGAGGCTTTTGAAATTGCAGACGGTCCTGAGCAGCACTTGGGACACGGGATTCCAACTTTACTGGCATGCGTTGCTTTCCTTTCCTTTCATTTCCTTTCATCACTTTTGCAGCTGGAGTAAAGTTTGATGGCTAGTTTCAGATAAGCTTCAACATCATAAATATGAAAAGAGGAAAACTTTCTTTGACCAGAAAATTTTATTTTACACGGTTTAACTTTAATCCTGTGCAGACAGGACAAATTGGGACTGGGGAACGCAAGAAAATTGCACGCCAATTTTGCTGCTTCTGCCTTCTTCCCCGTTGTCAGACTGCTGTTGGTGGTGGTGGTGGTCACATGTCCCTACATAAGTGCCGATTTGACATGAGCCCATCCAAATCCGGCTTAAATTGTGCCAGGCATGTGTCCAAACAGATAATGAATATTATATATATATATATATATTTTTTTTATAATTATAACATTGTATTTATTTGAAATTTATCGTTCTTAATGATAGAAGAAAAAAAAAACAAAGTCAATACTAGTTTGGATAAAAACTTAATGTATATAGTTTGAGTTCATCGATTTATTTGAGTGAAATCATATATTTAATCTAAATTAATTTGAAATGACTCTTAAATATATTAAAAAAATTAATTATAAATTTTGTGATTAATTATTTTTATTTTTAATTTTGGTATTGTTACTGTCGTAGTAACTAGGGTGACTTCATTTTTAATAGAATAAACACAAAACAATATAGGTAATCCCCTTCAGGTTTGGATCGGACTTTGATCCGGTCAAAAAACTAGTTTATAAGTTATTTGATTTCAATGGGTAATATATATGATATAATTAAAATTTTTAGAAAGGGTTTAGGGATCATATATTATGTTTGATCTTTAAAAGGGTAAGGTGGTATTTGAAATTAAAAAGCTTAAAATATATAACAATAATGGATAATATAAAACAACCGAAAAAAAAAAAGGGGGAAAAAATCTTGGTATGGTCCCGGGGGTCAATGATTAATTTGGAAATCTTCCAATGAGATTTCTCTGCAATTTGTGGGAGAGGAAAGGTGGGAAAATGTAATTTACTCAATTCCAGGTTTAGGCCTGGTCCACTTGGCCCTCGCATAGGACCCAATTCCAGGATCGATCTGATTCTGAACCCTGCATTTGGGGACGGAGCCCCAGACAGGTTCTGTCCCAGGGGCCCGTCCCTTCAACGGACCAGGCCCTAGGGGATCGGGTTCGGTCAGGTCCATTTGCAAAGCTCTGAACCACAACACTTTATGCTGCAGCTGCACATGCGTATGATTGTCCTACGAGTTTTTATCTTTTTTCTAATAAATAACCAACAGCGAGGAAACATGATAAAATAAGAACTTCCAACAGATTATTTTCAACCTGTGTCGAGGAAGTCCTGTAGAAGATTTTTCTCCTCTCTACTGCACACAGTCGCTGCGTAATTGAGATTTGAGAGAGTGGCTCATTTCTTTTCTTGGGTTTTTGTAATGGCTGGGGCTGACCAAGGACTAATCTGGGTTACTTTGAGATTTATTTTCATGATTTTGATCCTCTTTGTGTTGGCTTCTGCATGCTTTTCTGCTCAAAGAAGCGTTAAGCATGAACCCTTTATCATATCCATTGCATCATCATCATCAATACGCACTCAATCCAGCAACAGCCTTGTCGCTGCTATGAATTTTCTATGGCAACCCAACCAGTCTGGTTACCAGCATGTATGGCCGGTAAGTTGTATGTACGCGAAAGTTCTCTTTCACTTTTCCCCAAGAAGAAGTCCTTTAGTATTGTTTTCTATCAAGCTAACCAAAAGCTGTGTTTGTTTATATCTAGGAAATGGAGTTTGGTTGGAGAATCATTCTTGGTAGTGTAATTGGATTCTTTGGAGCAGCCTTTGGAAGCGTAGGTGCTGTCGGTGGTGGTGGCATTTTTGTTCCTATGCTCAGTCTGATTATCGGGTTTGATCCAAAATCAGCCACAGCCATATCAAAATGTAAGTAGTTATGCCTAAAAAAAAGTTTGGATTTGAATCTAGTTAAAGTCGGTTTGAATTAAGGTTAGACCCAAATCAAATTAAATCATTTTTAAAACTCAATTCATTTTAGTTTGACTCAATTTGAATTTGTTTAGATCGAATTTAAACTTAAATTTGACTTATAATTTGATTCAAATCATATTATATAAAAGTTAAAATGATGTTATTTTATCAACGAATGATAAATTCAAATTATAAATTTAAGATAAATTTCAAACTTTAAATTTAAACTATTTTTAAATTTGTATTAACTAACTCAAACTATTCTATTTTTTATTTAAATTAAATTTGAGTTAAGAGTGTTTGAATTTGATTTGATTCATATCCACTCCTACATCGAATCCAACTCTAATTATAAGCTTTATTTGGAAGTGGATGCCCGTAAGTTCAAATTTGATCTTGGAACATTATTTTAATGTTGTTTTTGTATGTTGAGGTATGATAATGGGTGGAGCCGTTTCAACTGTGTACTATAATCTTAAGCTACGGCATCCAAGATTTGATATGCCCGTCATTGACTATGATCTGGTGCTGATTATTCAACCGGTGCTCATGCTGGGCATTAGCATTGGAGTTTCTCTCAACGTGGTTTTTGCGGACTGGATGGTCACAATTCTGCTAATTATTCTATGTATCGGTAATAAGCATAAAGATTAAATAGTTTTGCTGTCTACTTAGCTATTTAACTCTCTATTGGTTTATAATGGCAGCCACTTCTGTAAAGGCATTCTTCAAGGGTCTTGATACCTGGAGAACTGAAACCAGATTGAAAGAGGTAATGTGCATCGACTATTGGAATATGTAAGTCGCATTTAGGAAGGAAAAGATTTGGAGTTTCAGTAGCCTGGATTCTTTTTTCTTGTTATTAAAAAAAGTGATGGATTAGAATTTTTAAAGTCAGTCCACCTTTTATATGGAATAAATACTTACATTCTCATGTAAAGTTTGTTCCTTTACGGATAAAAAAATGCTTTGTCTGGATTTTGAGAGCTTTCCATGCTGATAATGCCAATATGGCTCTAATAGATTCTGTTATCTTATTCCAATACTTCAGGAGGCTACCAAGCGTTTGGAATCGACTGCTGGTGAGTTCGTGAACTGCTCTTCCATTATGATGAAGTCATAGCAATTGTGTTTCTCTTTAACCTCTCTGGGGGCATCCATGGTCAGGTACTAGTGGTGAAGGTGGTGATTACAAGCCACTTCTTGGTGGCCTAGCCACCAATCCTCACAAGGACCGAGAGGTTGGTTTGGTATATATATGTAAATAACATCAACTAGTATGTATTTATTACTTATTCTAATAAAGGCCCATTGCAGGTTACCATTCTTGAAAATATTCGCTGGAAAGAACTTGGAATTCTCACTTTTGTCTGGGTTGCATACCTTGCACTGCAGATTGCCAAGGTTATTTTACTTTTTACCTGCATTACTTAATGTCATATATGCTATTAAGTATTGCTTTTTTAGTAAATGACATAAATGTTGGTGACAGAACTATACAGATGACTGTTCCTCTGGGTACTGGGCATTGAACCTATTACAAATCCCAGTTTCTGTAGGAGTGTTTCTGTACGAGGCAATTGGGCTGTACAAGGGACGAAGAGTCATTGCATCAAAGGGTGACGATGGCCAAAACTGGGGAGTTCCTCAGCTGGGTCAGTGGTGCATCTATGGGATTGTGGCCGGATTAGTCGGTGGTTTACTTGGATTAGGCGGCGGATTCATCATGGGTCCTCTATTCTTGGAGCTCGGAATTCCTCCTCAGGTCACCACCTTACTTATATTTCTACTCTTCGTCAGCGCCGACGCAAGCTTGTTTTTAAAGTACAGAAGCGTTATTAAAATACAAAACTTTGATGATCCATCATGCATGTAGGTTGCTAGTGCCACAGCCACCTTCGGAATGACCTTCTCATCATCAATGTCCGTCGTAGAATTCTATCTCCTGAATCGTTTTCCAGTCCCTCATGGTAAGTTCTACTTGAATTTATATGCAAATGTGCTTTGGTTATGGAGTTTTGAATCTAGAGTCTAAAATCGCCAAAATAATGTAAATTCTGGTTTGAGTGGCAGCTCTCTACTTCATCGTGGTGGCTCTGATCGCTGCTTTTATAGGGCAATATATCATTACCAAGATGATCACTCTAACTGGAAGGGCGTCTCTCATAATCTTTGTTCTTGCATTCACAATCCTCGTCAGTGCAATGTCACTCGGTGAGTTTTCTCATGATATGATCCGAGCCAACTCATGTAGACTTTAAATGAGTTGATTTTATGTTTGATTCAAATTAATTTAAAATAACGTTATTTTAATTAATATGTATTAAAATAATATTATTTTAATTATTTTAATTTAAATATAATATTAAATCAAATATTAAATTAAAGTTAATTTGAGTTTAATTTAATATTATAGTCGAATTTAAATTCAATTTATCTCAAATCAAATTTGAATTAATTTAAAATATGTTTGATCTAAGATTGAACTTGGTTGGATTCAAAATAAAACCTAGTTCTGTTGAGTGATGGATATTCTCCTGTTTCGCAGGTGGAGTTGGATTATCGGCCATGATTGAGAAAATCAAACATGGTGAATATATGGGATTTGAGAATCTCTGCAAATACAGTGCCTGATTTATCGTCCCCGATTTGGACCTTCTCCACGAATGAAGCACGGTTGGTTTGGTGGTGCTCAGATTACAGCAGCATCGTGCCACGAAGGGATTTAATTATTCATAAATTATGACATATTCATTAAGCTACAATATGATTTAATGCTCATATATAATATTATATACTATATATCTTTAGAATATTATGTGTTTATTAATTGGGATTTACTGTATATTATATATTGTATTTCAATTTTAATTTCAAGTTTATCTGTATCAATTGTTTATATATATATATATCTAATGTCTTATCTAGTAATTAGTTGATTTTAATTTATAAATAAAATAAATAATTTAATTATATCATAATATAAATTTGGCCCTGAATTCGAATTAAACTTATTTGAGTTTAAGTTCGTAATTTTAAATATTATTGAACTCAAAATTTAAAGGAGTTCGAATAATTAAGTTTACAAATTTACAAAATTCAATTTAAATACTAATATAAGTATAAAAATAATATCGTTTAATTTGAATTTAAATTCGATTTCTTATTAACGTAATCAGATTTGAATTTATTTGATCTCAAACTTAATTCAATTCGATTTAAATCCAGTCCATATATGTGCCGACTCTCATCCATGCATTTGTATATATAATATTACCCTACGTGTGTCATGAATGATGAATTTATGAAGTAAGTTTGGACAATTTTATTTCATCAAAGTTCCTATGATTTTGAAAGAAATTATTAATAATTTATTGTTAAAAAAAGCTGGACCGTGTGTTTTGCCACTTGCTTAGGCCCATTGCCACGAAAGAACAATCGGCGTGTGGAATAAGCTAACGGCTTTCTGGGAAAGCAGGATTCTCGTATCCAAACATCAGGACCTGAAAATAGAACTCGTTATCTATCGATCGGCGATCAGAGGAAGATCGAGGTTTTAAAAAGGAGAATTTTATCGAAGCCTCTGGTCTCATATCCGAAGGGGCAAACAAGGGACGAACAAGATGGTGTTTTACTTCAAAGCTCGACCGGAGGCAGGCGATTACACCATCTTCATGGGTCTCGACAAGTACGAAAACGAAGAACTCATCAAATACGGCTTCGTCGAAGACATTTGGTAGTTTTTTAAAACCCTAATTTTGCGTTCAAATTAATCTAATCGATTAATTAATTCTTAATGTTTATATTATTTTTTTGCAGGTTTCATGTGGATAAAATGTCTTCTGCTCATGTTTATTTACGATTGCATAAGGGTCAGACTATTGATGATATAAGTGCAGGGGTTTTGGAAGATTGTGCTCAGCTTGTCAAAGCGAATTCAATTCAAGGTATAATGTCCCTGTTTAGTGTAGCCTATTTAATCCAGATTGTTGGATTGAATAAATCAATTATGACAGTTTTAGGATAGTTATGTGAATAATCTAATTGTGGTTTATGAACGGATTTTTAGATTATTTAGGCCATAATCCAAAACCTAATAGGATTAACTTTTTTTAAATTATTGGATTTAATGTATTTATTTACATTTTAACACAAACAATCAACTTTTTAGATTGTTTGCCGAACAAGTCCAATTGGATTATGATTGTTTATAATCCAATAATCATAATTTTTACCAAACATGCAAAAATTGATTTTCACATAATCAGTTGTTCCTCTAATCATACTCCATAATCATAGTTAATCATAAGTGGTGTTAAACGGTTATAATATTTATAGGCTGATTTTCATCTTATAATACAATCAATCATGACTGTATTTTATGTGATTGTTTTTTTCATATCACATTTAGTGATGATTACAGGAGGCTAGAATGAAGTGATAAAATATTATTGATTTCTGTCAGATATGGGTGAATACATGTTGATAGATTTGGGATGAACTGATGACATCTGTGCTTGAAGAAAAAAATATAAAATGTAATTGTGAGCATTGTGGCATTATAGTAATCTGTTTGATTATGTGGCAGGCAACAAGGTGAATAATATTGATGTTGTCTACACTCCATGGTCCAATTTGAAGAAAACTGCTTCCATGGATGTGGGCCAAGTTGGTTTCCACAATTCAAAAATGGTAACGGTCTTTGTTTTTTCTGGTGTTTGTCCTTGTTTTTTCTGCAAGTTGTAACTTTGAGACTTGCTTGTGCTTGTTGGGTTGAACATGATTGTGACAAAGGGATTTATACATGGTTTTGGTGCTCAATTTAGGTTCGCACTGTGAGGGTGGAGAAGCGGATAAATGAGATAGTTAATAGATTGAACAAAACAAAAGTGGAAAGGAAACCTGATTTAAAAGGTAACCTCTATTTTTTTCCTTGTTTATCAAATGGCTTCTTAAATAGTAACGTTCTATTATCCCATCCTGAAGGGAATCATGCTCAATACGTTGTTTTTTAATGTTCTATTATCCCATCCTGAAGGAAATCATGCTTAATACGTTGTTTTTTTGTTGTCAATTTTTCGTTTATTGTTGACAAATTTAATTCTTCTGCCTCTTTTTTCTTTTTATCTCATTGCCATATTCTTTTTGTTACATTGCTGCAGCTGAGCGAGAAGCAGCAAATGCTGCTGAAAGAGCCGAGAGGAAACTTCAGCTGAGAAATAAAGTGAGTTTTACATCTTGCACTCACCACATTAATTAGTAATTAATATTGATGTTACGAAGATTCCAAGTTCTAATATGAAATTGTGGATGTGTTTTTCCTTTTCTTCCATCTCCTGTACATATTCCTTTTCTTTACATGGTACAAAAGATAGCGAGGATGACACTGGGGGAAGATGGGTATTGTGAGTGTTGGGGTGGGTGTCAACTTACTTGGTTTGCATCAGACAGAGTGAAATGATATATTGGGAGTGATTTTTAGAAAAAGAGGTCTTAGTAAAAAATGTAAGTAAATTATCTGTGGTGTAATGGTTTTAGTTATGTAAATGGCAAATTTTCACTCTTTGTTCTATAATGTGGATGAGTTAATACCAGATGCTTTATCTGTTATTTAATGAACTTGAAATCGTAATTTACGTTTTTAAAGGATGTATCTATCTGCTTGTGGTCTGGGAACTAGTTAAAGAATTTAAGCTGTTAAGTGTTTCCTGTATCCTTAGCTCCCATATTTGTGTTCAAAATATTTAATCTGCATTCCTGAGTACTTTATATTTTGATACATCTGGTTTTGTGATAAACAGTTCTTATGTTATAATATCTGTAGTACTTGATATTCAGTTAGACATATGTCATTGAATCATGCATCAGTATATTATTTATCTATATATAATCTTTTAGTAAAAATCTCTTTATGTATCTTTAGAAACGGCGAGAGGAGATGGAAAGGCTTGAAAAGGAGAGGCAGGCAGAAGTCAGGAGCTACAAGGGATTGATGGTCTCTGAAAAGATGACATCTAACAAACAGATTGCTGCAGAAAACAAGTCCTTGCAAGAACTGGAAGAGGACTTTATGTAAGCACTTGATTATCAAACTGCCATAGAAAGATGGATTTTTCCATTCAGAATGTGATGCTAGGCCTTAAGTTATTTCCCTTTGTGAAGAAATCCCCTAGGCCCTAAATATAGAACTCAGGGGGTGCTAGTAGCAACCTGAAGAAATGGGATCACTGAGGGGAGATGAACTCTACTTAAAAAAGAAAAAAAGACCATTTGTTGTACTAGGATGATATGATGGAACAAGATTTGCATCCTTCATTCATGGTTAATGATTGACAGCGTGTGTTTCTGCAATCAAATTCTTTAAGTAAACTGATTCTGCAGTAAAATAGTTTTTGTTAATACTAGTTAGTTTGCATGGTTGCGTGATAAATTCTAAACATTTTGTTTATTGGAAACCATTGGAGAACAAATAATAAGCATCAAGGATAAGAATTTTATGTTTTCTAATTTCAGTTAGATCATCTGAAGAAATATGATGGGAATTATGTTAGTATCTGATTTTGATGGTGATCTCCTTTCTTATAATCATGTTTTCTTCTTAGTTTACTCATTTTCAGGTCTTCCTTGATGTCCTGTAGTTTGGACGATCACGATTGTATCACTGTGACAGGAATTCTGTTTTTTGTCCTTTTTGGGTATGTTGCTACGTGTATTATCAATGAATTTTAATTTGTATGTTAATGAATATATATGGAATGACAAGATAAACATTTTGCATGGACCAAATAAAAGGAGATTATGTCATTCTCTCTCTTCCCAATCGTCATCCTCACCCGAACATCGTCTGTCCACGATCTCCCTGCATTTTACGCCATTGCCCCTTCTCCCCACAAATGTTTTCACACGTCACACTTGGTTTTGGCTTTGACTTCCGACTCTCATCGTCATTCCTTCCCAATCAAACATCATAAAACAACTCACTTCTAAACGACTACATTGTGGCATGATACATAGTCAACGAAGGTAGCAATAGAGGAATTGTCATATGATTTTTTTTGTTTAAGAATTATTGAAGCTCAAATTGAATTGTCAGAGTTTAGGTCGGTGGTTGTCTTCATTAAACATAGTTTGACTATGTAAAGAGAGTTCCTAAGCCACACATTTTTTCTGATTTACTTTTGTTTAGGATTGTGGTTTGGGGAGAGGAGAATGAGTTTGTTTGCCATTGCAATTATTCTGGGAATGGTACGATGCTGGCTTGGCAAGGTAAGGGTGGTGAGATCGAATATCTCAATTCAACAAAATCTAGAAAACCCATCATCACTAGTAGTTGGTTTGATGTTTTAAGTGATCGTCACATGATAAAATATCATTATTTTTTTATAAGGGGAGTGAAAATAATAATTTAATTCGATATAAAATATTATTTAAAAATCTAAAAAAAATTAAAATTAATAAATAATATAAAATAATATAATTATAATTAAGATTTTGTTGACTTCAAAGCCTCTAAGCTTATGCAATAAATTATAATGAATGAAGCTCAAATAAAGAATATTTAAAATTTTGGGGGGACTCTTAAGTTTAGATAAATGTTTTAGTACTATTAACTATTATTACTGATTATGATAATTATTTATATATATGAAAACTTTCTCAAAAATTTACTTTTTATCTATTTCAAATTCTTGAATTAGAGTTTTATTTTTAAACATAATAAGTTAAACCGAATTTTATTAAATTTTAATAAACTATTTGGAATTACGAATTTTGGTCAACAAAAATGGCATACTCAGAATCAAATTTAAATAAGCTTTTGAAAATAGGATAAATTATCATTTTCAAGTTTTAAGAGGAAACTAGATTTTCAAAATTTCAAGGAACAAAGTACAATAAATTTCAATCGATCAAATTGCCCAAATTTTGGATTCCTCATCAGATAAGAAAAAAATTTCTGGGTGCCAAATAATTTATAAGAGTTAGATTTGTAAATAATGACTAGATATTTCAGTTTTTTTTATATAAATCCAATCAAATTCTCCTGAAAACATCCTTTTCAAACTAAAATTTTTCTAACTCGTGGAAGTCCAGGTGCAGGTCTTCGTAACAACATATGTTAAAGCTAAAATGTCCGAAAACCCTGAACATTCTGTCTTGCTTTCCATCTCTCTCGCTCTCTTTACTTATTACAACGACAATGGTGTCCTTGGATGAAGAGGCAGCTGAAGCAGTGCTTAGACGGGTTTTTCTTTTTATCTTCCCCCTGAAATGTGATATTCTTTTAGTTGATAACTTTAGTTATTTTTTTTTTTTTTTTTTTTTTTAATTTGCATTTTGCAGGTTGAGTTTTACTTTAGCAATAGCAATATTCCAACGGATAAGTTTCTCAGAAAAAAAGATTAGGGAAGGCCAGGATGCCAGGGTGTCAGTATCCTCACTCTCTCATTTATTTATGCAGAATTTTTTAAGGGAAAAAAGCTTATTATTTGAAACAAAAAGTGGGTTTTTGTTGTTTCTTAGCAAACCCAGAGTTTTAATGTTCTGGGTATTTGAGTATTGCGCTAGTGCTTTTTGTTGATCTTGAAAGAGAGTGCAGTGGTTAGTTTGGCTCTGATTTGTTCGTTCAAGAAGATGAAAGATTATTTAACATTGGGAAGTGTGAAGGCAGAAGACATACCTGAAGATACATTGAAGGCTGTTGCTGAAACTCTCTGAAAATCTACTTCTCTTAAACTTTCTGAAGATGGTGAGTTCGTTTTCTAAACTTCTGGCGGCTGGCGCTTTGTTTGTCTACGGGGAAATACTTTATGGCATTTATAATAAAAATTTCATTACGGAATTCGGGAGATTTATATAGGAACTGATTGTAAATGTAGTGGAGGTTAATTAAGATATCTGGCTTGATTTAATTGCTGTCTGGGATGGTCTATTTAGCATTTTGGAGATCTTTATGGCTTTTGAAGTGATTTTTCTGTTTTTTTTAATTCAAAAGGCTAGAATTTTGTAACTTCTGTATTGAACTTATTTTTCCTGAGAACCCGGTTGATATTTCATTTCTATATAGTGTTAAATTTGAGGAAAATTTTCAGGCTATTATTGGTAACATTAATGGTCAACCTCCATTAATTAGCATCTTTTAATATATATTTCACACGTTTGTTTACTTTCTTTTTTGGGTTCTTCAGGGAAGAAAGTTGGTTGAGTTGCTGAATTACCGAAGGCAGAGGAGATGAATGAGATTTAGATGGAAGAACAACTGCTGCATCACCTCTAGAATATGATGTGAATCTGGATGATGTATCATCCTTATTCTCTTAATATGCTAAGGTATTAGCCATCCCCTTATACGTGCTCAAATCTTCTTGAGTAGTGTAGATTTTCATTGAAATTAATATTTTAGGAGTTTCCTCATGGTGTCCCTGAATATTTTTTATTTTTTGAATTTTGTATCTATTCTTTTTTGTTCTACTTGGATGATTGTAATTTTGTCTATCATTGCTTATGCTGGTCATAGTGTTTTTCACTCTTTACCTCGTTACTCCCCTAAGATTATTTGTCATTTTGCCTGAAAAGTAAGAATGGAATTGAGTACCTTTTCCTAATTGTTCGTCTAGGCTTTGTTGGCTTTGGAGAATTTTCTTCACATTTTGTTTCTTTGTCTGTGAAGTTCATTGATTTCAAGCTTGGAGCTGAATCTGGATACATGAGATTTGAGGAACCTGAAGGATCTCAAAAAGCTCTGGCCGCAGCAGTCCTAGCTAAAGAAGGCGGTCTGATTGTGAAGATTATTATTGCCACTCTAGAGCCTGTTACTGGTATGCAACTGCCTAAAATTTTCCTTTTAATAATTGTACTTATCATTGCAAGATATGTATGCCAAACATTCTGCAGTGGCCTTTTGCATACACATCTTACCGTCTTTCTTTCTAGTCTTGGAAGACAGCCTTTTAGTATGAGAATATTTAGGACCACTAAACTCTTTTAATAACTTTCATAAATTGGATATTTCTAGTTGTGGCACTGACGATGGTGGTATAATATCTTTGTGTTTTCAGGTGAGGCTGAAATGGAATACTGGAGCCTACTCTGAGATAATCAAGAAAGGCACCGTGAAAATAAGGGTGGTAATCACCAGGTAAGGTCAGTTCTTGCATAGCACTTCAACTACTTTTAGCTTTCGTCTAGATTATGAAATATCTAGAGGATTGCCTTTGGATGTTTTTATCTCCCTCTTAACAGGCATATCTTGGGATAATCTGACCCTCTTTGCAGTTCTTTGAAATTTTGATTTTCCTATTCAGGGGAGGAAAATACAATAGTGGTGGGAAGTACCCTTGCATTAGAGTAAATTATTTTGCAACCCATCGCACAAATAAAGCTCAGAAAGCAGAAGCAGCATGAGAGTAATATATGAAACCCCAGAATCAGTTCTGGGATTAGTTTTGAATTTTATGACACGATCAGAGCTTTTTCTCTCCTCTTTCTTTTTTCGTTTAATCTTTTCTTCTTTTAGGGGGAGAATGAGCATGCAACTGCTTAATCTTCTGGCATTTCGGTACTTATACCTATAATTTATGTTTCATGATATATAATATTAAGGTTTTGTTTGTAGGTCAAATATTTTAGTTTGTTCTTTATGCCTGTATTTTGAAGCTGCAACTGGTGAAATAGATTAAGCAAAAGTAATTTAGTAAATTTAATAGTTTGTCTCTCTTTGGTCATTCTTATGCTTCCCAGTTAGAGTTCAAATTACTTTACTTTGCCTCTCCAAAAAACATCTGTTCTAACGATTGGGAATTTGTCCAAATATTGGATGAATATTTTAATGAATTTTTTCTTTGTGGATTGATTTTGTGGCACATTTTATCTTGGGGTTACTATAATGGTTTTACTTGGGATGGATATGAATTGAGCTAGCTTGGGCAAGATTTGAATGAGCTAACCTTAGCTCTAAGTTGAGTTGAATCGGTTCAACTCAATCAAGTTATTAGAAAATTGTTAACAAATTTATCATTTCTATGGACTTTTTTATCTAATGAATCTTTCTTGAGTTGTCGACTCCCCATTGATTTTGTTCATAAAATTCACCCTTGATCTTCCTGTCATTCTTGGGCCGGAAATGACCACCTGGTTCTATTATAGGCGGCACGGCCATCGCTGTCAGTGCCGACGGTTGTGGCTGTCTCAATTTTTTAAAATTTTAAAATTTTTTAAATTTTTTAAAATTTTTAATATTTTATATTTATATAAAATTTATTTTATTAATTTATAAAATTTTAATATTAAAAAGATAAAAATGCCCATGATTATTACTGTATATTCATTATTTTTAATATTTAAATTGGGTTATAGATGGGAATCCAGACTTTTAAACTTAAGCGGGTGGTACATTGTCCTCGCCTCAAACTATGAGTGGGAAATAGTCCTTTGGCCTTTTTTAAACTGTTTTGATGGAAATTGCTGTGTAAGGAAACCTTGGTTGGGACTTAGTAGTTTGGCCTTCTTAAAAGATAAAAAGCTGAAATAATGATGGTTGATGTTTAAATTGCAAATTTGCTGTCGCCCTCGGGCATGTTTTGTCCAAAAGTAGAAGCCAATAACTGATCTCAAAGTCTTGACTTAATGGTAAGGATCAAGATTATTCGTTGTGATCAGACTTCAAACAATAGTAAAACCAATAAAAAAGAGAAAGCCAACGGCTAAGCAATGAAGTGGCTGGGGCTTTCTTTCTAGAGAAATGCAATGCACATCGAAAAGCTTTGGTAGTTTGTACTTCCAAGATTTTTTTAATTAAATTGATCAACTTTATGTTTTACCACACCAATATATATATTTTATAATTTCTTTACTATATATTTTATATTTTTATAATTATTTTAATAACTAAATTTGGTTATGTTATATTTATTCTGGACATAGTTTTGTTTATTTTGAATGTCTTTTATGATTTTTGTAAAAATATAATTGCACAAAATATAATTTAGGTTTTTTATAAATTAAAAATATTTACGCCAAAACACAAATTATTTGCATTATATTATAAATAATAAAAAATTATTATGATATTTTTATTTAATATCATTTGATGTCTTTAATAAAAAATAATATTATTATTTTAATATTTTTAAATAAAAAATTTTTAGATAGAAAATTAAAAATTTAATAGGAAAAATAAATATGGCCGTTAGAGAATTTGACAAAAAGACCTGAGAAATCTAAAGTTAAAACGTATGGCCACGATTTCAACGTGTTTGAATCACCACCGTTAATGACACCAAACATGCTCGAACTTTAACGATAGGGTTTGACAGACTACTTATTGTCCGCTTCTTTGTGTTTGAATACCTCTCGTTTTTAGACCGTTTTATTCTTCCTCTGTGTCTAAAAGGCACACGCTCTCAATTGGTTTTTTTTTTTTTTTTTATTTCAAAATTTCAAATTTAAGTGCACTTGCAGATCAATCTCTTCTTTAGCTTCGCTTTGGATCTGCAAATGCGCACCGTTTCGTTCTCTGCTCCACCACCGACTTCTTCTAAATCTCGCATCTCGAAGCTGAGTAAGGTGAGCGCTTTAGGGTTTCATTTCACTAATTTAAGTTTCTTCGTTGATTTTGATGCTTCTTTAGCTTTTTTAATTGGTAATCATTTCTCTCTGATCCGACTTCTGTGTTTTGAAGCTCTGTGAAATTTGACATTTTTTCTTTAATTGGTTTGGTAGGTCATCCTCGCGTCTTTCATCACGATCTAGGATTTGAATTTGCGAAATTTTATTCAAAATTTGTGAGTTTTAATAAATTTTGATTCAAAATCTGCTTCTCATAATTTGAATCTTTTGCAAAATTGACCAATAAGATTCTATGTGACTTATTTGCGTTATGTAGAGTAAATGATTCAAGTTTGCTGATCATTTGACTGATTGTTTCTACCAAGGAGTTAATAATCCCTCTGGTTTGAAATTTGTTGATTGATTGAGTAAATTACTAGGGCTTTAGGTAGTAACTTGTTAGTGTTTGCATTTCAAAATAGTTAGAAGGTTTCAGATGCAATTATTTGTAGTATGAATCTTATGGAGAAAGCCTAAAGTATGGAGGATGCCATTTGTGAAATTATTTGCTATGCTGGGCTATATCTTTAATGTTGATGGTGGTTTTTTCTTGCTGATTGCTATCTTTCTATGTTGAATTACAAATTAATGGTGATTTATGTTAAGCTTTTTAGGTTATGTTATCAGAGAGGTACCATTCTGTCAAATAACCTTGGAGTTCTAATGTATAACTTGACTTGTCTACGGAAGGCAATTATCATTTGCTAATTCTGATCACACCTTTCCTTATTTATGTCAGCCTGCAGTTTTGTGCGCAAAGGAGTTTTTTGCTATTTTTTTGGTAGATTAATAATGATTTGGAGAGCACATACGGGGGAAAATCGTCATAAAGTAGGAATTGGGGTATGCAGCTTTATTTTTTTGTCAAGCAACTATGGAAAGTAACAGAATAATATCTACTCCTTCAGATGGGCTTAGTGATGGTGGTCAGAGAATGCGACCTCTGCACGGGTAATTTCTTAAAAGCATCAAGCATTAGTATTTTACTCTTAGTCTCATGTACTATTGCATTGTATACTTGTTTTTTTTTTTTCTTGTTAACCTCTAATAGCATTCTTTGATTCAGGTTTAAGTTTTAGGCAGTTTTAAGTTGGTTTAGGGCTTATTTTTTTACTCCTTTAGCTAAAAGATATGACTACTACTTCATTCTCATGGATAGGCCTGCCATTGACAGGTTTTAGCAGATAATGAAATGCTTTCTAAGAGTTGTAAATAGTTTTTGTGAAGTAGATTGCTCTATGTTTTCAAAATTGGAATCTTATTGTATAAAATTATTAGTTTCTTTGTAGACCTCTTACCTTAGAGATGTTAAATGAGATCTAATTTGTTATTTTATGTTATCCTCTCTTGCCTTCTTCTAATTGGTAAGGTTCTTGTAATTGTAATTGTAATTGTAATTATGACTTAAATTAATATTTTTACAGGAGGACTAGTGGCCCTACAAGGCGTTCCACGAAAGGGCAATGGACTCCTGAAGAGGTGTATATGCACTCTATCTATAGTTATTTATCTTTCTTTAAATTTTCGTTCTTCCATTTTCATTGAGATTTAAAAATGTTAATATTTGTGGACTTATGGTGATATTAAATGTTGGCTTATATTTGAAGATTTTTAATCTCAAAGTCTCATGTCATATTGCCTTTTTTAACACATAATGACTATTCAATACGATACCATAAAAAAGAGACCATGAAACTATAATAGCATTATACATAAGAATTTTCTAATGTTCAAATTAGCATTATTTTTGAGATGTTACATCTTTCAATTGCTAATAGAATTTTGACTTCAAGGGTTATTATATTTACCCATGTATGGGGCTATTAAGATTTTTTTGGTTAACAAGATAGTTTTCACATTTGTTCAGGATGAGATATTGCGGAAGGCTGTTCAACGATTCAAGGGAAAAAATTGGAAGAAAATTGGTATGAATATGGAAGTAATAAGTTTATGTCTGTCACTATCTCAGCCAATGGCCAGACCCATGCGGGTCAAGTGGGGTCAACTGATCTCCTTGACTTTGGAATTTTTTTTTAAATTTAGTATCAAAAATATCAATGTAACCCCTTTTGTTTACCCCCTTACATTTTATCATTTCTTTATTGACCCCTTATATTTTACTTTTATTCAACTTTGACTTCCAAAGTTTTATTTTTGGGTCCGCCATTGATTTCTGCCAGGTTACTCTCATTTCCCTGTTTTGCTATCTCTTCATTCTTTGAATGCTTGTATTTATACACATCGTCTAATTGTAGTTTGTGTGTTTTCAGCGGAATGTTTCAAGGAGCGGACAGATGTACAGTGCTTACATAGGTGGCAGAAAGTTTTGAATCCAGATCTTGTTAAAGGTCCATGGTCTAAAGAGGTAATTTATCCTAGTTTTTTGTTATTTATGCATTAATTTTCTTCTTTGTGGTGTTATGCTAACTTCTTTGGATGTCACCAATATATTTTTTAAATTGTAAACAGGAGGATGAAATAATAATAGAATTGGTGAACAAGTTTGGGCCAAAAAAGTGGTCCATGATTGCTCAACATTTACCAGGGCGAATTGGAAAGCAATGCAGGGAAAGGTTGAAAATAAATCTTCTTCTGGTTGATTATATACTTTTCTTGCGTTCACTTTGATTTGATCTGTGTTCTAATCCTCAATTAATTATATTTTAGGTGGCATAATCATCTTAATCCCTCCATAAACAAAGAGGCATGGACTCAAGAAGAGGAGCTGGCTTTGATTCGTGCACATCAGATTTATGGGAACAGATGGGCAGAGCTAACAAAGTTCTTGCCAGGAAGGTAAATTTGTTCATTATTTGAAGGAGAAGATGCAACTTATTATATTTCTTTGATTTTGGCTCAGATGTGTATTATTTCTCTTCCCTCCTCCCCTTGGCCTACAAATGGTGTGGTTTTATTTTGAAGGTTCTTTATTTAGAAGTTTAAACTGTTTCTTTTGTGACACTCGCTATAGCCAACATAATATGTGATATATTATACTTGTGTGGTCTACAGGACAGACAATGCTATAAAAAATCATTGGAACAGCTCTGTGAAAAAGAAATTGGATTCTTACTTGGCATCAGGACTACTAGAGCAGTTTCAAGGCCTGCCTGTTGATGGGCATCATAATCAACCTAAGCCCTCGTCGTCTTTGAGGATGCAAAGTAGTGGAGATGAAGGTTGTCCTAGAGGTGGAGCTGAAGCTGAGGAAATATCGGAATGCAGTCAAGATTCAAATGTTCTTGGTCTCCCTCATTCAACAGGTAATGCAGTTCTGCATACAAGAGAACAGCTCCTTATAACTGAAGAGTGCAATCCAGCTAAGGATCAGAACTCTAGCCCAGCATCTTGTTCAGAACAATATTACACATCTTTGGAAGATGTTGCGTTTTCCATCCCAGAAATTCCTTGTGAAGTGGGTTTCTCTTCTAAGTTGCCTGAGCAAAATTTTGTGCATGATGCTGGGACTTATGCAAAGAATTACCAGTTCAATTTACAGGATTTACCTAATTTACCATCTCTGGACTTAGGGCATCAATCATCGGGGTTGCCAGCTAATTGTGTGGATTCTCATGAAAGTCATGAAATGGTCAGTGTTCCATATCAAAATTCTGTGGAGTTGAGTGTTCCTAGCTCTATAGGTAATCTGGCTGCAGGTTCTGATAAACCAGAGAACATCTTCATAACTGATGATGAATGTTGCAGGGTCTTGTTTACAGAGGCAATGAAAGATGGATGTTTTTCCTTGGAAAATTTTGGTGAAGGGTTGAATATGGCTGAATCATCACACTGTCGCCCCTTGGACTTTCAGATTTCTGAAGGTGTCAGAACCTTGCTTGCCCAAGCATATTGTCCTTCAAAGCCTGAAGTACTAGGAAATTCATGTAGTCAATCTTTCCTATCTTCTCCAATGGTACTTTCAACTGACGATGGAGCATTTGCATATGTTAATGAATCCAATCAGTTGACTTGTCTCTCATATGGATCTCAAGATCAAGAAATTAATACAAGTGGGCACGATGCCTTTATCTATACCAATGAATCTGCTGATTCCCCTTGTGATGGTGGTTCAGATAATCCGGGCCTGCAAGAGCCATCATATCTTTTGAAGGATTCTTTGAAATTAGTTCCTGTAAATAGTTTCAGTTCAAGATCAGATGCCATGATAGCTTGTCCTTCTGAGGATGCCAAGTCCAACATGCAATCAGAAATGCAGGATGCAGGATCCCTATGTTATGAACCTCCTCGTTTTCCAAGTTTGGATATTCCTTTTTTCAGTTGTGATCTTATACAGTCTGGTAGTGATATGCAGCAAGAATACAGTCCACTTGGCATACGTCAACTAATGATGTCATCAACAAACTGCATTACTCCATTTAGGTTATGGGATTCTCCCTCTTGTGATAATAGCCCTGAAGCTGTGCTGAAAAGTGCTGCCAAAACTTTTACAGGAACACCATCTATATTGAAGAAGCGACACCGTGACTTGTTGTCACCATTGTCAGATAGAAGGACTGATAAAAAACTTGAAATTGACATGACTTCCAGTTTGGCCCGAGATTTCTCTCGTTTAGATGTCGTGTTTGATGAGGTTGGTGGGATTCGCAGAGCATCTCTTCTGTCTCCATTGTCAAACCAAAAGAGGAAATCTGGAGCCTCCATTGAAGATCAAGAAAATTTAGGTCATGCTTTTGATGGTGGACAAGAAAGGGATAAAGATCAAACTGCAGTCTTACATGAAAGAACTTCTGAGGAAGACTCTCATTGCAGTAATTCTGACGTCAATATAAAGCAAGATTCTGTTGATACTGATACTAAGAACAATGCAAATGCTGGTGCTACTACCAAAACTGTGAGTCATATTATTTTTTGTCTTTTGAGTTTGTACAAGTTCATAAAAGGCTTTCCTTAGAGTGAGATCTTTGCTTCTTTCAATTGTTCTGAATATTAAGGGAAAAGGAAACACGCTGAATTCTCAGTATTGATGCTATGATGAACTAGAGAAGGATGACTTCTTAAATTCATTTTTTTTTTTTTTATCAGTTGTTTATTTTTCCATTTGTAACTGAAAATTTTCATTTGTGTTTCTATGTACAACCACATGTTGATTCAGTTTGTTCTTATGACAGGAGAAACAGACTGCAGGAGTCCTTGTTGAACATAATGTAAATGATCTGCTATTTTCTCCTGATCAAGCCAGTTTAAAAACTGAAACAGCTCTGGCCTCTATTGCTCGAACACCAAGAAATCAGTATTTTAAAAGCTTTGGAGCTAATCAAGGTGCTGCACCCGAACAATCACCTGCAAGTGTATGCCCTCCAGCAATTTCCAAAAGGAGCAATGGAAGTAATTCTAGTGCAATTAAGACAGTAAAACCTATTCCTTCATTGACACCACCAGGAAATACGGAACTTAATATCGGGAGCAATGTTGGCCTCGAAAACTATAACATGTGAGATTTAGTTGCCTTTGCCCATGATTGTCTGCCCTAGTTCTTGGCTGACTCTACTCTTTTCCAGATTTGGTGAAACTCCCTTCAAAAGAAGTATAGAATCCCCGTCTGCATGGAAGTCCCCTTGGTTTATGAACTCTTTCGTGCCTGGTCCAAGGATTGACACCGAAATAACAATCGAGGTATCACAGTGTTGTTATACAGGTTCTTATTAGTTACAAGACATGTTTTTCAATGTTGGAATTTTTCCTGTCAGGATATGGGTTTTTTTATGAGCCCAGGAGAAAGAAGCTTAGATGCCATCGGATTAATGAAACAGTTAAGCGAGCACACTGCTGCTGCATACGCTGATGCCTTGGAGGTCCTGGGAGATGAAACTTCCGAAAAAACACTGAATGAAGGAAACATTAGAACTTTAAGTTTGGATGAAGAAAACAATAATGTCACCCACAGTGAACCTGAGAGTGACCGTTTGGCTTCAAATATTTTGGTATGATAATTTATTTAATCTGTTGCGAGTCTTTCATTGCAGTTTCTAACGAATCAAATGTTTACACTTGGTAGATTGAGAGGCGCACACTCGACTTTAGTGAATGTGGAACACCTGGGAAAGGTATAGAAAAGAGGAAATCCTCAACTGCCATAGACTTCTCAAGCCCCTCCTCATATCTATTGAAAGGTTGCAGGTAGTGTTTTCTAAGGGCGAAAGCCCGAAAACCTTCTCTACATTGTAGTTTAGAGATATAATATATCTCTATATATATATATATATATATATAAGTTTCTGTCTCTTTTTATTTTTTTAATTGCCTTTTTGGTTCTTATTCCATTTGCTGTTTTAGCAGCTGAATTACAATATAATTAATTGATTAAAAAAAAAAAAGATTTCTCTATCCGATTACGTGGAATTACAGAAGGAAAGTCTTTTACTTTCAATCATTTAGAAATGCCCGGAAAATTAGTCTTCAGTACCTAGTTTGCGAAGACGTTCTTGAATATATGTTAACCTTGCTTTGCCGTATTTGAAGTAAGAAGAAGGAAATGGTTATGTTATTGTTTCTTGCTCAAGGTGAATTTTGGGGTCTAAATTAGGTCTGCGGGCTGCAATTGAATGGAACCTTTACGAGCTGCTCGTGGCTTAAGCTTTTCCTGTTCAGCTCGGAAGGGTTCATGGCTCTGTTCAATTACAAGATCAATAGTCTTAAAATTATAAAATCGTGCAGTTATCTGTTCAAATCTCACTGTTTGATAGGGAATACCGACAAATTGTTTTGACTAATTTTTTAAGGCCAATAGACTTATTCCCCTTCAAGTTAAATGATAAAATTTTATTCATTAATTTTTTTAAAATTAAAATCTTTATTAATTTATTAAAATTAATAGTTAAATTTGATGATTAACTGTTAAATATTAATAATTAAAAAAATATTTTTATTTTTTAAAAATTAAATAATAAAATTAATTTTATAAATAATAATAAAAATTTAAAAAAGATTATTGTTATCGATAATAATGGCTTAATCAAATTGTTTTAATGATTAAGGTAATTAGATTTGATCGTTAAAAATTTAACGAGAACAATTAAATATGATTTTCTTTATTATAGAAATGATCAAATTTAATGATCAAATTTAATCATCAAGTGGTTATTTTTAATTATTTGATCAAGTTTTTTGTGATTATTGTCATTGTTTTTTAATTTTTAAAATTTTATATTAATTTTATATTATTATATTAATATTATATTATATTAAAAAAGTTTAATTTTTTTTTAATAAAGGATGTTTTAATTATTTTAACAAAAACATTAATAAAATTAAAAAAGATGACTGGATATATACTTTTTCAAAAATTTTTAAGTGAGATCTTATGATTTAACAAAAATATTTAATAAAATTTAATAATTAATCATATAGTAATATATTAATTTGTATATACATTTATACCATAATACTATTCATAAAGCTCAACCTTTAAGGGTGTTCAATTTGTCAACCTCATTAACTTAACAAATTTAATTTAAATCGAGTAAAATGATATCATTTTAGCAATATACTCATCAAAACAATGTTTCATAAACAAGATTTAAACAACTCGTAAAACAATTCAATTTAATTTGTTAAACCTTGAACTCAGACTCAAGTTAGACTCCTCGTTAGCAGTCATATTTGAGCTCACTTTGAATGTAACCCTACGTGCAACATACCTGTTAAATCTTAAGTGCGAGAAATTGTTTTGGCATTGTTTCTCTTACACTCCCAAGCTCGACAGCGTTAAAAGATTAACATAGGACTTGAAAGCACATGGCTAAATAATAACTTTAAAATGCGAAGGCCAAAACTACATCGCAAAGCTAAAGAAATTTCGCTAACTCAGAAGGCAAGAAAACTGACAACTACGTAATACAAAATCTGTGCCAAGCATCAAATGAAATGAACAAAACAAGCAACTGGAAGAGGCAAGAAGTGGTGATCAACTCAGTCCAGCTTCACTCTGTCTATGTCATTTATTACTCCTTCAAGCTGCATATGTTATAAGGAAAAACAAAAAAAGCAATGTGAAATGGGACAGAGATGATATATCAGCATATCTGCAAAATGGCCATACCTTGACAATCTGCCGGAGGAAGTAATCACCGTATTGCTTCACTGGTTTCGATTCGACAACATGAATCATATCCTACAATAGTTGAGAGGATAAGTTCAGTGTCTGAGGAAAAATGCTCCTACAAATAATCTCTAGTGTGTACCTTCATAATATCCTCCAAAAACATTGTGTGTAATTTTAATTCTACACAGCATACCCTAAATATAATCTTAACTATTGTTTAACTGGTACATGAGATGGTTACACACTTTATTTGCACTAGGTCAATTTTGGGAACTTCTGAAACTTTTTTCTGTAAGTGTGTCTTCATCCGTGTGGTAATCACCGAGCCAATAGCACACATGGTCAAAAATGTATGGTAGCCACTTCAGTAAAAAGAGCATGCAATTCAACATGATCTCTGGTATTTTGACAAAGGACCAAATATAAAGAATAACATAAATGAACTTACATCATCAATGTAGAAATCAACATCTGCATTTGAGATAATCCTTCCGTCAAAATCAACAGCATGAGTCTTGTGCTTGTAAGTCATCAAGATAGTCCTATGAAACAGCATAGAAAGAAGCTCAGTACATTACTTTTGGTAATTACCGTGAAAAGAAGAAAGAAACTGAAAACAAAATCTACCTCAGTGTAGGCTCATCCACTTCCATGTAATTTGCAAGCTTCCCAAGAGAAATTGTTGAGTAAACTTTCAAGAATGCCCGGACACCTGATAACAATTGTTGCTGCTTTACTTCATAAAGGAACAGCTTCAACTGGAGTCTATATGCATCCTGCACAAAAAAGATGCCATTTGGAAAATGAGGCACATATCAAATTAAAGTACCCAAACAGTTAGATTAACCTCACATTACAAAATGGAAAGACAAGAAACAAGAGAGAAAATGCAACTGTCGTAGGTGAGCCATGTATGGATCTAAAAACATAAATATGCATCTCTCAGAGTTCACCATTGCCTTGTGGAACATTTCAATGGTCATTAACTTATTTCAAAATGGCTTAAATGACCTTGTTTCACAGTTCATACATCGATGTATCTGACTCGGCAGAACACAGAACAATCAAATGCAACACCTCCACATAATACTTTCTTTTTTTTGTAATGGTTTCATTAGAATGCCCCTCTTAGGGAAAATACCTTGATCTGTTAGCAATAGAATTTCATATAATTACTTGTTTTTTCAAACTTCTCCATTACCTTAATTATAGATCTCCAGAACTAGCTTATTTTTATTCGTCAACATTTACAGTATCCAAAATTTATCAATAATTAGTTTAAGTTGAGTCACAGCCAGCTAAGATCAAAATCTAGCGAAATAATAATTGGTGCTTTTCTTCCTTTGACAGTTCCTATAATTAAAAATGTTGGGTTGTTGACGACCACAGGAAGAACATAAGGACAAGAAGTCAATGAAAGTGAGAATATCAAACAAGAACAGAAACCCCAGAAAACATTAATAGCACACACCTGATTGTAATTTACAAGAGGCTCCTCAAAACTGGGTGCTGAGGGAGTAATGAACTTAGGACAAGCATACGAAAAGAGCTCATCGTAGATAGAAAATGCCTCATCATCATATCTTTGCATTCTGATCATCTTCTCCCCATATTTCTCCCTTAGTTGTGAGTTCACAGTCTCCTCTATGAGCTTCACTTGGGGGCAAAGTGAAAGACAAATTGCCAACAGGGCATACATCTGCTCATTCTTCTTTAGAATCTGCTCATACTGTGGAGATTTCTGATGATATTGCTTAGTCTTGTAAATGTACAAGAGAATCTTATTGAATTCATGAATGGCATCCACATACCTACAGGAAAACTACCAATCATCATTGAATTTCCAATAACAAGGGGAAAACCAAAATGAAGATCAAAAGCTCAAACAAGTTCCATCGAAACAGAAGAGAAACAAGGTCAATAATTTCAGACTCAATTGTGCATGTGCTTGCCTCGGAGGAGGTTTGGACGTGACCTAAAAAACATACACCAGGAACATTTTTTTATAATTAATTCACCTTCCATCCTCTGCACACATATTTAGTAAGCTGTTTGAAAAAAAGGGCTCGTAAGACTTTTTTTTTTTTTTAATTTTTAAACAGCTTCCTGAATTAAGACAACAGAACTATAGATAAAAGCTTATTAGCTGTTACACCTGAATTAAGGAGCAAAAACAGAAAGATAGATATTAATCGCAAACACATACAAAGCTTGTAAAATATGATGACGTCAAAGGAGGGGACAAACATACCTGCGCAACATAAGATTGGCAAAACCATAATGATATATGGTAGTAATATGACTTCCGATGACACTGGTGTAAACTCCTTGTTGAGTAATGTCAATTGGCTGCAAGCACTTGAGACCAGTATGATAATCGCCTAGAAGACAATGAACTCGCAGCAAACCCACCATGCTGAAATATCCCAACACCTTCAACACATTACTACCTCCATTGTAATCATAACCATCAGTGGCGGTAAATTGCTCAAGCCCTTCCTTCTCCTGCTCCAAAATCTGAATGATCATCGACTTTTCAACAAGTGCTTGCAAGAAATTCAGCACCCCATAAACATTCCAAGCCTGAATAACAAAATAAACATTAAAAAATATGAGAAGCAGAATAATATGGTGAGTTTCTCGAGGTAGGCTAATTTATTAAACCTTTAAATTGTTAAACTTTCCACTCATATAAACTAAAAAGAAGGATATTAAAAAGCATGAACAGAAACCTGATCATACTGCCTTAACAGCGCAATCTCCTGTTCTGTCTTGCTCTTCATCTTGGCCCTATACTGACAGAAACTCTGAAACTGATAAACAAACTCATCCACCATGTCCCACAGCCACTGGTTTGGCAGCTGCATATTCACCACTCCATGCAACACCACCTGAAACCAAACACATATAGATAATCCACAAATAACACAGATTGCTTAATTAATTATTGAAATCATTTTGCAAATTAAAAAAAAAAAAACCTGAAACAGGCTACAATAGTTGTCCCAAGAGTCAATCCTCTGCTTAAGTGTAGGTGATAATCTGGCGTACAGGTGGCGGAACCACATCTCACGATAAAGAAGGCAGAACACGTGATCGTTGTCAACGTAATTGGCTACGGCGTCAACGGAGGGCCACGGTATATCCTTGAAGAGACGATCGGAAAGACTCTGGAAGGACGTCTCGTACATCTGGTGGATCTCGTAGACATTCTTCTCCCGAATGTGCCGGTACAGATGAACCACGAACGACTTAACGGAGTCAGGTACGAAGTTTGGATCGTAACCGAGGTCTGGGGGACCGCGAGCATCAGCTGTTCCTTCGTAATCGCCCGGGGCGTCGTCGTAGTCGTAGCCAGTAGCCATCGTTAATTAGATCGTTACTTGCTGATGATGGCTAATTGAACTCGAGTGGTAACTGAAGAGCAGGAGGGGTCCTAGGGTTTACTGGCAGATCGGCATTGGCTTGATGGGTTCAATGGGCTTTAGATTCATTTATGTGGCGAGTTGGCGTTACTCGTTTTTGAGTTACCAATGGGCTTTGAACTCATTCGCGGCCCAATTAACCTAATTGTTGGTACGTTTATTTATCTTCAATAGAAAGACGTGGTTTGGTTGAGATCCAGTCGACACACAAAAACTCTATTTGAACAAAATTTTAATTGAAATTTGATTAAATTTAACTTAATAATTAAACATTTAAATCGATTCAAATCCGGGTCAAAACCCGATCCAGGTTTTAAAACATTTAGATTTATTATTTTAATTAATATTCCATGTTTTTATCCGTTTCTGTGAATTTTAAGAATAGAGTACACCAGCTATGCCGACAGAAAAAGTACGGGACTAAAATGCCCTCGCTTCAGAATGAGCTACATCTTTGTATGAATAAGGGACACTATGGTAAACTATTCACAAACTATGAAGCTAAAAAAGAGACGATCGACTGAGTTTTGAAACTTCAAAATTAGCACTGGTTAGTACGAAAGTACCAGTCAAACCATGAGTACGCAGATGCTTGTGAACCGATCCAAAATTGCTGTCCATCCTCCTGGTTGTTTAACTAGTGGAGAAGTCTTCTTTGTGGCTGAAATCGTGTAAATTTGGCCGAGGACTTGTCATCTAGAATGCTTGGCTCATTATCAGTCTTAGCCTGTTAGATGCGACGGAATTGAGGTGGCACTTACTGATAATTGTCGAGTTCATCTTCTTCGTCGGAGGATAAGAAAGAAGATCCCATCCATGCCTTGAAACCTTCGTTAACACGATGTTCAACCTCTGGTGTGATTTCCAAGGGATTTGCTTCCAACATTTCCAAACCAAGGTTCCGACCACCAAAGTCGCCTTCATCAAGAACTACAGCTGCTTTTCTTCTTAGAAAGAAGGCAGTTCCTGCATATAAAATGACCAGGCCCCAAGATGCAATCTCATAGCACCAAAACAGAGGTACAGAGCAGCTGCTCCCTAATGTCAAGAGGCTTGAACCAAGAAACAGTGCAAGAAGACCGAAAATGATTGCAAAGACAGCATTCAGAATGGACAGGCAACGAACACCACCTGCATGATGATAAGAACGTTTAGATATGATCCACTTCGAGAGGTAGTAATGCAAATAACTGAAATAGCCAATCTAACAAGCACACACATATTATGCTAAAAGCGTTGCAGAAATTGTATTTTAAGAACAAGAAACAGCAACAAGCTTATGCTTATTTACCTCAATGAGGTATCGGAATCACTAGAAACATGTGGAGAAGGCATATAGCCGTGTAAATAAGCTGGGCACAACCGTGCAAGTTGTTGAACTCATATTCCACATTCAGAACAACTCTAGTAGTCTAAATGTTTAAAGGAGTAATGAGAGAGAATAGGGATAAAAGACCACACATCAATCCATCTGCACAACCACCAATATATAACCTCCAACTAAACTCCAGTGAAGCTCCTTCAAGAGAATGCAATTTATTCATTGCACAAGGGACATGTCAAGAAAAATGGTCATGGTAAATCCGAATGGTTCCTATATTTTGAAGAGTAAAAACTATATTCCAATCAATTACTCATTCACTTTTATCTAACTGTGAAGTCTGCAAAAGCAACCAACCATAACAGAGGTCTTCCCTTAAATTATTACAAAATAACTTAGTACCAACATTGTGCACTATGCAGGCACTATTATAATTTGAAAAGCCACAATTATAATGAGTGCCTGATTAATACTAAGCTTCTAACACCAACACGTTAGAGAATTCAGTTGCAGGACATACCTCTTCTTGAAGCACAATAATTGTTTTCAACCACCATTAAGCATCCATGTCTTTTTGGAGCAGTATAAGCAACAATTATTCCTGCATCATGGCTAAAACCATGAGAATAGAGAAGCCAAAAGCATGTTCAGAGAAAGAATCAAACCCAAAGGCTACAACTAAGATAACTACATGCTCATGAAAACATGTGCCCAACAACTCAGGTATCAGTATCACACACTATCTAAAGGAAATGGTTAAAAGAAAAGCATTTCACAAGTTATAAGGCTTTACAAGCATTAAAATTTTGAATAAACTGATAACACTTATCTAAACTTCTGCCAAGCAATGTATCATAGAGTTCAGAGGATCTTCAGCCAACAACAATCACTTTTTGGTTTTGTGGGGAAGTAGCAAAATCCAAAAATTTCTAGCCTGCATAACAACTCAAAGATACATCTAGAACATACAAAAAAAATACACATTGCTATCTATATAAGCTTAAGATTACTCAAACAAACTGCCTGCAAGCCTGATATTCATTTTCCCTCAGGCCAAAATAAAAGGAGCCTCACTCTCACTGATCAATATCATTCATGATCACAATCTACCTCATTCAAGCATTTTACCATACATGTATCCGTTAAACATTTCAGCATATCTATTGCCCCAATATTCCAAGCCTCATAACATCTGGCTCCGCCATGTTAAAACCTTCCGGTCAATTCACTGACCCATAATCATGACAGTTTCAGTTTATGAACAAAAAAGTCGAAAACTCTTCTAGCAGATCTATTTTAAATACAGTAAAAACGCTCATGTTCCCGCCTAAATTTCGCTTCATCAAACAAAATTCTCTACATTAATTTCATTTTATCAAAATAATTTTTTATTTTCTGTCTCCTACCTACGACATATAAATGAGAGATACATATCCAAATCATTTACCTAAAATGTATACATTTCAACTACCGTAACTCAGCAAGAAGAAAGAACTTAATTCGTTACCTGACACGAGATATGCGGCAGAAGCCAAGAAGATAATGAAGGAAGGAACAAAGACAACCATCCAATAATAATCAACAGTCTCTTGATCCGTCAGATAAAACGCTCGCGGAATCAGATCCGAATCCCCTCCGCCTTTGGCGTTAACTGGTAATGTCTGTAGCCTTAAGTCTCCACAAAATGGCCTCTTTCCATAGTCGCTGGGAAACACAATTTTCAAGCTCACGACGGTACATACAAAAATTACGAGGCAAATCAACGAAACAAGCGAAATCAACGACGGCCTTTGAAGTTTAACCCACGCTCTGTCCTCCTCTCGCAGGCTCTCGTACTCGCGCTTTGGCATGAAGGCTTGCCGCAGCGCGTCGCCGATTATCGCCATTTAATATCGAGAATTAGATCGAAACTGAATCTCGAGTTCAACAACGACTAAATAATTTAGTTTTGGAAACCCTTATTGCAACAAGCTGTATCAACAACCGCACATGACCTTAAAACCATTAAATTGGATCGATAGCAAGTATATCTGAAAATTGTCACCTAGCTTTTGAGAGCTTGTAATCTAGGGTTTTAAGATTGGAAATTTTGGTAGACTTTAACTTTCAAAGAAAGGTAAAGGCGGTGATTCTGCTCTGTTATTTTCAATTCAATTTTTGCATTAATTTACAAGCACCTTCCGTGATTTGGGTTGGCCGTGCAGGGCTGGATTTGGTGTGAAGAAGTTTTTCGTGTCGTGTCATTTAAGCAGTGATTCAAGAGCTTGTAATTTTTAAATGGCCGCATGACTATTTCACACGCGAACTTTAATAAAATGACTTTGTATCCTTGAACTTTCAAATGAAACCAATTAATATGTTCGGTTTAATATGATTTATAACTAAAATAGAATAAACCAATCATATTTTTATATTAATTATTTTTTATTATTTTACTTTTTATTATGCTAAAACCCTAATTCATCCAAATCAAAACTCTATCTAATCTCGAACCAATATTATACAACGAAAAGATTTAAATTTTCACTTTAATTTGTTCTTTGATCCACCAATTTTCCACCCGAATTTTAATAAAATAATTTTTTTATATTTTAAATTTAAAAAATATATTTTCAGATCCATTCTTCAACTTCCTCTAAGAGTATTTTATGGTTTTGCATGATTACTTACATCCAAAATTTAAAAAAAAAAAATTATATTTTTATCTTCATGTAGCTAAAACTCTCCCAAATCTCGAACCAACAATACACAAGGAAGCAAATGAAAATCAAAGTCAAAATAGAGAGAACAAAATGAAAGGTATCATTTGGATTGAATAAAATCAAAGCCCGATCTTGTGCTTGCTCTATCTAGAGAAGTTAAACAAGAATATGTAGCGGGGGATGCAAACTCAAGCGGAAGAATCATAGATTTACGCTCCAATAATTTGGAATGCGATGAGATGTGAATATATATATATAAACCGTCAGTTAATTTAATTAATTTTATAAAAAAAATAACATAATTTATAATAAATTTAACTTAAAAAATTAAAAAAATTACTGTTTCATAAAAAATTCGAACGGAAATTTTCGAAGGCTCTTGTGACTAAATTCAGAAGCTTTCCCTCTTCAATAAGTTTATATCAAATCCATCAGGATTGTCTTCGTCGTCAAGAGTAAAGAAGGCGGAAAAAAGAAGAGAGTCGACCTTGTGACCGGCAGGATCTGTCAACTTCATCGGAATCAGCCACGGAAAATTCGTAACTCTCAATCACTTTCTTTCCTGGTCTCTGACATTGCGCCAGAAACTTGGGCCGTTACTGTCCGAGTTCGTGTTCCTTGCTGAGAAATTTCATCTTCTTCTTTCTTGAACTTGAATTGGAAGTGCTTCGCACGTGTTGATTTTGGAGATTGACTCGGACGTGCAGCAATTCAAAAGATTCATTGATGCAAGTTGCACTGAAATTTATTTTTTGGCCATTTCTTCTGTTGTTCTTCTTTGGCTCTTTCTTCCAAAGAGAATCATTGGACCGCTTTAGCATCACATGATGGGGAGCCCATTTTATAATCCTAACCACTTTTTCCATCGCACCATTTGACCGACGCATTAAATAAAAGGCCAAAGGACATTTTCCCACCCATAGTTTGAGGCGGGGACAAATTGCCACCCGCTTAAGTTTAAAAGTCCGAAGTCCCACCTATTGACTGTTAACTCTAACAGTCAACAGTAAATCAAGGGGTAAATTAGTTATTTTAGAATTAAAATTTATAAAAGTATAAAATAATATTAAAATTTATATTAAAATTTAAAAAAAAAATTAAAAAATATTTATTTTTGAAAAAATAAAAACCAGCCACCGTCGCTGTGTCGGCGGCGGTGGCCGCAGTTAATAGAACCAGGTGGCCGTTCCGGCCACCTGACTCCAAGGGAGGCTAGATCTGGCCTCCTGAATCGACGGAGGCGGCCAGATCTGGCCGCCTCTGGCAAAAAAAAAGGCCGAAAACGGCTGGAGATGGCCAGCTTTGGCCCCAACGGTCGTTTCCGGCCAGGGTTTCGGGCGGAGGAGGCCAGATCTGGCCTCCCTTGGAACCAGGTGGCCGCTGGTGCCATTCGCTGCGGCGGCGGTGGCTGGCTTTTACTTTTTAAAAATTAAATATTTTTTATTATTTTATAAAATTTTTTAAATTTTTTTTATAATTTTTAATATATTTAAATATTATTTTAAATTTTTTTTATAATTTTTAATATATTTTTATTAATAAGGGTATTTTTGTCATTTCATCTAATAGATTAATGAAATTGGACGGAAAATTAGATTAAGGGTGGGACTTCGGGCTTTTAAACTTAAGCGGGTGGGAATTTGTCCCCGTCTCAAACTATGGGTGGGAAAATGTCCTTTGGCCTAAATAAAATGGACAGTCGTATTGGAAACCACATTGGCCCAGTCTGATTTGCGATCAACGTGAGATGGTTATGCACTAATCCCACCTAAAGAAGATGCCGACCAATCAGCTAAATTGTTGGAACCTCTTTTGTATTCATCTCTTTGTACGTCTTGTTATATGAAAATGTGGCTATATACCCAAAAGGTTCGATCACTATTTTCCACCCGAACTTTGATGAACTACTGTTCTTACCCAACAAGTTCAAGAAATATGGTTTAACTTCCTTCATCAATTTTGTTAAAAAATATATATTAATTTTTGATAAAGTTGGAAAAAGCAAACATAGAGATGTCAATTTAACCCAATAAACCAGATATTCGACCCATCCAATAGGAAAAAGATTTTCCAATAAGATTTAAGATAAGAATAATTAAAGTTTTTATAACTAAAAACGAGACAACGACAAAAATAAATATATGTCTCATTTATCCTTTATTTGACTTGTTCATAAACTCTCAAATATTAAAGTATTCTTAAAAGGTTTGAATTATTAAATATATGATGCAATATTTAATATATATTTTATTATTTTTTTAGTGAAAATGTTAATTTGACCCATAAAACTGGATTTTCAGTTTGTTCAATAAGGGGGAGATTTCCCGATAGAGTATAAGACGAGAATGATTAGAATTCTCTCAATTAAAGCTGAGGTAGGGACGAAAATAAATATATTTCTGACTTATCATCTCTCTGACTTGTTCCTTCCCCTCTATATTCTATAAATCTTTAAATATTAAATTATTCTTAAAAATTTTGAATTATTATAAATATATATTGACATGTAATATTATATATATATATATATATATTTTCTCTAATGGAGATTGAGAAGGAAAAGTAACAAGATTTTTCCTTACAGAGATGGAAGGGGAAGAAGAGAAAAAATTTATCTGTAGGTGAAGGATAAAAATTCCCCATAATCTCTATATTAGGTATGGGATAGAGATTTCAATATTCAAGTCCCAGTTGTCTTGTTGTCATCTTTAAACAAAAATTTATTTGTCTTTGACAAAGCTAACCATATAAATTTATAATTTTTATCCACATTTGATTAATAACTATAAAAATTAAAAATTATACAAGGAAACTTGTCCCTATTCCTTTCCTATTGCTATCATTCTTGCAACTAACCATTTAACCTTTTGTGATTCTGTGACTGGACTATTTTGTTATTATCACATTTTCAACATTTTATACAACTTTCTAGCATCATCACTTTGTTCACTTTTAGCTCCATATAAATTTGCTAATCTCGTTTAGATCTATGGTTAACAAGTTTTGTTTTGGTTGACTCTTGTCTTTTCTATAGCTGTGAGATGTTTTACGACTTATTCAAGTTTCAAGTATATGTAGATCCTTCATCTCTTTATTAAATATTTTTTCCTAAAAAATGAGAAAACTAAAGAAAGGAAAACAATATTGAGAAAAAATATAAAATACAAAATAGTTAAAGTGAAAATAAATTCGTTTAAACTATTAGAAATATAAATAATATGAACTATATTATCTTAAGTGAGAAAAAAAAAAAATCCTTTTACCATTAAAAGTAACAAAAATGAGTTTTCAGTCTTAAAGTGAACCATTGTAACTCATCAAAATTCGGGTGGGAATTGAACATTTGGCCTATAAAAAACTTCAATGTATCAGTGAATGATTGAAAGAGGACAAACAAATTTATCGATAATGTTGGGGTGAGTGAAGCATCGAATTTGGGCTAAAATATATTAAATGGAAGTTTGTCAAAGGTAATGCCACATTTGTTTTCTTTTCGCCCTTACCAATGCCATAAAGAAACATCCTGAGCCCATTTTGAGTACATGATTTAGTGGCTGCGATTACGTGAAGCTTCTTTTGCACATTCTTGCTCGAGTTTAGTTACTTGTCGTTTTATAATTTATATTCTCCCCTAATTTTTCTCTTAATAATAATAATAATAATAATTTAATTAATTAATTCAAACCAAATTAATTTCAAATAAACTCTAATTTAAACTTAATTTAAATTCAAAATAATAAGTTTGATTTAATTCAAATAATAAATAATAATATAAAAAAACACTATGAAAAATAAAAAAAATAAGTTTGAACTCAATTTTTTAAAACTAAATATAAATTTAAATTCAAACCAATTTGACTCAAATCCGTATAAGGAAAAATAATTTAATATTCAAAAAATAATTTTTTTTTTCTGTTTCTACGATTTTATTTCAAATTTTGTATATACCTAATCATGTATGATATGAGTATTGTATGTAGTTGTTGAATCAACAATTTATAATGCAGATCGTGAGTAGACAACACACGTATTACGCGTGCTCGAAAATGAATATTTTAAAAAATTTACTTCACACCCTTTTTCAATCGCATCACACGTTGAGTATGGATAGTGATTCGAATTTGTAGATGCTGATTAAATCATCTTAAAATCACACATTCAAATCTTCAAATATTTTCATTTAGTATTTTAGACTTTTTATAATATAATTTTAACAAAAAATATCATCAAATTCTATATATAATAATTGATTGTAAATAAAATTTTAATCAAAATTTTAACTCAATTTTTAAAATAAATCCACATTAAATGACAAATTTACTCATTTTAACCAATTTTAATGGATAAAATAAATCAAAATCATTTAAAATTATTGTCAATGTCAAATATTTTCAACACATTTAATTAAAAAATTATTAATTCCACGAATACGTACAATATACATACCACCCGTGAGTAAGTAGGCACCTTAGTTTGAATCGGAAAAAATGATAATTCATGCAGCCAGGCATTGTCAGCCTACAGTCTCCAGGAAACGAGTTCCTATTTTATTGGTGGGTGAGATGTCAGGTAGGTCGGTGAGCATATTATTTCTCTCAAATTTATAAAAACGATACCGTTCTCTTTGGACTTTTATGGTCTTTTGCCTCAAAATCGACCCACACAACACCGAGCTTAAATAAACGATAAAAAAAGGAAACTCGTCTGATGGAAAAAGGTCGGCCAAACCAACGGCATCGATGGAAGTACACTCCAGTACGGCACCATCGTTTAACACGTGGCAAATCCTCGCTGGCCTTCTTTTTAAATCCCACCTCCGGAATTATGCAACCCTAAGAAAAATAAAAATAATCAAATCATATATCAACGAAAAAAATTAAAAAATTAGAGAGAGAAAAAGAAAGCGAGTGGGGTTAGAGAGAGAAAGTTCAGAGGAAAAGAGACCGCACCACTCGATCAAGGACTGTGTGATCGGAGAATAGAGAGTTGGTGGCCGGAATATTCGGCGGCTACACTGTAATTTACTGCGATCTCGGTGCCGGAATCAGTCTGATCTCTGAGAGGCTGATTCAGTTGTTTTTTTTGTTTGGCAGAGCAGCAGAGAAGATGGTGAATTCTTTGGTGCAGAGAGCGACGAGCGACATGCTGATCGGTCCTGATTGGGCCATGAACATCGAGATCTGTGACATGCTTAATCACGACCCTGGGTACGCACACGTGGCACTGGATTCTAATCTCTCCTGTCGTATTCCTTGTTCTTTTTAATGGATTTGGTTGATTAGAGTGAACAACTTTTATTTTCTTTAGCCAACGAATTCGAATTACTGCCCTAGCTATTCTCGGACTATTCATTTTTCGTACCATCTTGCTTTGGTTTTTGATGAATGGAAAGCCTGCCTTGATTTTATTGCTTCAAATTTAAATACGCTGGCGGTTTTTTTGATAGATAAACAACCAAGCTGCTTGTAACGAAGTTGAAATACTGCTATGAGATAATAAACTTTGATGATTGTAATTTGCTTATGTTTAGTCTTTAAAATTCTCGTATTTGTGCTTGGATTATTAGTGCCTTTTTATTTAAGTGACTGTGCAATAAAAATTTTTATAGTGTCATTATTTTTGGCAGCAGAGTATGGTTATATGATTTTGATCCATAAGCGGTTGCTTGATCTTCACTGTGAATTCTTGCACTAACACTAATTTGTAAAAAAAGTTGCATACAGAAGGTTTTGTAGTTGAAACAACATATTTTCCTCTTTTCCTTTAGTCTATTAAAATTTGGTGTTTAACAATGTTTTATCAGGCAAGCGAGGGATATTGTTAAAGGCATAAAGAAACGCATTGGAAGTAAGAATTCAAAAGTTCAACTTCTTGCGTTAACTGTAAGCTCCCTGAAAACTAAATTTCATTTAGTTACAGTATTCCATTTAATTATATCAGCTTCTTCGTGCTCTCTGTATGGTTAACACTTGGCTTTCAGTTTAAAATTTTACCATATTCCTTGCCCCCTCTTGCATTGTTTTCCCTTTGTAAAGTTTGCTGCCTAAATATAAATGTGCATGCTTATGGTAAATAATCTATTTCTGTTTGCAAGACTCTATTTTGCATTGCAATTGATTCTTAAAGTCTTTTTTTTTTTTTAATCATTCTGAAAGTTGACTTGCAGCGATATGGTAACTGTTTGGTGATGGTTATAGATATGAAGTTTGAGGTCATTTATCTTGTTTTACCTCAATCTTGATTCATTTTCTGCATTATGGACTTTTAAAGTTGGGTTGATTTAATGAGGTAGAAATATTTCATATTGCCTTTTACAATTACAAGATAAGGTGACGTCAACAGTTCAGAGTATGACACCTTTAATTTTTTAAAAACACACAATTTTGCCTAACTAGTTGATGCATTAGTTATTAGAAAATGACAGTGAAATGTGATTCATTCGATGCTAAAGGCTGTTACTTGCTCAGTTTTCAAATTTTGATGAAACAGTTATACATCTTTGTGCTCTTTCAGAGAGATAAATGAAGAGGAAATTTTGTTTAGGCTTTTGATTTTTGTCTTCTTCTTTCAGGACTTGAATATCTTGTCTGATTCAGATATAGGGTATAAATGAGTTGTTAATGTTTGCTGGAAAGTTATAGTCTCCCTTCTCATTTCTTTTCATGTTTAACAATTTTGTCCCCCAGAATAGGTTTACTTATTTAAGTTTTACTCTTGTGGCTACATTGTAGTTGTTGGAAACTATTGTAAAAAATTGTGGGGACATTGTCCATATGCATGTGGCAGAGAGAGATGTTCTTCATGAGATGGTTAAAATAGTGAAGAAAAAGGTGAGAATATTTCTCACGTAGTTTTTTCTGTCTTTCTGTGGTTCTACTTATTTCCTTTTGCCGAAGCTTGTTCAGAGTTCTTATAATTTTGTATTGTAGCCTGACTTTCATGTCAAGGAGAAGATACTGATTCTAATAGATACTTGGCAAGAAGCTTTTGGTGGACCAAGAGCAAGATATCCACAATATTTTGCAGCATACCAGGAGTTGTTGGTACGTTGCCTGAGGATGGTTCTTTAAGTGATTAATAGATGAGAAAAATCCTATGTGATTAGACATGCACAGCCGTCTGATTCATCTTTTCATGCATTATCTACATAGATTGATTTCATTGTACATTTGTCTACTACCTTCGCTATAAGCAGTGCTAATTGCTGTTTTAGGCTTTGCTAATTTCCATTTGTTTCTCTCATAAAGTGGAGAGGAGGGTGATGTCACTGGTTCATTTCCATTTTGTGCATGCAAGTTCATTTTCCAAGCTTTGTAGAGTGTATGAGAGGGGGAAGAGAGACTGCTTGTGACTTTTTTCCTTTATTTTAGCATTCTCTAAGAAAGATTTTGTGTATCAGCGCGCTGGGGCTGTATTTCCTCAGAGATCTGAAAGTGCTGCACCTGTCTTCACTCCACCTCAAACTCAGCCTCTATCTTCTTATCCTCAAAATATTCGAAATGGTGGTAATCAACAAGAGGCAGCTGAGTCTTCTGCAGAGCCCGAGTTCCCAACTTTGAGGTAGTTCTCTTAGCTGGTTTTTTAATGGAAGCTAATTTAGTGGTAAGCAGTGCCATGAGCATAGCTATTTATATGGCACTTGTGGTGTTTTTTTAAGCTGCCTGTGAGAATATGTTGTTAAAATTTGTTATACACACACACACACACACACACACACACACACTTAATCGGTGTAGTGGTCCATACTCTCTGCTTATGGCTCTATAATTTTTTTAATTTTTTTGTTTCTTTCTTATGTGTATCGGAGTACTAGTTTCACCAGATGATTTGAATAATTGCAAAAATAGGAATCGGCATGGGCTATTTGCTTTGTTTTAATATTAATGTTTGCATTTCATTCACCACTTACTTTACTATCTTCTGTGGTACAACTAGTAATCATGTTTCATAATTTGGCTGGAATTTGACTAGCTTGACAGAAATTCAGAATGCACGTGGTATTATGGATGTACTTTCAGAAATGCTAAATGCATTAGATCCAAGCAACAAAGAGGTAATATTCAAACACTAATGGAATTGACACTTTACTACTAAATCTTGGTGTGAGTTGGGTGATTAATTGATATGTAATTTTCTAACTTATGAAATTTAAATCAGTTATAAAATCTGGAGATGCAAGTTTTTAAATGTTTATGATAAAAATTATAAACCTCTAAAACTTTTAATGCTTTCAGTTATTTTTCTCTCTGTAAATTGCAGTCTGATGTTCATTTTCTAGATGAATGTTGTCTCATCTTTAACTTGCAGGGGCTTAGGCAGGATGTGATTGTTGACTTGGTGGAACAGTGCCAGACATACAAGCAAAGAGTGGTACATCTTGTTAATTCAACTGCGTAAGTCATTGTTTTAACCCACTTGTTTGCATTTCTTATATTGTTATTTTTATTTTTATGGTGCCATACTGTTATTTTTATGTCAGCACACACACACACACACACACACACACATGCACTGCTATGTTAGCATATATATATATCAATGGTAAAATTTTATCTATTTCTTTCAGAGATGAGTCACTGCTATGTCAAGGCTTAGCACTGAATGATGACTTGCAGCGTGTACTAGCCAAGCATGAATCAATTGCTGTAGGAAAATCTTTTCCAATGGAGAAGCCCAAGCCTGAATCTAGTGGAGCACTAGTAGATGCAGATGGTCCTCTAGTGAATACCAAAGATGCAACTAAACAGCCAGACGGGAGGTGCTTTGTTTATTCAAACTGTTTATACTGTGCCTAAATCCGTCGAAAGCAGTTGGAAGTTGGAACTATTTATATTTGATGAATTTATTTATGTTCATTGCAAAAGTTTTAAAATTGTAGATTATGTTATTAAAATTTTTAAGTTTTATCAGGCAAGGGTTTATGTTTTAACTGGGTGCCTCTGTGTTAGAACTAGTTGTTGGCTTTAGTTCAGCGTAGACTTGCTTGAGATTATGAATATTTCAAGTTGTCTCTATGTTTTAAGGATTGTTTGGATGAAGTATCAATTAAGATTATTTTGAGTAGGTTATAAGTTTTCAGGTGCTTTGAGACCCTAGGAACAGTCAATTTCATTGTGTAAATGAGGTTTCAAAATTTAGTTTTGGCTCATATTTAGTATATTAATAGGCTTTGAAATATATATTTGTGTGGGAAATGAAGGCATTTGTTGAATTTTCATATGGTTCAAAGAGTCAATTACAAAATACTTAGAATCTTCAGCAGATTGCTTTTTTTATTTGAGCTATAAATACCAGATTGTTTTTGCAGGTCGACCACAAGTAGTGGTGCTGGGTCACTGAATCAATTGTTGCTTCCTGCCCCTCCTAGTAATGGTCCAACACCTTCAACGCTGGTCAATCCCAAAATGGACCTTCTGAGTGGTGATGACTATAGCTCTTCAAAGGCAGACAATTCATTGGCTCTGGTTCCTGTCAAACAGCCACAATCAAACAGTCCCATATCTTCTGAGAATGCCCTTGTTCTCTTTGATATGCTTTCAGATGGCGCCACTGCACCAAATTCTGTCAATACTCAGTTTTCAAATATGGCTGGACAACCAAATCCTTTGGCCGGACAATCTAACCCTTTGGGCCAACAAGCAAATTCTTTGGCCCCACAACATAATCCTTCAGCCCCACAATTCCAGCAGCAGAACTTTCAGACTCCAGAAGCTGGGTCTTATCAGAATGGAAGGGTACCAAACATTGGGTCACCTTATGAGCAGTCGCTTTATACACAAGGATCCGGTCCTGCCTGGAATGGTCAGCTTACCCATCAGCAGCCACAGTCACCATCATACGGTACACTTCTATTTATGATAGACTTTTTACCCATAAAATTTGCAACTGGCACGGGGCTTTAATTTGCATTCATATATGAGCTTGGCTGAATACTTTGTCTTTCTTGTTCCCCCAAAACAGTCAACTTTAGAATCATCCATGACAATTGTAAACAAGAATATTTCTCTGCATTTCATTCATATTTTTTCTTCTTTCCCAAACTGAACTGAATCGATGTGCTGACCTTATGACTGAACTGGTTTGAGAGACCTAAAACCATAGCATTTTTGCTCTTTACCTGGTTAACTAAAATTTACAAAGCTGATGTTGTGGGATGTTGAAAAGGAATGCAAAGCAGTGGGTCACTACCACTACCTCCCTGGGAGGCTCAGGCTACAGTCTCTAGCCCGACAGCTGGTTCTCAATACCCTCAGCAAATGCAAGTTACTCAGGTGTCTGTCCCGCAGTTTCAGCCTGTTCAGAGTGGCCAATATCATCAAGGATTTCATTCCCCAGGTAATGAGCAGGTAGTTGGCATGTATTTTCGGCCTATCACAAGTGGTCATTTGCCAGCAATCAATAATCAGGCCATTCCAAGCAATCAGTTTCTCGGTTTACATCCCCAACAATCTGTCCATGGAGTGCAGTATATGGGCATGCTTCCACAGCAAATGCTAGCCAGCCAAATGACTTCAATGTATCCACAACAAATATATGGCAATCAAATGGCCGGATATGGCTATGGTCAGCAGCAAGGGGCACGGTATCTCGAGCAGCAAATGTATGGGCTATCAGTTAGAGATGACAGTGGGTCGAGACAGTCTTCCTATCCGGTTTCCACTTCCTCATATGTGTCACCCATGAAGACCTCAAAACCAGAGGATAAGCTATTTGGAGACCTTGTTGACATGGCCAAATTAAAGCCAACAAAGCCGCCCACTTCCGGAAGAGCTGGTAGCATGTGAAACCTTGACTGGTTTAGCTTTTTATTTTCTAATTTTACCTTTTGGTCTGCTAACTTGCTTCCTTCTTTTATTTCTTTTTTAAATTTTCAATATATATATTCTTCTTGATGCAATATTTGTGTTGCTTGGTTGGCATTGGAATCATGTACATCGCTTGTAGAGAAATTGAAAAAAAAAAAAAGAAGAAGAAAGAGGTAGACATGGTAGTTGGAGGCCGAGTTTCGCTTGGATTTCTGGATATTTTACTTTTATTAATAATATCGGAATTTTACATTTATTCAGTTGACTTTTTCAGATTTAAACTCGGATTGAACCCAGATGTAATGGCATTTCCAGTCAACCTTGCAAATTGCGAGGATTAAACTCAAGAAAGAAACCAAAAAATTATTGTGAGGTATTATGTCAACCACATTGAGTCAGCTCAATCCAAAAAGTTAAGAAGGTTTACAATATTTTTTTTTTATAGCTTCATTGAGGAAACATTTCTTACAAAATACACCTCTCCAACACTGCAATAGAGGAAAAGGACCAAAATTTGCAAACCCCTTACCTCTACCAAATTCCAGAAGAAAATGCACTACAAGATTAACATGAAATCTGTTTGTTGAAAAACACCCATAACAAAAAACTCTTATGTCATAAAGGCATAGAGATACCTGCCATACAAAAAAGGATATAAATTATGAAGGATTACAAATGATGATAACTAACATTAACATCAGAATGTACTGCTCATCTCATTAAGCACAACAGATATTAGATGCAGTCTCTTATGTGAGCAGGGAGTCATGGAGAAATATTTCTTCATTACTTCTACCATGCATATTCTTTAGTAGCATAAAACTAGGGGTGAATTCAAACCAAGCTGGCTTGAGCTCAATTACCAGCTTGGCTTGACCAAGCTAGAAACAGTTTGGCTTAACCTAGGGGGTTTTGCACTAAACAGGGATATATACTTGCATTCTAACACTCTCACTTGAATATTCACTTCTTTTAGATATATTTAAGGATGTCCAGCACCTTTTCTGAGTTCATTATAAGATTCAGCTCTTGTTTTTGGGGATTAACAATGGCACAAGCTCATCATTTTTTGAGGTAGGCCTGCTAATCTCACTTCTGTATTAAAATATTTATAGTCCACCTTTCCTAACTAAAAATAGCAAAAAGATAAGTGAAAATGAATGGTTTAAAAACACACAAATTCCTTGCTTTAGAATAGGTAGCAAATTCATCTATAATATTCAGTACAAAGAATGAGCCTACTTCATCTTAGAACAAAGAATAAGATAATCACACCGTATTTCAACCCATTTTGACAATTTCTTACACCTCAAAGAATATCCCAATTTTGTAATATAAAAGTACTTCAATTTTGCAAAAGCAAGTATGGCTAATCTCTATAAAATGTAACATACGGTCTAACAACCCAGTTCACTGTTAAAATATTGTCCGCTTGATTTGAAAAATTATGCTATCTTAAATACACTACATCCTGACAACCATAAATATTGAAATCTTCACTAAATGGCTGGCTTATAGATATTTATATCAACATAAATTTTAAGTCGGGTATGCTTGGTGGATAGATCTTCCAAAAAGCATGGTATATTTTCAACAATACCTAACACTTACATTTTCAAAGAGTGTTTAACAATTCCAGGGCTATGATAATATTAAATAGTAATATTATTAAGTTAGAGAATTTTAGGCCTATATATATATTCAACAAACTATGAGTCCTTAACAATTAAGGATAAATATTCAACATAATCATAGGTACCCAAATTGGTACTAATTATAATTGCATATAACCAATATATATACAAGAGTTTGAAGGAATCAAGAGGTTGAAAGTGCTTGAAGTTTTTCTCAGATTTGAAGATGGGTGTTAGGAAGTTCTCCTTTAGCAAGTAAATAAGACTTGACAATACTACAATCAACATAACTCTAAAGCTAAATGACTGTGTGTGAAAGAAAGAGATAAAGAAAGACCTTCAGGCACCAAACCCCAGCTCTGAGAATCGACGGAAAGAAATGATCTCAAGCGAGCGGAAGCTACTGCACTATGTAATGGCATCGTCGACATCAAACAGCTCAATTCCACTGGTAATCTAGACCCAACAAAAAAAAAACAAAACTATCAAATTATTAATTTCTGTCGCTTGCATTTTTCTCAAAAGCCATACATACTATTGGGTAAACAAAATAGAGCATATCGATTACTTTGAGAAAAATCTCACCTTGAAATGTGCTTCACCGGAGAGAAGACCAGAGGTTGAGAGCTTGATTCCAATTGAGAAATAGTGGGCATAACCGATTTTTTGGTTCTGGGTTTTGCAGAGAAAGAGGGTAAGCGAGTAGAAGGTAACCGAGAGAGAATCCTCGATCCGGTGCCAGCCATTGTCTTAAAGCTCTCACAAGGGTTTACTAGGGTTTACATATACAGATAGCACGATAAATACGTTGTCTTTGGTGTTTAATGGGCCTACTTGTGTTTTTGATTAATTCAAAATATATTTAATTTATAATATTATTAGAGCAAAATATTTTTTCACCCAAACTTTGGGAAGATCACAAGATTCCACCCTTTAAATTCTTTAAGTATAAAATAAAACATCAAATATCAATAAATTTTACGTACAAAATTTTGAATCTCATACCCTCTTCTCAAACTAAATCTGTATCAAATATTTATTTTTCTATAATATATTCAATTCAAATATAATAATTTAATTATTATTTATGTTATTTTTTATTAAAATAAATTAAAAATTATATCAACGATAATATTAGAATCCATCCCTATACACAAATATGATTTTGTTTAAAAATTATTGATATTATGAATACTTATATTCATAATGAATATGTGAAAATTTTTTATTCATAACAAATAAATAAAATTATATTATTTAAATTAATTTCATTTTAAAAAAACTTGCCTAATCATGTTATTGTAGAATATAGATTAAAGTTTCAATTAAAATTAGTTTATTACGAGAAAAAACAAAAATAGTCTCGTTTTAAATGTTAGTAGAGTAAAATAACAGGTGTTTTTGGACGCGACACCTTTGCTGCCGACCAAAGTCATCGAGGAGTTGTCAGCCGTTGATCTTACAGAAGAAGGTAACAATTTTGTAGATCATGATATACCCAATAAAAACTTCCTGATCAAACTGCTCGCCTTTCCGTTCTCAAATCGAAGGCCATCGCGAGCTCTTTCTCAGATAACTTCCACTGGTAAGATTCAAACCTTTTCTCTTCTGCTTATTATTATTATTTGATTATTCTTTTTCGTCTCTCGATCTTGCCCTACCGATCTCTAAATTTTGTTTCGTTGCCTCGAAAATCTCTGAACGTAAGAAATTTTTTATTTCTTCTTTTATCGGATTCTGGCTATCAATTTTACAGTTTTTTTTTCCATTGAAGAGAAGCGTTTATAAGATTTATCATATTGCTGGATATTGTCAATTAGAATCCGAGTCTTATGTGTTTAGTTATAATTAAAATCTTAGGGTTTCGAAACTTGATCAATGGGAATCACTTATTTATCTCTAGGTCTGTTATTATTTGTGTGGATATGCAGCTCTTCTTTTCATAATTAGCGTGCAGTGTATTATTATTTACCTGGAATTGATTTATTGTTATTGACGATGTTTGCTTCCTTGATTCGTACAGTTATTTGGTAAAAATTTGAAATTTTATACTTTGAACTGTTTGGAGTACATAATCAGCAACTAAAATGCAGGTTAGCTACTACTGATCTGATTACTCTTTATTTAATGATAATTTATGTTTGTGTGGTTATAGTCACTTATTCTTTGACATTTTGAGACAACAGTAAAACTACTTGAACTGATAATGAGTACCAATTTTTGAGTTAATGATGGTCTGTTATTATGTGAATAAGTGTTAATTTATTTTTAATTCAAAATTATCAAATTACATAGTGATATGTCATTATTAGTTATAGTTTTATTGCTTGAGACACGAGCCTTGTAATAAAAATAGAGTAAAATTATGTACACTACCAATAGATATTAATTTGTGTACTAATGATAACATGTCGCCATGTGATTGAGTTTTAAAATCACTCAATATTTAGCAACATGTCATTTTAGTACACGCATTAGTACTTATTGTTAATTCATATAAATTTATTGTAAAAATAATCAAGTTTTATGATTTGCTCCGTTATGCTTACTTGTTCTTTGACATCATATTTCAAATTTTGTTGCATATTTGACACTCATGGATGGGTAGGAGTTTTGAATATGGTTGTGGTTAGGCAGGAATAGTGGATTATGTGGCTAGAGCAAATTAGTTTGGAGTTTCGAAAACTTTGACATCAGATATGTTCCATATGCAGGCATCTAGGGCTAGGTTATTCAAGGAATACAAAGAAGTTCAGCGAGAGAAATCAGCTGACCCTGATATTCAATTAATTTGCGATGACTCGAACATATTTAAATGGACTGCACTTATCAAGGTAGGTGATTTACAAGGAGAAAGATCTACTTTGTTTTCGCTTGACTTGCATTGTCTAATTTCCTTTACAGGGACCCTCAGAGACTCCTTTTGAGGGTGGTGTCTTCCAGCTTGCCTTTGCTGTTCCAGAGCAATATCCTTTGCAACCTCCTCAAGTACGGTTTTTAACAAAAATATTCCATCCCAATGTGCATTTTAAGGTATGAGTCCCAACGTGATTCCTTAACTCATTGTTTGGTTCCTTTGACAAAAGTGGGGAGATGAGCATTGCTTAAATCTTTCGAGGGATTCCACTAATATCATGAGCAACATTGGCATATAAAATGTTAATCAAACTGAATTGTTCTTTATTCTAGAATGATGTTTCTTTGTTTTCTTTTTACAACATAGAGTTGATTTGAAGATTTGCATAACAGTTTTGTTGAAAGATTACTATTCAACTCTTCGTATTGCTTCAACCATATCAAACATTAAATATCTAGTTGGTTGTTAAATTGAATAATACTTACTTTTGATGCAAAAGGTTTTAACTGAGTATGGTATTGTTGATTTTTCTTCACAGACTGGAGAGATATGCCTTGACATCTTAAAAAATGCATGGAGCCCAGCCTGGACACTTCAGTCTGTTTGTAGGGCTATTATTGCTTTGATGGCACACCCAGAACCTGATAGTCCACTAAACTGTGATTCAGGTATATTGATGCTTTTTGTTTAATCACATCCAATGCATTTCAAGTGAAAGCTAATATTGTCTTAAATCCTAAGAATAGAATGTAAAAATCCTGCCCAACAATTTGGTCCATTGTCAACATATTATCCGCCTTAAAAACACAATCTATCACAACTTTGTCTTTAGGCTTTGCAACCTAAAACATGTCTTGACAGCTGAAGAGCTTACGGATTATTTAACTAATATTTTTTTTATTATTTGCAAGTTTGCCAGCATCTCTCATGTGTGGAGTTGCTTTCATATTAATGAAGTTTCATTTTCTGGCCTTCTTCTCCTCATGGACAGGCAACCTTTTACGCTCGGGTGATACCAGAGGATACCAATCCATGGCAAGGATGTACACTAGACTCGCAGCAATGCCAAAGAAAGGCTGAATTTAGTGCTGTTCAATGTATTGAATCATGAGAGTATGATTTTGTTGTTTTGCGCCAAACCACATTAGACGGCTTAAAAGAATTGGTCTTGTAATTTCAAATTCATATTGTTTCTGTATTTACACTACTATATTAAAATATAAAGATAAAGGGTGTTGTCGCGCCAGCATTAGAACTGTTATGTCATGTATTTTAACACTGGGTTTGCCTAGGATGAATGTGAAAGTTTTCAAGTGTTGACTATTTTCTATTGGTTTGTATGCAAGTATTGTTTTTGGAAAATTGGCATTTAGTTTGAACTAGCTCAGTTTGAGTTGACATTTAAACTTTCCAATGAATATCTTGATTTGAGTTTAATTGAATCTTTTTTTGATGATATCATTTATCCTATTGATGACATTATATATCTTGTTGACAACATTTTATCTTATTGATAACATTATTTGTCCAGTATGTAACATATTTATGTTGGTTTAAATTTGGTTCAAATTTGCCATAATTAATTTGAGTCTTATTGCCCTACTTATAATATGTTCTCAATAGCTTTACGAGTGTAGCTAACATGTAAAATTGGGTACGATATAAACATGTTTGTATTTGAAGTAGTGTTCAATTCAAACAAATGTTATTTTAAACTGACAATCAATGAATTTAAATGCAAATATGAGTTTTAGATTTTTTGATAGATAAATACAAACATAAATACAAATATTTTATACAAATGGTTAGTATATTTGTGTTCGATTCATGTTAAAAAAAAAAAGTTATTATGCAATTAATATATTAAAAAGAGAAAAAGAAATTTTTTTCTTTTTTGCAAAAACGAACATGTTCGTATTCAACAAAAATGAACATGTTCGTATACTTTTGTACAATGACCAATATGAATTAAAACAAGCATTTTCTATTTGCGTTTGGCAAAGATGAACCAAACACAAATATGTATCTTAAATGAATAAATCAAATACAAAAACGTATATATTTGTATTTAATTTGATTTGAATTCAGCCCTATCAACATGACAACAAAAGCTAAATGTGGCTACAAGACAGCTTTTTCGAAGCACAGTGTCACCAATTGTATTTGTTTGGGGGCATTAAGTGCAACCAGCAACAACTTACCATTTTCCATCTGCATATAAGAAGCAGCCTTAGCTCCAATTGCTGACACCCTAAGACTCGGGACAATATGATTTGTTAGAAAAATAAATCACTCAAAGTAATGAACAACCTAATGTCTAACAATAGAGCCCGTGGAAAATTATATTCACACAAATTATTAGCATGGCTAAGCATCTTATACGAATTGTGATGCCTTTTTCCTTGGTTTAAGCTCTTAATCTATGAATCCCATTTTCTCATTTTCAGTGGTCAAGCCAACCTTCATCGGCAGATCGTTCGTACAAGTGGAAGTTATCGGAGTGAGAACCTGATTCAATTCCATGGTTGCTGGAACTGTAGGTTTTGCAAAGCTATTGCCACAAGGCTCCTTTTGATTCATCATCTCTTCCATTCCGACTCTGGTGGCGCCTTTTCCTACAGGTTCTAACCTATTTGTTTCGCCTTGTGATTATTTCTGCAAGAGAAAAGGAAGAAAAACCACTTTCACAAACGAAGCAACATGAAACTGTCCATGGTTAGGTGAAAATGAAAACATCTGCTGCTTTGGAAAGCTCCAGCCATGCATAATGTTCAAGCAAACTACAAAAGAAATATCAGAATTGTAGGTCTCAACTATAAATGACTCAAACATTAAGAAGACAGATTCCAAATTAAGAAACATATGAGAATGTTAGGTACTAATAGATTCTAGTAGCAACTAAACCTTACAGAGGATGGCTCTTAGCTATCATGAAGACCTTTAATGGCTTTAGATATAGGATTACAATAACAAAAAGCTTACTTTTTATACTTCCAACAATTATCAGATTGTTGAGATCATCCCAATAAGCGGTCAAGATGAGCCTTTCTTGCTCTGCATAAACCCTGTGCATTCATGCCCGTTAGATTTTTGAGTTGTGCTTGGACAATGGCCCGCCAAACCAGTTGTTGACCCAGCTGCCATAACATTGTATATTGATGCATGAGTCCCACGAGACAGTGGCCTCTCATTTTGCATTTCACAGCCATATACTCCAGAACCATTTGTTTCTTCCGCAATCATTTTGTGCACAATAGAAGGATCATCTCATTTCCTTTCTCAGAATCTTCGCTCTCGAGTGGATGAAGCAACATCAGTCTTAGTACTGTCTTTCTGTGTTTGTGTATCCGTTTCGCCTATTTTTTCTCCAGATTTCAAATTACAGAAACAAAAATTGTATCATATATATTTCATAAAAAATGGAGCAGAGTTAAACCTACTATTGTTTTACTCATACATTACCACTAGGGGTGAGCTTGGATATGCAAAGATTAAATTCTTTCCCACTTGTCATTTTTCCATTTAGGATTTTAAAATGAAAAATGGGAATATTAAACTAATTGCAGACGATAATAAACCAAAATCAAAATAACCTCAAGTATAGACACAAAAAATATCTTATCACAGAATATTTGCAAACCAAAAGTAGACCCTGAAGAAAATAAAAAGCACTCAAGTAAAACCATAAATTAAAAGGATAATTCAAAACACAACTTGTAGTATCAAGCAAAATAAAAAAGAAAAAAAAAAACAAACAGAAAGAAAGAAACAAAATAAGTTATTGAGGTTCCATCAAACTAATGCAGCATAACAAATTGGACCTCACATAAATAAATCTCTCATAATATGATTGATAATAAAGAAACTTCTAAATGAAATTTATAGTGTAATAAAATGTTTTTCTAAATTATCTAGGAACATCTGCACAATATCTTTAATTTCAAACACCATACATTAGTGAAAAGTTACTATTATGGAATACTATATATCCACTACTATTGAATCACTGACAACGGAATGATAGACCAAGAAACATAAGTTATTATAACTATTTTAGCCCTGTACTTAGCTAAAACTTAAAGCCAAACTAGAATGAGAAGAAACATACAACACATAGCATTTTCTTTTAGAAATCAATACCTGTGAGAGCCATAACCAAAAGTGAGCACAGGTCTTTCATATCCTGTGGTTGGAGGATGTCTGATAATGGAGATCTTCAATCATGAGCAGTTATGTTAGTTAGAGTTTATAAAGAACTTCAAAGAGAAAGCTTCTATGAACTTTGTGAAAAAAAGTAGACAAAGGGAAGCTTACCTATACACGAATTATTAAGATCCTGATATTGCTGCATTAGTGGAACGAGAGATTGGAACAGATCGAATCAGAGAGACAGAACTTGGTAGCTGGTTGTCCTAATGGAAAAGAGAGAGAAGAAAAAAAGACCTCGTTGGCTGCTAAAGTTATTGTCAGTTGCAGCAAAAACCAACCACTGCACTAGAACAGGAGTTGAAATGAATACACCAAAGCCTCCAAAGTTGCCTTGCCTGCTGCACACAAAACAAGAGTATCTGTTTCTAATGTTTTTATGCGCTCATTTGCACATCAATTTCTGGTATCATGTATAAATTGCCAAAAATTTCATTGCCCAGTCTATAACGTCATAAACAACATCAAACATGATACATCCGTAAGCAAGCAAAAGAAGAAAAAATTCACATTAAAATCATCAAACATAATCTCGAGCACGGTTAATAATTACATTCAAACTTAATTCAACAATCACAGAACAAAATCACTGATTAAAAAACCGGTAGCTATAATTTAAAAAAGACAATGAGAGAGTTCTGAAGAACTTACGCCATATGTAATGCCGGCGTGTGAAGTTTTTGCACTTGATGTGGCATCCGATGCACCATGGCCACCTGCTGTAGTCGTGATTACAGTCGCGCCGTTACCTGTGACCGTGATCTTATCAGCGGCTGCACTTGTAGCTGACTCTTAAGAGTAACCGTAATTGAACGTGTGGCTGTGGCAGTGACGCTACTTGCACTTCTACTTCCTTCTGCATTTCGGATGCGACTGTGACTGCATACATTGCTCCGACGACATCCCGTCGGCCGATGCTCAGCAAACGGTGAAATCCAAAAAAATCAGAAATCCAGCATTCAGTTTAAACGCGGTGAGCGATTCAGATATTGCCACGAGGCCCACAACGCAGCAAAAGAATTTTGAATGGGTTTTGCATGGGGCCCATGAAAGTTGGACAGGCAGGCAGATTAACCCCTGTTTTTAGATATTTAAATGTGTTCTGATTTTTGACAGCTTGAAAATAAAAACTTACGTACGAGAAAATAGAATATTCAAAAAAATAAATAAATAAATAAAAAAAAATAAAAATATGAAAAACACGGCTAAATGAATGAAATTGATTTAAATATTTAAATTTGAATAAATTAAAATTAAAATTAAAATTAAATTAAAATTTTTAAGTCTATAAAATATGAAAAAACACAGGGAGTAGTAATGCTCGCCTTTAAAATTAAATTACATTCTAATTGAATTTGATTTAAAGAATTTTTAATTCGTTGATTTTAAATTGACTTTTATTTGAACTCAATCTACATATATATATTTATGCTTTTTTTTTTGTATAAATAAGTTTAAAGAGTAATTCTATGAATATTAAATATAAAATGATATGAATTTTTTTTTTTTTTGGTCATATAATTATTCTTCTCAATCTCACTTTATATAAGATTTTTTATATACAAATTAGCTTGAATGCAAAATATTATTTTACTCCAAAATTTCAAAAATTTATACGTCCGAAGCAAGCGAATGATCAATACGGTTTTTACATTAACATGTGGTGATGATGATAAAATGATAAGCTTCCTCTTACGCCACCTCGTCTGTAAATAATTGTTGAATTCAAACGACTGCAGAATGCTGCTTCCTGGATCCTTTCATGCATATCCATCACTCGCGGCCTTTAAAAACGAAGAAAATAGAATTATTTATCATGATCTGTGGATGCGTGGCATCTGGGTTGAAGAATATAATCTGATTATAAGAGGAAGGAAAAGAAAAGGAAAGATGAATTAAGAAAGAGTAAATCGTCATAAGCGGGAACTGAGAATCTTTTAGTATTTGCTGTATGTAGAAGATTATTAAGGAACTCCAGCTGCTTCATGCAGATGTAAATATATGATATGAGAGAGCTTTGTACATGGATTGTTGCTTTTTTCTGATAGATATACATATAACACATCATTTCTGCATTACGGCTCATTCAACTTTCTTGGTGTTTGTTTCCAGATGTTAAGCTTTGTGCAAATCTGTGACTGGTTTTTTCAGTACTTCCATTATAACTTTTCTTCTTGCCTGTGGGTTTACCAGCTATATAAACTAAGCATTACCAGCTATCTCTCAAATATATTCTCTTGTATGTTAAAGGACCTCTCCCTTGTGGAAATTCCACTTAAAATTATGGAATAATGTGTGTGTGTGTGTAGACAGGTTTCCATGACTTTCAGTTTAAAAATCTTTAGCCATGTTTACGGTCTATCTGAAACTTGAAAAACACGTAGGAAACACTAAACATGCACTAAGCAATAATAATTTCAGCAAGTTTTTCGCAGACATACAAAAAGGGAAATTTTCTCCTTGGGGACTGTGGCCATATTATCATAATTGATATGAATGCATGGGCGCGGGAGATGATCCAACGATCAGGAATGCATGTCAGCAGGAGGATGGGTAAATTTGAGGGATGATTTGTTTCAAGTAGCACAAGAGAAATACTGTTCTGCAGAAATAAAGAAAAAGCGTATTAGTTTGGCAGTAAAACGCATAGAGATTCGATTCATATGCTATAAACAGTACCTACAGTATCGTGGTGCTCATTAAATGAGAAGATGGATTTTAGGATTCAACTGGGCAAACCCAGAATCCACTGATCTTTCTGGATTAGATTTATAAATCTCAAATCCATACACGTAATGTAGAAAATTTAAGAACAAAAATCTGAAACAATTTAAAAAAAGAAAAATCTCTTCACAGAATTCTCCCAGATCGAACGTCGGTCTGTCTGATTTACCATTAAAACACTAACTGGGCAAGTTTGGAATGGATAAATAACAAGCAAAAACCTTGCTTTGCATGTCAACCTAACGTCAACCTTGCTGGACTTTTGAAATCACTGATTGACAGATAAGATAAAGACCTTCAAATTTGCTACTTTAATTTGGTGGTAACAGACACGAAAGATCGAGAAATTTAAGGAGCAGACAGGGACCATAGATCATGGAAGCCCTTGTATTTCTAAAGCATTATTGTATTGGATCTCTTGGATTTGTGGGCATGATGAAACAAGATACCAAGAGAGTGGGGGCCCTATCCTTTTAGAAGGTTGAAGTTGAGGTATCCTTTTCAGCCATTAGAATAATTAAAGACCTTACAATTTTATTTAAAGATCTTTGTCATATTTCACCAAATTCAACACAGATCTCAATGGGTTCACTGACCTACCTCCCGTACTAGTGATGATATACAAGAGCTGCAGTATTATAATAAAATAACAAGATACTTCTTTTTTTTTTTTTTTTTCCTTTTCTGGTCTAAAGAATCGATGGCATATTTAGCCATTTCACTTTACTAACTCATTCTCTTCTTCTCTCTCTCCAAAAAAAAGCTTGCTTCTTGCTGTAAGCTGCTCTATCAATGGCTGAATAAAAATGAAGCTCTCATCACCATTTGCACAGACAATTATGTGAAAAGAAAAGAATCCCATCATTCATTTAAAGAGAATTCAATAGAGTTTTGAAAGTGGTCCTTGTAAAACAGTGGAGATTGGTCATTTTGCTAGAAGTGGAAAGCCAGATATAAAAAAACCGCACAGATAGAGAGCGACGTCTGGCATATTAATTTCTGAGTTTTACTTCGTGTACAAAGATGTTTGTCTTAGTAGATGACATTATTCAAGGGATATTCACAACAATACGACCCTTGGATTTTAATCTTTTATTTAAATCTAAAACTTCACTGCTAGGACAAGGACAAATTAAAGGGAACCAATCTGTACGTACTACATCCAGATCTTTAATTGGTACTGTTTATTGTTCTTATTATTCTTCTTCCACAAAAATTTAACAGTATGAAAGCTCGGTGTTAGATAAATTAGAGCTAACTGAGAAGAGATCGAGTAGGAGAAGAGCCGGTGGTGTCTTCGTTCAAGTGATAACACAAAAGAAGGACGAAACAAAATGAAATGCTAGGGCAATGAAAAGAGTTGAATCGATTAGACTAAACAACTAGAAAGAGTAAATATTAACGTGTTATCATATAATTAAGTATTAATATTTGTGCTTAATGAATATATCAATTTTTCATCTAAATTTATAATCATTAACAACAAATGTAAATATAAGTATGAACCTTAATATGTTATTATACCATTAAAACAAAAATATGAAAGATGCTATCAAAAAATAGGCACATTGGGCACCACCGAGCCTATGATTTTTGGTATGATTGGCTGCCATTTCATGCTAAAACCCAAACTCTTATCACTTCGTGATCCAAAGTCCAGATTACATTACTATTTGACTAGGCCAGGGAGGGGGCTAGGGTTAAATATTTATTTATGAAAAAATTAAGTTTTAGGGTTACATTCCTTTCCACTCCCTTCCTTTACTTTCCTTTTCTTTCTTCGTTATGTGCCAGAATTTTACTTAGGGTTTTATGCTACTGAACTAACTCCACTCTGTAAGATGACGCGTTGAATTCACGGTCCAATGACAACGTCTTTATGTGCTAAGGCATATTTGATCCCAGATGACATGACAAGGACTATTTAATTATCCTTAGCTCCTTACCAACAGAGCGTGCAAATGACGCGTGGTGAATAGTACTTCCCAACTATTCCTCTAGGGTTTCCTTTGGAAATGGATTATGAAAAGAACCGCACCTTCCTGCCACGTGGGAGTTTATCATTGGTTATTCACACTTTCTCTCTCTAGCTTTAGCACATGTATGTATGGTATTATGATGACAGTCATGGCATGTCATGGTGAATTGATGATTTTAATACAACAAAACCTTCTTTCAAGGACAAAAGATAATAAATTCTCTCTCTTTCTTCGCTCTCTCTCTCTCTAAAGAATCGCAAACCTCTCCTTCAAGGTCTAGGGTTTCTCCGAAATTCGCACTTTAATTCTACTCTCCCAGCTTCGAATCTATTGTCACATCTTATCTCTTTGTCTTCTCCGCCAAATGCTCTATCTGCTGATGCCCTTTTTTGGAGTGGCCGTGGGGAATCGGAGCCCGGTCGATGTAAGATTGTTTTGACTCTTTGTTAACTGTGCTCAGGTAAGTTTTTTTTACTTTAATTAATCATCTGTGTCTGGTTGAGATGTTTCTGATTGGTTTAGTGTCAGATTAGGATCAGTTTTATCTTAGTTTGAGCTCGTTTGTTGGAGATATTTGCGTCTTTTCACTGTTTTTTGTACGTCAAGTGTAGCTATTTCTTTGCATTCTGTTATCTGGGTTTTGTTTTGTTGATGAATCTATTCACTTTTGCTATATTTTATGTATTATGTTGATTATTTGGTCGTGTTACAACTGGTTTTAGCTGTTCACTGGCGTTGAATTGGAAACAAAGCCTAACTATTTCATTTCCGGATCGATATGCATGATTGTACCTAGTAACTTGAAGTTTTTTGGGTAAGTTGATGTGGGGTTGTGGTTTTTAGGATTTATATTGAGAGGATTAACACAAGTTTCTTAGTCTTAAAAAAAGTCATTCATTTTATGTTTAAAAACCCTAATTTGTGCTTCATCTTCCTTTTGTTATTTTACGATTTACTTTGATCTTAAATGGGTGTGTTTAGTTATATGGTTTATAGGTATGTGATTGAGGCTTGATAGCAACGACTGGAAACATCTTTTTGTGTAATTTTATGGAAAGTTAGGGTTTTCGATTTTGTTCCCTCTTAGGACTGTGCTTGTTTACGCTAGAGTTCGTTATTTTATGTGTCAAATCACTGATCATAGGTGTCCCTCAGCTTCTGTCTCTTTCTACTTTAAATTTGAAAATGAAGTTCTTGTTTCCACTTATGCTTACTAGGAAGTTATAGGTAAACACAATTATTGTTGTTTGAAACTTTCCTTTAATTTAAACTTGTAATGTACTTCACTGATTAGTTGTTTTCTTTTCAAGTATATATGTGTTCAATCTAACATTTTATCTAGCCTATGGTGATGATGCCACTAGAGATAATATTTGGATTTTTGTTTTAGGAAATTGTATATTGCCTGTTGTGCCGTTGGTTGCTAATAACTTGGAGAGAAATATTATGGTGGAGGAGAATCATCACACTGGCGATTCTGATCTTGTCTCGAAGTCAGTGGGATCATCCATTAAGATTGACTCAATATCTATAGATCTTGTTAGTAATAATGAGATTGATGCAGGAAAGTGTGAACATTTTTCTATACGGTAAGTCTTGATCTTAATATCAAATATATTTTAGGAATAGTTTAAATTTCCCTATGTACTTTGGCTCCAGTTTTTCTGCATCTGTGTTGTGTGAGTGAATGCTTCTGTGAGTTTGACTCTGTGTACATGAATGCACATGTGCATTCTGGTATGGATGTCTATTTGTTGGGATTTCTACCTTATAGATTTTTTTTTTTTTTAACTTTGTTAAATACACCATTGAGAGGTTGGTTTAAACTAGTGTTGTATGTAATGAGGATTATCATGAAGAATAAGAATGATCAAGCTGCTAATAAAGATAACATTGATGAGATACACAATGACATAGGTAGTTACTTTGCCCATAACTAGTTTGTTCTCTATAAAGTGTGTTGGTATTGCATTATTCATACTGTTTTCTTTACATTTTTTGATGTTGGTGCAGTGGATATGTGTCTGAAATTCGCAAAAAAAACTGGAAAATTTGCTGGCCATTTGCTTTTGACCATAATCATGATAAATTTGAGGAGCAAGCATGTACACTTCCTCCCTTGCCTCTTTCAAAATTCAGATGGTGGCATTGCCAGAACTGTTTACAGGAATTCGGTGCTGAAAGCATAAAAGATAATAATGGAAATACTCTTAATTATTGTAGTAGTGCAAGATTCAGATCTGGTGGCACTTGTTCCCATGTGTCCTCCCTTGCTCCAGTGCAGCAATCGGATTTTCATCAAGGTCAAGAACTAAAAATTCTTGAGAGAACAAAAGTTGATGCCAGCACTGCCGTTAATATGAATGATAATGACTGCTATCCTTCTTCATGTAATGATAATAAAGATAAGAAAGCTGAATTTGCAAACACCCTGATTATAGGTAATAATCCAATCCAAATTTCATTTATTCTGTTTTGCATTAACTTAAGTAAAGTAAGTGGTCCATTTCTTGTGTTTCTCCAGAGCATGAGATTGGTTCAGAAGATAACACAAATCTGGATATCCCTGAATCAGCTGGTGCTGGAACAGGACGTATTTCTGGAATGATGACTGCTGGAAGTAATCATGCCGATGGCACGGGTCAGTTAATTATAAATAATTAACCTGCTAAGCTATGTAACTGTTCATCTCACTTGAAAGTAAAGTTAGAACTATATTTGTTGCAATGATAATTTTTCTGATTTAAACAGCAACAGCGCTTAAGGCAAGTTGCAATGTATCCGTTGAATTAGGCCAGCCCGGCCGTGGAAGTTGTGAAAATACTGAGGTTGAAGAACTTACTGATAAAAATCTCAAAAGTGTAGCTAAGAATTCTTCAGAAATTTGTCAAACAGGAAAACATCCTTCAGTTGAAGTTGAACACTTAAATGTAGCAGAAAATTGTGGGACATCTGGGGTCAATGGAATGGTAAATGAGGTGACTGATGCTGTCAAGAGCACAAGCAAACATCCTTGCCTGGAATTTGATGAGTATGAAAATGCATCATCTGAAAGTACTGAGATATTGCCTGGAAATGATCCTGAGGATCTTAATGATAACTTGAGTGGTTCGCATCGTAAGAAAACTCGAAAGGTGCGCCTACTGACTGAGTTGTTGGCTGAAAATGGAGATTCAAGTACGAATCTAACAAGGGATGAAATAATTTTTTCCAATTCTGCTCCTGATGCATCTGCTGAGGTAGCTGGATCCTCTATACCCCACTGTTCTGTGGCTGTCCAAGGAAATGTTCTTCGGGTTTCTGATCAAAACAAGAAAAGGAAGTTCCCCCGTTGTGAGGAATGGAGGCCTTTAGAGTTAAGCTGCCAGAATAATTTTTATAAAAGAGATAGAACCTGCAATGAGGGTGTGGAAGCTGCTAGTCGACTTGCAAGTGCAGATTCAGAAGAAGATGCTCCAACTGGCTTACAAATTGGTGTAAAGAGTCATTCGAGTAAATCCAGGTTTGCTAGAAGTCTGATTATGAGCAAGAAGAAACACAAAAAAAGCCAGGATGTTGATGAATTTTTGTCCCTGGCAATACCATCCCAAGAAAATGTGCAAAAAGAATATCAGAATGAAGCTGGAGCTGTGAATAAGGTCAATGTTGCTGATGTTGTCTTGTCTGAATCTGGACACACTACATTCACAAACAGAGGGATGCATCCTTTTCCTTTGCCTCCTCAGAAAACAGAGAGAAATTCTAGTTTATGCAAGGAGAAAAGCAAGATGTCACCTTTTGATGATAGGCAAGCCTCTCTAATTCCTTGGAGTGATGGACTTCTCAGGGGTAGTCCATTAACAAAGAAAGATATAGGAACCATGCAAATGCCATCTTTGACTGCTCTATTTCAATCAACAAAAGATGCATCCACTGAAAAGGGATCGTATCTTTCCCTGAACAGCTGCTGGTCCAGCCAAGGATATGACAGAAAATATGTTTCTCCACTTGAAGATCCGCTTTTGCTTTGGCAAGGGGGTATCTCAAAAGAAAACCAGATCATGGGGAAAGATATCCAGGCAAACTATGTTGGAGATTCTTGTTTTCCATCTAAATCGGGGCCAGATGCATATCAAAGGAAAGGGAATTGTGATATCAGTAGTAATACCTTTAAAACAGCTTTTCTAAATGATAAGCAAAAGTCTACATCTCAGTCTGAAACAGGGAGCTGTTCTCTCATTCAGCAAATGGTATGCCTTCTCTTGTCTTTATCTACTGCTACAGAATCGTGATATTCTTGCCTATATGTGTGTGGAAGGATGGACATTTTTTTTTTGTTTATTTCCCTCATGTTGCTCGTTAGCTTTCATATCATCTGATGTTCAATTATAATTTGTCAATCAATTCTCAACAATGAAAAATATTGGCGGACTTTGTCTTTTTCAACCATTTGAGGCTTCGGATTCTGGCACAACTGATGGTGCTGCAACCCCTCATAAAAATTACCTCTGATTTTGATGAATTGTAGACCAATAAATATAACTTGACTGACCTATATTTAAATCTGAATTTAGTGTATTTTCATCTCAGTTTTTTTTTCTAACAAACTGGGGTGGATGATGTTGCTATACCAAGTAAAACTCTATTTCCCTTATTTGTTTATTGATAAGATGTTGAAATTTCATGAGCTGTCACCTTCCACAGTTATCCTGTATCTCTGTTTGTGGAGTTGATATGAAGAAGTGCTAGATAATTTGTGATAAAAATGACCACTTTTTACAGGATTTTCCTGGTAGAAACAACAATGTGAAATCTAGAGAAACAGTCGAACATTCAGTGCTTCCTAAGAAACATTGTGATCAACGTGCTGATAAGGCATCTGAACAGGGAGTTTGTGATGACATACCCATGGAAATTGTTGAACTCATGGCAAAGTATCAGTATGAAAGGTGCCTTCCTGATATCGAAAATGATAGTCGTCAATCAGAAACAACCATTAACAACAGTAATGCTCAGATATATGCAAAGGAGAAGTTTCACTTTTCTCAAGCTAAAAGTGGTAAAGGTAGCAAGGTCACCAGAGTTGGAAGTAGCAAAAAGAAGTCAGTTGATAGCTTTTCTCAAGTCAATAAAGAGCACCTCAATATACACCAGCTAGCACCAAGTAATTCCCCTACAGAGTTTAGGGCATTTCCTCAGTGTCTAGAGAGGCTACCAAGTGGAATCAGATTTTCTGATACCAGTTTCTGTAAGCATGGTATTTCTCAAAATTGCCAGTGGATTGAGAATATATTGGGGCACAGGTCCTGCCCAACTAATTTGCAGACTTTGGGAGCTTGTAACACATGCCAGAGTGTTCCACAACAGAATAAAGAAGGAACTCATCTTTGGTCATCAATGATGCCAAATCACATGCCCGTTGTATACAACATTGCTCAAAAACATTCAGATCCATCAAGCAACATAGATGCTCTTTCACATTATCCCAACAATCTGTGCAAGGGGAACTTGAATGGAAATCTTGGTTTAAACTTTCTGAATTTAAATGCTACCAACACTGAAAAGCATAATAGGAATTCTGATTCTGAAAACTTCAGCAGGACACAAGCTGAGTATCCACTTGCTTGTAAACATAGTAGGATGGGATCACTAGATCTGTATTCTAATGAAACCATACCTGCAATGCATTTACTGAGCCTCATGGATGCAGGATTGCGGTCAGGTGCAGCAATTGATATTAATGGTACACAAAAGTTCCACAAAAGACCTTGCTTTGCACTTGATCATCATCCTAAGGACTTCACTGGGCTGTCATCTGGGGGATACAAGACCAGCAGTACTGTGAAGCCCCCATTATGTGGTTATTATGGTAAAAATCAGTTTCCAGAGAATTCTCATGAATATTTTCCTGCCATGTCAACCATTGGTGCTTCTAGTTTTTCATTTCACCATGATAAAGGTATCAAGAAGACCACTGGTTTTACCGGTCAAGCATCTCTTTGGTCCCAAGAGAAGGAGAAGACTAAAGACTCTAATTCACCTTCAAAAAATAGACGCCATAGATCTCAAAAATCTTTTCTTATGACTGGCGGTCTAAGCACAAATCATAGGTCCATTCCTTTTGATATGCAGAAAAAATTCCTTGGCACTTCTGATTCTATGGCCTTTCCCTTGCACTGCCACATAGTTGAAAATGCATCGAAACATGAGTTGGAAGCCTGCAATACTACTAGTGGCAATTTGCCTCTGAAAAGCAGTTCCAAGACTGAAATATGCTGTATTAACAGAAACCCTGCTGATTTTAGCACTCCAGAAGCAGGAAATGTTTACATGATTAGAGGTGAAGACCTAAAATTTAGAAAACCAGTTTTTCCTGAGAATAGATCTGGCTTAATCAAATTGGATCGGCACAAGCGACAACGAAAGCTTACTTCTGCTAAAGGTTGAAATTCACCTCTTCATTAAACTGATGATTACATGGCTCATCTTTCTGAATTCATTACAGAGATTTTTTCATTTTTCTTTCTTATATATTAGTTCAGGATTTGATTTGTTCACTGTGAGCAGGTAAAGTCTGAAGTGTTATGCTAGCAATACGAGAATGACTTAGAAGCATTACAAGGGTCAGATAGCAAGTTTTGTAATCCAGTGCTGCACCAAAGCTGGTATTTATAAATACAATAATCCCATCCATTTCCATAAACTTTGATCATGTTGGCATTTTATGTTCAATTCTGGATGTGGAAGACTGACGGCAGCATGAGGCTTGTATATACTTACAACATGTTCCTTTACCTTCCAGGAACAAATATAGATTGTATGTATCTTTGAGTTTGGTGTTGCATGTTGTTGTACTGTAAAAGGTTTTGCAAAAGCCTACAGGGCTTGTTTGTTATTTCTGTGTTGATTTCAATGCTCAATACCTGGCCATTGAAATGGGAGTGAGAGAAAAAAGAACTGGAGGCTTCTCAATAAGCTAATATAATATTTGGTTGCATATGTTTGGAGAACACTAGGGGGTTTATCAATAAGTTTGTAATTGTTGATTGTACTACTCTATTTTAGTCATTTATGTCTTAACTTTAGGACAAAGTGGAAATGTGTATCTGAAAACCTGTAATAAGAGTACCAGATACCTGATTCTGAAAGCAGGAACATCTCTTACTTTTTTTTTTTTATTTGATGACCTTGTTGAAGAAATGACTATATTTTACCACCTGTTGTGAGAGATTACTACTAGAATTATCAGCAGAGTATTGGGATCAAGCTTGACACTTACAGGCTTTAGCTTGAGATAGGGACAATTGATTTGAGTTCAGCTAGAAAATTATTATTAAACCCTATAATTAATATATTTATCGATGATCAATTATATCCAAAGTAAAGGAGTAAAATTTGAAGGATATAAATCAATATTTTTAAATTTTAAAAGTTTATTGATATTATATTTGAATATAGACTATAAGTTCCAAACTGGAAGCAAATTCAAATTTAAAATCAATTCAATAATAATCGAGTTAAAGCCTAACAAGTTGTGAGCGACTTAATTTGCTATAGGCCCATACTTAATCAACCAATTGAATTTATTTTGACCAATTTGAAATATTTTTGTTTTTTGAAAAAAAAATCTTAAAGTGTTTTTAATAGTTGTTAAAATATAATAATTATTAATTATAAATAAAGTTTTAATTTCTTTAGGTGTAAATCTTAAATTTATAATTATACAAAGGTAAACCACTCATTTTGACATTCCATTAATGGCAATAGACAATTTTAAGTAAAGATATTATTATTTCTTCTTTCATTTATGAGAACCAAGCAGGTAATTGAGTAAGAGATTCCCATTCCTTACTTCATTCCTATTAAATTTAGAGAGTACAAATTAAATATATAAGTAGATATAGAATAATTTTTGTATTGTCACATTTTTCATTTATAGTAATTAAAAAGCTAACTTTAATAATTTTAAGGGTTTGGTCTAATCATAAGAGAAAAAATCATCTAAAAAAATTAATATGAATCATTTCAAATTGAATCTAAAATTAAATTATTTTTAAATTAAGTATAAATTTTAGTTCTTCAATCTTGAATTAACTCTCTTTTATTCATATTAAGTTTTTTTTTATGTTATACATTGATATTATCATGAATAATATTATTAATGAAATAAATAATTTAAATTTAAATTGAGTTATATGTCAATTTGAAAATCAAATAGATTTAATTTGAATTCAATCTTACATGTGTAATACAAGTTTAAAAGAATGCAACCGATTTCACTGAAGATAACCGGCGGTGGCGGTGACGGTGAAGGTGGGATGGCATGGGTGGCTCAATTCCATATGATGAGAATCCACCAAAAATAACGCATCCATCTTGGCGTCGTTGCTTCGTTTGGTAGCCCATCCGACGGGCTTGAAAATGTGGGGCCGAAACTGAAAAAAGCAAATGAGATAAGATACTTTAATTACAGTATTAAGGTATTGACAGAGGGACCAAATTTTTTTTAAACACCACTGAAAATATTATTTTAAATTTTATAGTTTATATATTTTTATAATTATTTTTAGTATTTAAAAGCATAAGATTCCAAAAATATAAATGTAGTATTTTTATAATTATTTTCAGTATTTATTTGTTCAATTTTCTTTTATACTAAAAAACAGTTATACAGAACCCCTCAATTATTACAATAAAACGCACAATGGAACTGGTCCCACAAGCAAATCAATCACAGCTGTTGATGTTCTTCCTCATTCGGATCCGGCCCTCCATATTCATTGAGCGCCTTCAATAACTGGGCCCCTTTTCTCCTCCCTCTAGCAGTGCAGTCACCTTGCAAGGCCAGGGCCACAGCCCGCGCCACTTCCTCCGGCGGCGCTGCCAACACTATTTGCTCTCCTCCCCCATAAATCACAGCCATCACACTTATCGCGTACTCCTTCCCCCTTCCCGCCATTTGTCCCATCATTGTCACCATCACCGGCACCGAAAGCGCGTGGGCTCTCACCTCCGCTGCTCCCTCGGCCACCGTACACATCAGTTCCAGTGCAGCCAAAGCTCTCTCCCCTGCCGCACTCTCCAGCTCCGCTACCACTTCTATCACAGCGCCAACTGCTCCTGCCTCCACTGCCACGTGGCGATTGCTCTCGGCAAGACAAAGCGCTAATAAAACTTTGGTTGCCGGTTTTGCCCCTGCTTTGTTTTTCAAATTGGCAACGACCCCGCGCATCAACTCGGGCCGGCACGCTTGGTCGGATGGCGGGTTCGGTACAAGGGAACGTTCTAGAAGATAAAGCGCGGCGAGTTGATCTGCATCAGACCCAGTAGTGAGTTGAAGCTCCGCCAAGTGAAAAAGTTCTTGGAGACTAGTGTAGGGGATTGGAGGTGGCAATGGTTTAGACAGGAGATAGGTAGGTTTGGGGTTGGGTTGGGGTTCCGGTTCGGGCTGGGATTGTGGGTGGATGGGTGAAGCTGGGAGAGCGAAAGGGAATTTCCACTGAGTGAAGCTTTGGGAGGTGGAGGAAGAAGAGGAGGAAGATTCAGGTTGATGGGTTGATAATGGTGGTTGTGGGGGAGGCGGTGGCGGCGGAGCTGGTGGTGGAGGACGAGGGGTTTGTTGAGGATTGAGAGGAAGAGGAGGGGATTGAGAGTTGGTGGGACTGAGCACAGATTGAGTGCAGTGACGAAAGAAGCCACAAGAGAAGAGGGGACATGGTTGGGTTTTGAGTTTAGGATGATGGTGGTGAGTTTTCATGGTGGTGAACTGAAATGGAAGCGGAGAGAGGGAAGATGGTGGAGAGACGTTGAAGTTGAAGGGTTTTGGAAAGAGCAGTAGAAGTTGAATAATAATGGAAGTTTGGAAGAAGTGGAATGAGGTGAACTCGTGACACTGTCAGGCTGTGGCTCAGGTCCAGGCTCATGAGGTCGGTCCGTATGACACAACGCAATCCCTTTCAAAACGTATCGTTTTCAATGAATGAACATGATGTCCCATCGTGCTTGTGAACTCCGCTGTTTCTTCAACAGCACTACCCAGTAAAAAAAATATGGTAAATCATAACACTGCTTTCAGCTTTTAAAGTGGATTTCACTTGAGGACAAACTCAACTGAAATGGCGCGGTTATAAACCATATTGTAGTCAGATTGTCATCAGCCTTATGCATAGTACATTTAATTGTGGTCCACTTGGAAGATTTTTTCAGCACTCCCATCTCCGTATATCTTTTCACCACTAGGCTCCAACCATACCAGACCACTCGAATCAATCAATTTTAAATATTCCACAGTATAACTGAAACAAAAATGCTTTCGGAAGAAGAGATGCTACAAGACTATGAAAGCTTACAAGTTAGGAGTGAATCATCTGATATAAATCCAATCTAACAGCAACTTTTGCTAAAAAATTTGTAAGGGTTCAGATGTGCTACGTACCATAAGAGGTTTATCTCACCTCCATTTATCCTGCAATTCTTTCCTCTCCGACAAAACCCAACTCACAGAGATTGCTGCAAGAAGTGCAACAATTGTAATGAGGATTGGAGCATAGCTGAAATCCTTGGAGTGAATCGTAGGTCCTGGACAGTGCACGTCGAGTGAAAAAGAGTTCAACTCTGTATGCAAAGACGGGTGTTGTAGATTCCAGCTTAACAGGCACTGTCACTATGTCTGGGAGACCTTAGACTTGACGAGCAGGCGTAACGAATGACTGCAGGTACAATTTATGGATTGACATTAATGAATAATCAAAGTCTCCGAATAAATGAATTACAGCCTATATGAAAAATGTCATAAAAGGCTGAAGGAAGAACAGTTGGTATGCCACAACCAAACTCCCATAACAGTGGTAGACTCACAAATAACACTTAAAAGGATCGAGGTTGAATGAAAGTAAAATATAAAGGGGTCAAGAAGAAACAATGGAATCTATATAGATCAATATAGAATTTTAAGAATTATATTGATATTTTATTATATCAGACTAAAAATTTTCCAAAGTCAAGGGCGCCAGTTGACCCCTCTGGGTCTGCCCCACTGCCTATGAAGCAGCTTACCGCAAACAAGAAGTAGCTCAAACATGTTCAGTTAATATGCATTTTGAGGCTCACAAGCAAATTGCACTCCTCAAAGATTGGTTCATACACGTCATAAAGTAGTAAAATAATCAGGCTTTGGTTAAACTTAAACATCCCAAAACATACCCTCTCCAAATGTACAAACATGCAAGAAACTGGCAAACTAGAACTCACATGTGCATCTTGATCTCAAAGAAATTGGTCTACATATAACGACATGGCTCATTTATGGAGAAATGCGGCAGACCGACGGTCTTGTCAAAATAGATCTTGAACAACTTGTCTTAAAGAATATGATGGTAGATGAGACAAAAATATGACAACTGACCTGAGGAATGATTGCCAATGAATCCATAAGGGGTATGATTTCTTGTTCTTTCTCTGCTTGTGAGGGGCTAACTGTTCTGCCAGGATCCAGGAAACGCTTATCAGGAGCCAAAACCTGTAAAAATATGAAGTGGCGTTTCAAGCAGGCTCATTTTTGCACGAAGAACCGCAGAAATAAAAGCATAACATATATATGAATAAAAAAAAATTATCTCGGGAATCTGTTTTTTTCCTTTTTCGATTTTAATCAACCTGATCACCAATTGGTTATGCCCTTTGTTGTCAATGAGAAGCTGCTTTGAGGTTATGCCCTTCGTTGTCAATGTCACTGCTGTTGCTTTCACAGAATAGTGAAAAAGTAGGACTGACCCTTGGTTACAACCTTGGGTCGTGAATAAGAGGAAACAGATTAGTAAGATTATGCTTTCCTACAACAAGCTTCCAAACATCTTTGTTCCTGTAGATATTCAACTACCTTAAGTATATCATGCAGCAAAGGTACACAAAATTACAAGATCCAAGTTCGTAGGCTTGCCGCCCTAGATTGGTCATAAATCTCAATGACTGACATCTCATATCTGTGTGCTCTGAGATTGAATTAGTGGTACACAATCCGAGTTTCACTAAAAACCTATAAAGAAGTACAAATGCGTCAACCAATATATTTTATTATATTTTTAAGTTTATGCATTGCAAGACACGTAGAAATAAATGGGCAACTCACAGCGTAAACAGGACCCTGTGCACCATGATGAGTCATGGGGTACAAAATACGACCAGTGACTGTATCAATAAGAGATGCAACCAAACGCCAGTTTCTACATGCCTTACTGATACTGTTACTGGAAAAGTCGCCACAAAGAGCAAATTTTTTGATATATATTTATTCAACACATCCTGATCTGATTTAACCTTTGCTTGAGTACGAACCACCTGGTAAACCCACAGAAAAAACAGAACATTACAACTCATATGCATAATAATGAAACATTAATAAAACTGGCAAAAACCTACAATAGATCATTGCCAATTCAGAAGAGGAGAAAAGACTGCTGAGAGGAACGTATTTCTCCTAATTGAGATATTTATTTACAATATGGCATTGACGGCATAACAAAGTCATCTATTGTCAGACTTCCAAAAAAATATCAAATTAAACAATGAAAAAAAAAACCTAGCAATAGATGACTTGACGTTCTAAACATAAGGGAGAATCAGAACCATGCATAGACAAGATCACATTCTAATTAAATGAATTAGTGAGGCAAGCTCAAAGGTAAAATTTTATAGCTGTTACTAATCAAATTTCCTCATGCTATCAAAACAACTTTGCCACTTTATCCTGTTTAGCACAGATTAACTTTAATGCTGTTGTGACAAAAAAAGAAAAAGAAAATAATAATTACCACCACAATAATAAGATTAAGAACAATCTTCAAAAAATTTAAAAATGTATATCAAGGCATCTGCTGGAAATTACCAATAGCATATCAATGAAAACAAAATCTTCAAGGATGCTGTTTGTTAAAGAAATACCTCATTTGATTTTCTTGTTACAGTTGCAATGATTTTTTCTGACTTCAAAGGAAATACAATTGACCATAAATCCCCAGACTCAAAGCACAAATCATCATCAACCTCACCAATGCAGTGTCTCTCTATCGGATGTATACGTTTGAGAACTTTTGTCGAAAAGTAGTGCTAGCATCAGGAGTTCTGGGATAAGATGCAATCGCTTGTCAGCATCAACTAGTAGATGGAGGCGCTGTTCAGTTGAATCAGTAAATGGTAATGGTATAATTTGCAATACAGAATGACCATGATTCAAAGAATTAAGCTCTTTTCCAGTGGTAAGTGTCAAAAAAGATAATACACCAGGTGCATTTGAGCTATATCCACACTTGCCAACAAGAAGAACAGATGGGTTTTGATCCATTGCATGAAGATGGGGAACCTGCCACTGATACAAATTTAGCTCTGTTGGATAATCACACACTTCTGATTTCTGCAAAGAAGGCAGTAAAATAGACCAGACAGCCCTTCCATCTCCAATGTGTAAGGCAAAAATTTTCCCTGCTTTAGCAAGTACTATGAGAAGCTTTTGGAAACCATTGTGGTCTCTGGTCAACAAGCTCTTCTCAGAACTTTTAAACCTAATTACTTGTATGGCTACCACATCTTCAGGACTTGCAAGCATTAAGGTCCCTTTAAGCTTCAGAATGTGTCCCTTCAATAGCAACACCATGTTAAAATCTTACGGACAGAGGGGAATAGATCAAATGTATGCATTCAAGAAAGAAATGGAGCTGCAAAGATATCTAACAATTTAGAGAACTGCTCAAGGTTCTCATCTTGTCTACAACATTAAACATGGTAATTCTAATAAATGGAGAGGAAATATAATATTAATTTATTCAACATTGTTGGTCACACATTAGAAAAGGACACGGAAGCATCTTAATCCATGACTCGATAGAAGTAACAAAACAACACCAACCAACTAGACAACAATCTTTTATTTTAATCCAAATACAAGAAAACATCACTAATATGAAAACAAAAGCACAACAATAGCATTTTCATACCCTAAAAGTAAAACAGATATATTTCTGCTTCCATTCAAGTATACGTGGGAAGATATAGTATTTAATTATAATTTTTAACAAGTTTAACACAGACCATACAATCATAACTTTATTGAAAACATTTCAAAGAAACTCATACAGTGTTTAGTTATGAATTTATAACAAGTTAACACATGAATATACAATCATTACTTTATGGAAAGCATTTCAAAGAAACTCATACCTTAAGCCAATCAATGAGGTTATGCTACACTTTTGCCACTGACACAGCTTATTGACAGGCAGTTCTGATGTCGTGACATCTATCATTGAGGCGAGACCATCTTCCCTATTCCACACAATCTTACCCTGTTGCAGTAACAAAAGTGAATGATCTTCCATGACAATCAAGGCCCTAAATCCATGAGACCTATCTGTTGAGACCTATCTGTCCTAATATAGTTGTTTACGACGACCTTATGAGCACATCCCCTCTCTGGGTCCATTTCAATGATTTCTTTAACCAAATCACTGTTCCAGTCATCACTCAGCTTTACTTGAATGTGAATCTCATTGCATCCATGCCGAACCACAGCAAATGCTTTTTTGTGTTCAGAGATTGAGGGAACATCACTAAATACTGTTGCATGATCAAAATTTTCTACTACCTCCAACCTGTCTTCACCTGTAACTCTTATAATTAGCTTCAGGGTACTGATCTTTAAAGTAAACATCCCTGTTAGTGTTGAAGGTAAGATCCTTGGTATCCCTGTAGAATCCTCCACAAGGCTTGAAATGTATGTTTGATGAAAGTTAATTTTCCCATTTTTTAAGCTTATTGTCACAAAAATTGACCGAGTGATGTCCAAAGCCACCAGTATCTAACTTGAAAGTAATGCTAGTTCCCCAAAAAACCCACCAGAAAAGTCTGCTTTTTCATGCTTCAGCAACTCCCCACTCATAGCATTGATTTCATATGCATGAAACTGAGTTAAACCAGTAAACCCTACCACATATATGTTATCAATATCATGAAGTGGAATTATCAGCTGAACCCCTACACTGCAGACACAAAAGAATACAAGAAATCAGTGGCACTCTGACATCCATCAAGTTCAGCTTAAAGGGACAGTTAGAGTAATGAAACTCCAAACCAACCTTTCAGCTGTAAAATCCTTTGTCCAAAGAACCTCACCATCGATGCTTGAAACACCATGAACACATCCTTTACTGGAGACAATAATCACACTACCCTTTTCGTCTTTCAAAGTTTTCTGCATTTTCCATTTCAAAATTTTGGCAGAAATTTACAGTAAAACTTATAGATATGTGCAAACTGCCCTGGGGAATCCTTAGAATAAGCAATAAAATTCCAGGAATAGTTTCTTATGGTATACTGATAGCATGTATTATTCTGTATATGGCCCAAGACATCTTGAAGTCAAGTTTCTACAGAAATACCAAGGATCCAAAACCAAACTATTTCTTCCTTTGAATGATTTAACTAAGCGCAACAATTAACAAGATGTTCTAGAAGTTAATATTTAAGAATAATGGGTTCTGAGAGAGAGAAGAAAGGCAGTATGGGCAGAGGAATCACTAACAACAGAGTATTGATTTATTAAGTTCCAATTAGCTTAATATTCACTCAATATGACTGATCAGGACCATTAATGATGACTCTGACTGCTTTGAGCCACAAAGAAAGGATTCCTACACCATCTGCCCATCAGGATTGTTCCACGCTCTTATTATACTTCCCTCTGATGAACGGGTAATAACATCTGAAAGAATTTTGAATTAAAAATTCAAAACTATTGACTTTTCCTTTAAAGTAGTAGCACCTCCTATTGGTAATTTCTAAAGGGAAAAACAATAATATTCAAAGGTGGAAAAAAGCTCTGAAAGAGTACCACTTAATGATATTCAACATCCTACACATGATAGAGCCATGAGAATATTGAAATTCTGAGTCCACTAATTCTTTTCCATCCTTCTAACGGATAAAGTAATGTCCAAGAGATGCCAAATTGAGCATTACTGTCATTCAATAAAATATCCCAGTACTGCTTCTACTTTTCATAAAGAAATCCATCTATGATCAAGTAAATGCTCGCACAAAGCTACTAACTCATAACACTCATACGTATAACAAGGCAATAATAAAACAGAAATTACTTCTAACATAATAACTAAAACAACCATAGTTTGTGAGGCAACTTACATTTACCCAACGCAATATCAATTCCCTCAACAGCATCATTAGCCCCAATAACATACCTCCAAACTGCAAAAGTGCCAGCGAAGCCAATTCCAGTACAGTTAAAAATTTGAAAAACAGCTCAAATGTATCATAATGAAAACAACATAAGTTAACAACCAGAGAAGAAGAACTAACAAATCTCGCCGTGACGGAGTTCAAGCAAGGCTATAACATTCTCTTCCGTGGATACCAGCACAAGCTTTCGACCTGTCTTTTTGCGTGTGAAACACTGCGTGCTTCACTTTGCCTATACACTGTTGATGCCTAAAATGAGCGAAACAAATTACAATTTGAACTATAATTAATTGCATTAACGAGTCATAAGTCCTTGCATTAATGACATCTTCGTGAAGCGAAAAGATGGAAGTTGCGCGTGATAAAAATAGTAGAATAAGGAGAAAAGCTCTGGTGGCCATGAAAATGGCAAATTACTCTCTCTCTGTACTCTGTGCCAGTGAGAAGAGACAGGTCCGAGAAGACGAGGACGAATTTGTAAGAACTTTTTACTAGTGTCAACATGTCTAATGTGATGAGGATGCTTCTTCCTAATAATGCAAAACGATTTACAATAATTTGGAAAATCAACAGATCCCTTTGGTTTCCATAAGGGTCGTTTGACCCCCTTAAGTTTATATTTGATGTAGGGCTGATCCAAACTGAGTTAACTCAGGTTTGAAAGTTGGACCAGCTCAGTTTGGTTCATTTTAAATTCGTTTAATTTTAATTTGAATCGAATTTGAGTTAAGAGTTTGGCTAGAGTTAAAAGAGTTTGATTCAATTTGACTTATGAACTAAACAGATGACAATTTGATTTCAATTATGTCAAATTATTATCAAAATAATTTTATTTTATTTTATTAAATAAAATGATACTATTTCATCAATAAAACTTGAATTCAAACTATGAATTTATGACACAAATGCCATAAATCTAAATTATAAACTAGGATTATATTAGAGTTGAGCTTACTCGAATTCGCAATTTCAATATTATAAAACTTGAGTTTGAGCTCTAGAGGGGCTTAACTCATTAAACTCGTGAACTTGAAAATTCAATTTAAATCGACTAAAATAACATCCTATTGATCAGTTACGTATTAAAACAATATTTTTTTTGTGACTTATTTAAAAAAAAAATTTATTAAGAAACTCGTGAAGAGGCTTGTGAATAAGCTTGGCTCGTTAAGCTTTGAGCTAGAGCTCAACTCTTTGTTAGCCGAGCCAAATTAGAGCTCATCTAGGTTTAAATTTGACTTTATTCGAATTTAATTTTATAATAAATTTAAATTGAATCATTTTTATTCAAATTATATTCGAATTTTCTTAACTTTAACTTGATAAATTTGATTATATTTTTTGTTTAAATTAAATTTGAATCAAAGGTGTCTGAGGTTAGTTCAATTTGTGTTTACCCTCATCTAATATTAGTGTTAATGTCTAAATGAATAGCCATACACATTCGTCCTTGTCTGTTAGTTTTATCCACAACTTTTTAATGATAATTTTTATTAATTTAAATTTGATATAATAAATTTAAACTAAATTCGAATAAATGATATTTGAAATTAATTCAATTCGAATTTAATGCATCCGCCATGATCCTAAGATAGTGAACCTATGCCTGGCACCGGCTGCACGCCGATGGTCCAATGAGCGATTTGGCAGAGTTCAATTTTCCGAGTAGCATGCAGAATCCATCAAACTTGCCGTGACTAGATTATCCAGATAAAGCAAAACAAAATCTATTGTTTATTCCTGGGTGTGATGACTCATCGTGACTGGAAAAGACTGGGCAGTGAAGTATCACTGTCTTTATTTTAAAGCCACTTGAACAACTCACTCAGATTCCGAAATGACTTTGCCAATCCTTTTTGACACTCGAGTTGACCTCAAAACATCGGAAAGTCTCTGCCTTTCTTAACGGGAAGATCCGAAGCACTGATGTTTGTTGCTAGTGAGCAGAGCAGGACCGTGACTTCCGCTGGCATTTGTGGTTTTTAGAAATTTTAGTTCGAAAGATCGAAGACCCTTTTGGCCTTGTCCAGTAATCCGGTATCCCATATGATTTCAGTTTGATTTGTGAGTGTTTTGCTTCTGAATCTTGTTGTTTCCGGGTCCTCATTGGTGTTGTTAACGGTACTATTTGAAATGGTATTGAAGGGTTCCGTTTTTTGTGAACCAGAACTTGTCTTGCATGAGTGGATGGAGACTTTGGATTTATATAATGCTGGCAATACTAGTTTGATTTGATCTTTACTATTATGTATGATGAGCATTAAGGTATTGTTGAGGAAGGTATAATATGGGACTGCTTTTGCATTTGTGAACCATATAAGCCAAGTAAGAACAAAGAGACTGTAATGGATTTGAATTATTTCAGCAGCAATGATAATGTTAAATGTTGCTAGGAGATATCAAGTTAGTGAGATACTAATATTGGGTTGGGTTTTTCGCTTCAATGGCATCTATTAGAAGAACCTTGTCTCCAGTTCCTAGACCCGGAACTTTATTAAATGGAGAAGCCATTTCAGTTGCTTCACCTTTATCAAAGAGCTCGTCAAGTACTCAGAATCACCCTCCAGCTTCCAGTGGTTTCTTGTCTTTTCTGTTCAGTTCACTGGACCCTCAAGTTTCGATTCTTGGTGTTTCCTCACCAAGACTTTCTAGACCCCTTGAGAGGTCAAAATCAAAGGGGCAAATCTGGCGGAGGGCTGTTTCTCATTTGTCGATTTGTTTTGTGGTTGGGATTTTTGTTGGACTCACTTCATTTTTTTCCATGAATTTGTCAACAAGTCTTATATCAAAGCAACATGCATTCACCTTTGAGATGATTTCTGCGGTTGAAAATTCACGAACATATGATGGCAGGGCAAGCAACGTGACAATGCTGATAAATACTGAAATTCCCAAGAGTAATGCAACGATGGAATCGCAAGTGAAGGAACTCAGATCAGTGGATGTATCTAACGATAATCTTGCTAATCAATCAATTCCTCAACATTCAGCTTTGTTGTATCGGAAGCTTTTGATAATTGTGACCCCCACGTGTACTCGACCGTTTCAAGCTTATTATCTAAACCGTTTGGCGCACACATTACGGTTGGTCCAATCTCCTCTGTTGTGGATAGTTGTGGAAATGACCTCCCAATCTGAGGAAACAGCTGACATCCTTAGAAGAACTGGGGTTATTTACAGGCATCTTGTTTGTAAAAAAAATCTAACTGATGTGAAAGATAGAAAAGTCTACCAAAGGAATGTGGCACTATCTCATATTGAAAATCATCATCTTGATGGCGTTGTCTACTTTGCTGATGAAGATAATGTATATTCTACTGATCTTTTTGAGCAGCTAAGAGAGATCAGGTACTTTTTCTTGCTAGAGAGCATATAATTGTCGACCATTTTGGAAACTTACACTTTTGGGTAAGATAGTAACTTAACATGGTATTAGAATAAAATGTGTTGATTTCAGAGCCCACTATATGATCACATGCTGGCATTTGTATTTGCATTTGTAATCGGTACTGGATCTGTCGGTTTTGTCTGAATTTAGGCTATTAGCATATAGACTTAAACTGTGTTTGGGTGAGGTTGTTGAGTGAAGTGGTACTTGATAGTAAAAATGGATACCTCTATCTATTGCTAGATTACTGTCATTGGTACAGTCTATCTTAAGCTATTCCAGAATCTCTATCATATAGCTGAGGGTATTTTATATCTAGAATTTCAAAGATTTGCTTCTATCATATGGTTTAATCAGCTTTAGTGGGCATATCTGTCCAAACCTGTACCACATTTGCATTTGATTCATAATTTTTCTGAAGTGATTGAGTTTCTCTCTGCACATTCTTCTAATTAACTATATGCAGCTGTTGATGCTCCTTAGGAATTTTCTCTTTAGCATGGTTCCTAGTTGTCATTCTCTGCTAGCAGCACTTGCTTATTGGTATTAGCTTCTATTGCAAATTTGCAATACCCCCTCTCGCCTGAAACCAGATATCTAATTGAAAGTAAGTCTTTTTGTGGTGATCTTGTTTCACTAAGGTTCATTTTATCATAACTTGCAGGCGGTTGGGAACATGGACAGTGGCCAAACTAACAGAAAACAGAGTCAAAGCTGTCTTGGATGGGCCCGTTTGTAATGGAACTCAAGTCATTGGATGGCATATAAATGAACCAAGTAGGAGATTTCGGAGATTCCATGCTGAAATGCCAGGGTTTGCCTTCAATAGTACTATTCTCTGGGATCCAAAGCAATGGCACCGACCTACCCTTGAACCTATTCGGCAGATTGATACAACTGAGGATGGGTTTCAAGTGAGTGTTTCTTTTTTAATGCTGGTTGCTCATCATCCATTCCCTTGGCAAAATGACTTTAATACTTTATTCTAATGGTTAAAACAAAAATCATTATACCATGATAGAGAAGTGTTTACATTAAAATAACAATTGCCTTTTCATTCCCGAACACCAAATGAACTTAGTAACCTGCTATACTGATTTGAGGGCCATTTGGCTGCAGGCCTTTAGTGTGCAAGGTCTAGGTTACGGGCATTCAGTTTCCCATAAAGAGATTGTTGTTTAAATGTCATTCCTTTGGAAATGACGCATCATTATAGATTTTGTGGTTTGTTTTTCCAAACAAAGTTCTAATTTTGGCAAATTGGCAAGCTTACTCTTCATTGCTTGATGGTCGATTAACTCCTAAAGAAGCTAAGACCAAATCTTCTCCTTTTTTGAACACAAACTTCACAAAAGAAGCATAAACCATAATGTTTGGGCCCGCGATTGGCTTCAAATAGTAAGCTTGTTGGTTTCAATTTGCAGACAAGTACATTTATTGAACAAATTGTGGAAGATGAGAGCCAAATGGAGGGCTTGCTGGAGAGCTGCTCCAGAATCATGGTTTGGCTTCTTCCTTCTGAGCCATCTAACTTATTCTATCCTTGGAAATGGTTCTTGAAGAATAATCTTGATGTCATTGTCTTGCTTTCATGAAGTTCTTGATGTGGAAGAAGTAAATCTGAAAGGTGAAGGTAAGCGATTTTCAGATTTCTCACTTCAAGATGCTTAATTGCCAGATGAATTAGAAGTGACATTTCATACATGATTTTGTTTATATTCTAACCCAATTTCAAACTCTGATTTTTCGTGTCGATGATTTTGTTGTGACTGGATAAATCAGTCGAGTAGTATGATCACGGACCTGCCTGATTGTGGTCACGACTTATCCCACCTTCTGGTAGACGCCTGCTTGGAGTTCTCATTATTGTGCATAGGGGCTGCTTTGTACACCCGTCTTTCCAATTTCTGAAACAGTTCAAAAGATTTGCAGACAAGAGTTCTTTGTTTTTTTCTTTTGGCTACAATTGCACAATTATTCTTTTGCACTGGATTGCCTCCAGATGACATTTTATGTGGCCAAGTTGGATGGGCTTGTTCAACACTTCAACTATAACAAAAGCAAAAGCAAAAGCAATACGCTTATTTGGTTGGTGCTCTGTGTCTTGTTCATATTCATTCAACGTGAGGGTTGCATCAGAATTAAGCCAGTGTAACCTAATCGGTGTTTGACTTGATTTAAAACCGAATTCAAGCTAGAGTTTCAGTTCAACAGTTAAACTCAAATTTGATTTGAATCCTCTTGTGATGACATTATTTATCATGCTAATGATATTATTTATCTCGTCTATAGTATTTTTCATTTCTTTAATGACTTTCAATGACATTTTAATCTGCTCAAACAAGTTCAAATATGAACTAATTATTTTAAATTTGAGTCAAGTTTAAGTTAGCTCATATTTGATTGGAACTTAATTGTACTCGAGGGAACAGAATTAGTTGTCACAGGTTTAATAAGATCTACAATTATTTTGTGGGACAAACAGAGAGCAAATGTCGATATGTCCGAGTGGTTAAGGAGACAGACTCGAAATCTGTTGGGCTTTGCCTGCGCAGGTTCGAATCCTGCTGTCGACGTCTCATATGTTATTATAAATTTTTTTTCGTTTCTGCGGTAAAATTCTGATTCTATGCCACAGAATGAGTGCATTTCACTTCATTCTTCTCCTGTCTTCTTCAAATCGAATTGCTTTCTCTCAATCTTCCATACAGAACAATGATAAAAACTCTCTTTCTGAGTTATCTTTCTTGTATTTTTCACTCAGAAATGGTGCCCAACTTAGACATCATCCTCCTTGCCTTTCTACATGGCTGCTTCATTGCCTGTGTTCTTCTTCTTCTCGTCTTCCTCATCGTCATCCTCATGTTACTGGCATTCACTCTGTCACTCTTGTCAGTCATCGCTATTGATCTATACACAATTTTCTCGACTTGTTCTCCGTATTTTGAGACAGTAGAGGCCGATCTTGAGCTGGGTTTTGTTCTGATTCTTTGCATGACTCTGCGTTATGGCATTGCCGTTGTCTCGGCATCAGGGCCCTGGCTTCAACGTTTAGTTCCAGAATTCAAAGAAAAGGCTAGACTTGTCATCACCCACATGAAAGCTGAGCTTGCCAAGGCTCGAAGAAGATTCTGAATTGAACTTCTTCAGACTAACACTTCACCTGGTTTTATAAGGTGGGTATTGTTTTGAGAAGAGGCGCAGGATGTATACTAGTCTATAATCCTCCAGCCAAAATGTAAAATTCTCTTATAGTTCCTTGTGATTTTAACTTCATTGGTTTCTTTCTAGTTTGATGACTAAATGAATGCAGAATTTGAATGCTTTAATTCTGAATTAGTATGAATGAAGAATCTGAATGCAACTTTGTAACCCATTCGACTATTTCAATTCCCTCCATTACATGACAAAGAACCAGATTTTGTAGATATTATATAGTGCACAATATTTAAATTTATTAGTATAACTTCACTGGTTTATATAGAACTTATAATTTAAGTTAGAATTAATGTTCCTCAGTGATCATGCTATCCTTTTCATTGGCTTCATCTTTGCAAGGACCATAAGCTTTGCTGCAAACCAGGAAGTACATAAAATTAGCCATGCTTAAACCAGCAAGAAGCCAATAATAATAATCATAATGACCCTTGTTGATATTGGTGGAAACCCAACTTTCCTTTCCTCCACTTCTGGTAACATCATTGACAATGTTGATTATGAAGCTTGACACCAAGCTTGCTGCTGAACTTCCTATTCCAAGAAGAGTGGAGGATATGCTAGCCATGCTTTTGGGGAGTTCAGTGTAGTAGAATTGAGATTGTCCAATGGTGTTGAAAGCCATGGCCAAGCCTCCCAGGATAAGATGTGGCAATAACCACATTGAAGACATGTTAATTACAGCTCGTGGATCATCGGAAAATCCTTCCTTGATGGCAATTTCCCGGCGGAAAATCTCCACAATTGCCCATGCTGCCATGGATGCAGAAGAGCAGAATAGTCCAATCCCCAGTCTCTTTTTTAAGCTTAGGTAAGTTGGCTTTCCTTTGAGTTTAGATGCTAGAGGGATGATGATACGATCATAGAGAGCAATCCAGACTACTACAGTGATGATCATGAATATGCCGAAGGAGCCTGGAGGGATTTCAAACTTGGAAGTGATTTTTCGGTTCATTGTGCTCACCTGGATGGGAAAGGAGTGCTGATCCAGAGTCACACCTATCATGATTCCTGTGGACCAAAGTGGAATAATTTTGATCAGTGCTTTCAGCTCTTCAACTTGATCTACTGTGCAAAGACTCCACGGCTCTGTGGCTTTTCCATCGGAGGTCAAGTCTTGTTGAGGATCTCTCACAATGCAAGCTTTGTTGAACCAACTGGAAAGACAACTTGAATTGATTATGAAGAGCATGCTCTGTCACTCTTAACTATTCCATATAATTTGATATCTAGGAAACAAAGCCAAAATGTGTCTAATTGCCAACTTAATGTACGGAAATATGAAACAACTTTAGACATATCCTATGCCAACAAAACATTGAAAATAAACTAAATATTTGTAATTCTCACAATCTTATATTGAAAAAACATGAAAGAATTAAGATATATAAGTATTTCATATCGTTTCAGAATGATACAAAAATATTAGTTAAATAGTTTTTGAATTCTTCACTATCAAAATTCATTTTGGATTATAAAGTCTAAAAATAAAATCAAGATAAATTACACAAATCCCACCTTGACAAAACATGAGAGGTGTTGAGTATGTATGAATATTCTACAAGTTAATAAATTTTGTGGTGACAAAACAATAGAGAGATAAATCCTAATTATACTAACAAAACTCAGAGAAATACTGATGACATATAAACATCCCACGTCATTTAGGAAACAAAACTTTAACGAAGTTTGTGTCTATGGCGGACAATATCTAGAGAGTGGGGCAAGACAACGACATAAATATGGATGAGATGGTACCTTAAAGTTTCAGTGGGCATGAGTAGCATTGATTCCTTCCTGTGATGGTAAATATTATCATCCATGGCTTGAGATGACTGTTTCATATGTCTATTTTTGTAAGAGGCCACAACGACTTGTGCGAGGCCAGTGAGCAAGCTTGTTTTAGCCTTCAGCTTGACATAAAAGGAAGAAGCCAAGAAGAAAGAAAGAACCGATAAGAGCATGAGTACAGCAGGAACTCCCAAACCAGCATTCCAGCCGAGATTTTCTTGAATGTACACAATACAAGTTACTGCAATCATAGATGAAACAGAGACTGCAACGTAGTACCAACTGAAGTATCTCTGTAAAATGCCTGCATTTTCTAAATTGTCTTCCCTGTTCAACTGATCAGCACCAAAGGCTAAAGAGGATGACCTTATCCCACCTGCTCCAATAGACATGAAGCCTAGAGATGAATACAAGAACAAAAGTTGGGATGCTGTTGGAGGCTCACAGATGCTACTTGCTGGTTCACAAAGAGGAGGCTTTGCATCTGGAATTATGGCTGTCAACCATAACAGAACCATTCCCTGTAAAATGAAAATCGAAAAGCTAAACTTCAGGGCGCTGCCTTCAGCCCACGGACCAAGCAAAGAGACCCGTATGTGCCAGGGTAAGGCCTTATAAACAAAGCTGTCACCGAATCTAACCATAAAGAAACAATAGGTAGTAAAGTAAAACACAGATGCCAGAGATTACCAGGAGAGTAGCAATGGAACCAAAACCGACCACCCGGTAACGACCGGCATAAGAATCTGCAACAAAGGCCCCAAGAATTGGCATAAGACTATTAACAGCTGACCAGATGAAGAGTATATTGGTTGCTGCAGTAGTTTCCAAGTTATATTCTCTTGTCAAATACATTATCATGTTCGACTGCAACCCAATACTCGCCACTCTCTCAAATGCATCGGTTGCTGTCACAATCAAAATCACAAAACACTTGATGAAAATTATTTTTCTACTAGCATAAATTAAACAGCATTTATTGTTTTGATTCATTTCAATGTTACCTATGATGAAAGGCATAGTTCTGAGGCCTCCCTTTGGGTTTGGACAATGGCTCAAGAGAGGTTCCATGGTCATTCTCTTCGTATCTGAAGAAGACGAACTCATAGTTCCCATCTGATTCGGCTATCTGTGATGAATGTGAGAAGAGTTGTGTACACTCAGCAAGCAATAATATTAGAGGAAAGTTTACCTGCATATGGCCTTGACCGTCGGATCTGGAGTTCACTTTCTGAAAAGGAAAATTTAAACAAAAAAATATGAGCACAATGAGCTAATGGCTTTGGTCATGAACTTAAGCAACGTTTTGAAAATAAATGTAAATTGAAGGTGACAAACGGGACAGCCAGCCTCGTAGGACTTCTCACCTACTCTTCTCTGCTCTGTTTTTTTTTTTTTTTAATATTTTTTTGGTAATTTTATTTTCCAAATAATTGATAATTAAATGCATCGATATTGACTTAAAACATATTTAATGTAGAATTATAGTGATATAATTGGTCCCCGTTTATGATATAATTATAATAATGTAATTGATTAATTGGATCTCAATCTTTCTTTTGAATAATGATGATAAAGTCGAGGCAAGAAGAAGAGTTTGATATGCTGCCCACCGAATCAAGAGAATAGCATTAGATTTGAATTGAGATAAAAGTTTAAATTTAATTTGAATAAATTTAAAATAAGTTTAGATAAGTCGAGTTTAAACTGAGCTCAAGATCGGATTTCACGAATTTTGTTTATCGAGTTTAAACTCGAGCCTATACCAAACTTGCCTTACTAAGCTCAAGAGCAAAAATTTTTTTATTTGTATTAACAAAAATTATATCATTTTGATAAAAAATATCATTTTAACTAATATATATCAAAATATCATCGTTTTAAGTATTTAATGTGTCTGATAAATTGAGTTAAACTAAATTCAAGCCTCACTCATTTGAAATGAGTGGAGCTCTAATTCAAGTCAACTTGAATATACCCTCAGATGGAAATGTATTTCATTGGCATTGCAAATGCATTATTGATTATAAGTTAATGTTGACTTAATAAAAGAGTTAATTTGATCCAATTAACGGTTAAACTGTTTGACCGATAATCAGAGTGATTAACTGTTTAAAAATAATGTTTAAAATAATTTAATATATATAATCTGAATTATTGTCATCAAATAAGCTTGGTTTTTTAAGAAATTGAATTTTTTTTTATTGATATCTATGATTGGGTCAAACCTAAATTTTTACTTTATCAAATCATTCAAATCGTTAGATTTAATTTGATCTGATTAATTACTACAATTCAAATTTTAAAACCATATAGTAAACAATATGACAAATCATCGAAAATTCAATAACGTGCTGATTCAACTATAATGAAAAGAATGATCAAATATAATTCAAATCCCTCGAAACCCATAACTTAAAAAACCATTTCACGTATAACCAATTCCTAAACAAGGTTTGATTCTGATCCAAACCGAAGAAACCATATGATTCAAATTATTAAGTTTGAGTCAAATTTAAATTGAATATACAAATTTTAATTATTTTCAAATTGAGGTTAAGTCTCAAATCATTGATTTTGAGTCATTTTTAAACTAATTATTTGGATTCAAATTAATTTCAAACTAAGTTTTGTTTAATCAGCCCTAAACGAGATTCGGATCAAATCCATTATTGGCTGTGAAGCCACCAAAGTTGTAGAATTGGGCCACATGGAAATACGGGCCCAAGGTAGCCAGGAAGTAGCCCAATCTAATAACCAAACCGACCTTTTTAAGTCGGCTTTCATTCATCTAAAGCCCAACATGCATGTGGTCACCCCTGTCCCCTAACACCTTTAATCACCTTATCAAAACCCTAAAGTTTTTTCGACTCAGGTAATTGTAATTGTTCTTTTTTAGCCCAATCAATTGTTGTTGTATTTCATTTTCCTCTTCGAATTTCAATATTGGTTGATCTTGTTGGGATTCGGAAAACTACATCAATAATCATGGATGTGGAAATCGCAAAGACGCAAGAAGAGCGTCGACGAATGGAGCAAGATCTTGCTTCACTTAACTCTTTAACTTACGATCGCGACCTGTATGGCGGTACTGACCGTGATGCTTACGTCAGTTCGATTCCAGTTAACGACGATGACGAGGCCAACAATCTCGACGCCATGGACTCAGAGGTTGCCAGGAAACTCGCATCTTACACGGCGCCCAAGTCTCTCTTCAATGAGATTCCTCGTGGGGGTGACGATGATGATAGTAATCTGGGGTTTAAGAAACCGGGTAAGATTATTGACCGTGAAGATGAGTACAGAAGACGGAGGTTGCAACGTGTGATTTCACCTGATAGGCACGATGCGTTTGCTGCCGGAGAGAAGACGCCTGATGCGAGTGTTAGGACTTACGCTGATGTTATGAGAGAGCAGGCGTTGCAGAGAGAGAAGGAAGAGACTTTGAAATTAATCGCAAAGAAGAAGAAGGAAGAGGAAGAAGCTGCAAAAGCAGAGGGACCGAAGAGGAGGAATAGGTGGGATCAATCTCAGGATACTGATGCTGGTGCTGCGCCTTCTAAAAAGGCTAAGGCCGCATCAGATTGGGATTTGCCTGATGCCACACCCGGTATTGGTAGGTGGGATGCCACTCCCACACCTGGGAGGGTTTCTGATTCAACTCCTTCTGTAGGCAGACGGAATAGATGGGATGAGACCCCCACACCTGGACGGGTAGCTGATGCTGATGCCACACCAGTTGGTGGAGTTACTCCTGGTGCCACGCCTGCTGGAATGACTTGGGATGCCACTCCTAAAGGTTTAGCCACTCCAACACCAAAACGTCAGCGGTCAAGGTGGGATGAGACGCCTGCCACCATGGGAAGTGCTACTCCAATGGCTGGAGCCACACCTGCTGCTGCTTACACACCTGGTGTCACTCCTGTGGGGGCAATGGACGTGGCAACACCTACCCCGAGTGCTATTAATCTGCGAGGTTCTATAACACCTGAGCAGTATAATTTATTGAGGTGGGAGAAGGATATAGAAGAAAGAAACCGTCCGTTAACTGATGAGGAGCTTGATGCTATGTTTCCGCAAGAAGGGTATAAGATTTTGGAGCCACCAGCATCTTATGTGCCAATAAGGACTCCTGCAAGGAAGTTACTTGCAACACCTACACCTCTTGGGACTCCACTGTATCAAATTCCTGAAGAGAATCGCGGACAGCAGTTTGATGTGCCAAAAGAGGCACCTGGTGGATTGCCATTTATGAAGCCTGAGGATTATCAGTATTTTGGAGCTTTATTGAACGAGGAGGAGGAGGAGGATTTGACACCCGAGGAGCAGAAAGAGAGAAAAATTATGAAGCTGTTATTGAAGGTGAAGAATGGCACCCCTCCTCAAAGGAAGACTGCTTTGAGACAGCTTACTGACAAAGCAAGAGAGTTTGGTGCAGGTCCGTTATTTAATCGTATTTTACCTCTACTTATGCAGCCCACTTTAGAAGATCAGGAGAGGCATCTTCTGGTTAAGGTTATTGATAGGGTGCTATATAAGCTAGATGAGTTGGTTAGACCTTACGTGCATAAGATTCTTGTTGTTATTGAGCCTTTGTTAATTGATGAGGACTATTATGCTCGTGTTGAAGGAAGAGAAATTATATCTAATCTGAGTAAGGCAGCTGGTTTGGCTACTATGATTGCTGCTATGCGTCCAGATATTGATAACATTGATGAGTATGTTAGGAATACAACTGCTAGGGCTTTTAGTGTTGTTGCATCTGCTCTTGGTATTCCTGCACTGTTGCCATTCCTGAAAGCTGTGTGTCAAAGTAAGAAATCCTGGCAAGCACGTCACACTGGGATCAAGATTGTACAGCAGATTGCTATCTTGATTGGCTGTGCTGTTCTTCCACATCTTAGGTCGCTTGTGGAAATTATTGAACATGGTCTGAATGATGAGAATCAGAAGGTGAGGACGATTACAGCTCTGTCTCTTGCAGCCCTTGCTGAGGCTGCTGCTCCATATGGTATTGAAAGTTTTGATTCAGTCTTGAAGCCATTGTGGAAGGGTATTAGGTCGCACCGTGGTAAGGTCTTGGCAGCATTTTTGAAGGCTATTGGCTTTATCATTCCTCTGATGGATGCAATTTATGCCAGTTACTATACCAAGGAAGTTATGTTTATTCTGATACGAGAGTTCCAGTCACCAGATGAAGAAATGAAGAAAATTGTGTTGAAAGTGGTAAAGCAATGTGTGAGTACTGAGGGTGTAGAAGCTGATTATATTCGAAGTGATATTCTTCCTGAGTTCTTTAGGAATTTCTGGGTTAGAAGGATGGCCTTAGATCGAAGAAACTATAAGCAGCTTGTGGAGACAACTGTGGAGATTGCAAACAAAGTTGGAGTTGCTGATATAGTAGGGAGAATTGTTGAGGATCTTAAAGATGAAAGTGAACCTTATAGGCGAATGGTTATGGAAACAATTGAAAAGGTGGTTGCTAATTTGGGTGCATCTGATATTGATGCTAGGTTGGAGGAGCTTCTTATCGATGGAATTCTTTATGCCTTCCAAGAGCAGACCAGTGATGATGCCAATGTGATGCTTAATGGTTTTGGTGCAGTGGTGAATTCTCTTGGGCAGAGGGTGAAGCCATACCTTCCCCAGATTTGTGGTACCATAAAGTGGCGTCTGAATAACAAAAGTGCCAAGGTGAGGCAGCAGGCAGCTGATCTTATTTCAAGGATTGCAGTGGTGATGAAGCAGTGCCAGGAGGAGCAACTGATGGGTCATCTTGGTGTAGTATTATATGAATATTTGGGAGAAGAATATCCTGAAGTTCTTGGATCAATTTTGGGTGCTCTTAAGGCCATTGTGAATGTTATTGGTATGACAAAAATGACTCCTCCCATCAAGGATTTACTTCCCAGATTGACTCCAATTTTGAAGAATAGGCATGAGAAAGTTCAGGAAAACTGTATTGACCTTGTTGGTCGAATTGCTGATCGTGGAGCTGAGTTTGTACCAGCTAGGGAGTGGATGAGGATTTGCTTTGAACTTCTTGAGATGCTTAAAGCCCACAAGAAGGGTATTCGACGAGCTACTGTGAACACCTTTGGGTATATTGCTAAAGCCATTGGGCCACAAGATGTCCTGGCAACTCTCTTAAACAATCTCAAGGTGCAGGAACGTCAGAATCGTGTGTGCACTACTGTGGCTATTGCAATCGTTGCTGAAACTTGTTCCCCTTTTACAGTTCTGCCGGCCCTAATGAATGAATACCGCGTGCCGGAGCTCAATGTGCAGAATGGTGTTTTGAAATCCCTCTCGTTCCTGTTTGAGTACATTGGTGAAATGGGCAAGGACTATATCTATGCAGTGACTCCATTACTTGAGGATGCATTGATGGATAGAGATTTGGTTCACAGGCAGACTGCGGCATCAGCTGTCAAGCACATGGCTTTGGGGGTTGCTGGATTGGGTTGTGAGGATGCTCTGATCCACTTACTGAACTATGTCTGGCCAAATATCTTTGAGACTTCCCCTCATGTCATAAATGCAGTCATGGAAGCCATTGAAGGAATGAGGGTTGCCTTGGGAGCAGCTGTTGTGCTGAACTACTGTCTGCAGGGGCTTTTCCATCCAGCTAGGAAGGTTAGGGAAGTTTACTGGAAGATTTACAACTCACTATATATTGGCTCTCAAGATACTCTCGTGGCTGCTTATCCTACGCTGGAAGATGAGCAGAATAACGTATACAGTAGGCCTGAATTATTGATGTTCATCTGAGGTGCGACGTCTTTTCAGCTACAAAGGAGGGATGCATTCATATTGATGATTTATATTTGCATTTGGGCGCAGTTGTTTGTGCAGTTCCATCAGCAACTGGGCTGGATTGATGTATCAGAATTTCTGATGCTTCATCTTAGTAATATTGTTTAATAACTATTTAGTACTCCACCTATGTAATCAAAACCACACAGTGGTGTGGTTCGTTTCAGATACGAAGAATGTTTTCTTACATAGCCTTAGCTGTTATTTTGATCTGGAGTCCTTGCTGAACAACTGGAGTTACTGAGGTAATAAATGGTGAAATATGAATGTCAATGGTACAAGCGTTGAATTGTGGCTATTACCATTTGTTGAGTTTTTCTTGAATGTCTCAATGGCTCGATGCGATCTCTATCTACGTTTGATTTAAATGAGTTGAATTCAGGTAGTGATAGCCTAGTACTAGATTGAGTAGAGATATCTCAACTCAATCGAGTTATTGGAAATTCATTGGTTTATCTTTTGTAATTTTTTTTTTTATCAATTATTTTTTTTTCATTTTTGATGTGTCGGAAGGTTTTTTGATAGCTTCGTAATGAATTTATCGTCACTAAAATAAGTCAATTTTGAATTAATTAAGGGTCAAAAGACTTGTTCTCACCCTTAGTTTGCTCTTAAGATAAATTCTTATTCTCTAACATTTAAAAACTCAAACACTTATCATTCACTCAATTTTCATCTAATTTCATTAATATTTTGTATGAAATGACAAAAAATTTTTTATTAAAAAAATTTATAATAAAATTATAAAATAATAAATATATATATATATATATTAAAAATTATAAAAAAATATTTATAAAATTTTGAAAAAATATTTAAATTTTAAAAAATAAAACCAGTTATCGTCAAAGGCTGCCACTAATAGAACCAGATGACCGTTCTAGCCACCTAGTTTTAAGAGAGGTCAGATCTGATCTCTTGATTCAACAGAGATTATTAGATTTAACTGTTTCTTGTTTCGGCGGAGACAGACAGATCTGTCCACCTTCGCTAGAAATGACCAAAACTGGTTGGCTTTAACATCAACGACTGTTTCGGCTACCTGGTTCTATTAGTGGGAACCATCGCCATCGGCATGACAACGGTAGTTAGTTTATTTTTTAAAATTTAAATATTTTTTTATAATTTTTAATATATTTATATATATATTAAATATTATTTTATAAATTTTAACTCTAAAATGATAAAATTATCCCTTAACTATCGATATTTTATTATTGACCGCTAGATTTAACAATAAATAGACAAGATTTTAGATTTTATAAACTTGGGAGGTGGGAATTGTCTTGGGTCCAAACTATGGATGAGAACATGTCCTTTGACCTTAGTTAATTTAGATTTAAGTTGAATTTAAATTAATTTTTATTTAGGTTTGAATCCACTGGTGCAATAAGTCTAAAATGTTATTTTAAATTCAAGTATGAAATCTTGATTTCTTAAAGAAATTTGCCAAAACTTTTATCTTTGTGTTTTTGCATTGTAAGTCAGTAGTGAGATACTTACTAAGGACGGATTTAAATTAAATTGATTTAAATTAAATTTAGTATCATTTTAAATGAATTAAATTTAAATTAGAAAACGATTAACTTGTTAAATCGTAACTCAATTAAGACCACGTTTGAATTTTTAATTTTTAAAATCTTTTGGCTGATGACAATTTTCCTTGGTTGACGTTGATGTTTAGTAGCTCAAACTAATTTGGTTTCATGGAAAATTTAAAATCTTTTTTGTTCGATTTGATTAAAATTAACTCTTATCCTTCTGGCTTTAACCTGGTTAATCGAAAATCATTGGACTTCATCGACTCAGCTTTGTTCTCGAATCAATTTAAGTTTTATTTCGAACACAATTTTTTCACAATCAGAAAATTAGAAACTTCATTTTCTCAGGTTCCTTGAAATACAATACAAATCTAACAACAACATTTCGTTATAAAGCAATCTTAACCTGCCTACCTTCCAACTATAATTTTCAAGCATAAATATAGACCCCGTCACTTTTCTAAAATCTTACAACTACCCTCGCTCGCGACTTCTTCTCTCTTCAATCGCTCTGACTGACAATCTCCACCTAAAACCCTAAATCTCCCTTTCTTACGTTAAAATTTAAGTCAACCCCAAAGCTAATAGCTAAGAGAGAGAGAGAGAGAGAGAGAGAGAGAGAGATAATATTACATATGGAGAGAATTATCGGAGAGAAGTACAAGTTAGGTCGCAAAATTGGAAGTGGATCTTTTGGTGAAATATTTCTTGGCATGTGAATAATTTTATTTTATTTTTTATTATTTTCATTTTCATGATCGTTGTTAATGTTAATGGATATCGATTAATTCTTTTCGTTCTTTTTTTTTTTTGATTGTTTTAGCTACTCATGTCGACACCAATGAAATCGTGGCAGTTAAAATTGTGAGTCTCTCGGACTGTAATTATTTGAAATGTCTGAAGTTTGAGCTAATTGGTCTGTGTATGCGGACAGTTTTCTATTTGAAGAATAAAATTGAAGTTGTTGGTGAATCTTTTTTATTAATTCATGGATATGAACCGTTTTTACTTTACCTAAAGTTTGTGGTCACTGATTTGCAAACTTCGATATAGAGAGGATTACGTTTTTTTTTCAAAAGTATCAGGCCTTTAGATGCCTGTCAGTATTTGGTAAACTTTGTCATGGATTTCGCTAGGCTGCTTTATCTCCTTTGGCTTTTTAAGTTTTTATGGGCATGGGTTACATTTTGTGTTGCCTTTTGGTCTGCAGGAAAATAACAAGACCAAACATCCACAGCTGCTATATGAAGCCAAGATATATAAGAATCTTCAAGGAGGAAGTATGATGCAATGCCCTTTTTTTTTTTTTTTGTGTGTTGATGTGCTACTGTTGATGTTGGTTTGACATGTTTTTCTGCTTCAGGTGGTATTCCAAGCATCAAATGGTATGGAGTAGATGGGGATGATAATGTTCTAGTCCTTGACCTGCTAGGACCGAGTCTTGAAGATCTTTTTGTCTACTGTGGAAGGAAGTTTTCACTGAAATCAGTCCTAATGCTGGCTGATCAGATGGTAATTAGCAAAATTGTTTCTTGATTTTTGGGAGCAATTGTTGATGCATTCAGCCTATCTAATCATTGTTACAGGGTTTGATGTTAGAATAAGTAAGATGAGCATTTTTTTTAAATGAACCTGGATGAAGAGAAGAATAAAAATAGACGCTAAGAAGACAGACATTCTAATGCACTTGATTTTTGGGTTCACCTTTCCACAGATTACAAGAATAGAATTTGTGCATTCCAAAGGGTTTTTGCACAGAGACATCAAACCAGATAACTTCCTCATGGGTCTTGGCAGGAGAGCAAATCAGGTACTAATTGTGCTCAGGCATCCTACTTCATTATCTGACTTGCATGAATTATTCTGTTATCTCATATTTTATTTCTCTATATATGCTATCACCAGGTCTATATTATTGATTTTGGGCTTGCAAAAAGATATCGGGACCCCACTACAAGCCGTCATATTCCTTACAGGTGAGCATTCAATTGTTAAGTCCTTATCAAAAACATAAAAATAAATTTGGTGAGCTTAGGTTTTTTCCTTTTCTGTTTTCTACATGCTGATGTTGATTTTGGGTGGTGGCCTACATATATTATCCATGTGAGTGAAGTTAATGATATATGCCTTTTTTTAAAAAACATTTTGAATGTGTTTTCCTAGAGATTCTATTGCCAGTAAATTCTTGCTGACTAAATTTACCACTTGTTTGATGAGATATTGCTTCATGGGGTGAGATTTGAGGGGTAAGGATTGGTGGCTAATAGTGTAAAAGAAGACTCAACATAATTGTCACTGGTTCTTCAGTTTCTTTATCTTATTATTATTTATTCAATTTCATACAGTGAAATTCTCCCAACTTCACTCCATGTTCACTGCATTATTTGCAACTACTATTGTACCCTGACTTCTGTAAGTTTGGAAGTCGCTGAAAATGAACTTTTGACATTTTAGAGATTAAGGATCATCCTATAATAAAAATAATGCCATTATGAAAACATATAAGAGAAAATACTTTGAAATGGTTTTATGAAAATTTTCCCTCAAAAAGTTTCAGAAGAGTCTTATGGATAACTGAAAATAATTCTTTGAGACTAGGTGAGTGAAAATCTGAACAGAAGTGATTTTATGGAACATTTTGAGAACTATAAGGGCTACACGTCCGGTGTACGTTGTAGCTATGATCCTATCTGGAAGTAAGGTTATTATGATCTTGGCCTTTTATTTCAAAATATTTCCTGATATGTCCATTTGGCCTAGGCAGCTTTGGTATCAAAAGCTGTTATATTCCTATATATATTGAGGCTTAGAAATCTCTTACCTCAATGTGACTAATCTTCTAGTAAGTATCATTCTTGGTGTTCTTTTTTCTGAGTTTTTAATTTGATATATTGTGCTGTTTCTCTTGCTTGAGTTCAGTATTCCTTCTACAAGTTTTTAATGTTATTTTCTCCCTCCTTAATCTATAACTCATTCAGAGAGAACAAGAACTTAACAGGGACTGCCCGCTATGCAAGCTGTAATACTCATCTAGGAATTGGTAAGTAGAGATGTTTTTGTTTTCCTATTTCATGGGACTTGATAGAGGTCTGCAGCTCTTATCATGTATTTTTCATTTTATTTTCTCTAGAGCAAAGCCGGCGTGATGATTTGGAGAGTCTGGGCTATGTTCTCTTGTATTTTTTACGGGGGAGGTATATTTATTTTTGTTCCACTATTGGGATCCTGGTCTCTTAATTTTGGTCCATGTGAATTTTAATTGTTAACAAGAATTTTATGTGGTTTGTAACTGTCAATTAAATAACTTTGAGGGGTTGGGATGTTATGACTAGAAGATGTGATTCTGACCATATGACTCTAACAGAATGATTCTGCATTTAGCCTCCCTTGGCAGGGTTTGAAAGCTGCTACGAAAAAGCAAAAGTATGACAAAATATGTGAGAAAAAGGTATCGACCCCTATCGAGGTATGTTCTTGTTTTCTTCTTCTACATTGTTTTAATTCTTGCTTGAATTGGAGAAATTATACATCTTCATATTTATTGTCTGTCTGGATTTTCCTTTTCTTAAAAATGTTCTCTTTCCACAAAACTCTATTGGCCCAACTTTTCAATTTTTTTACATTGTTTTGGTAAAATGTATATATTGTATGATTTATTTTTGCGCTTTATCTTACTTTGGAATTGATTTTTTTTACATTCATTTCCTGGGAAAAATCTGGTGGATTATTAATAATATAATTTAACTTTTAATTTCTGGAGTGTTGTTTTTGTTAGTGAAGCAATTCATTTTGTTTTATTTCTTTGCTTGAATGTCACTACTTTGACAAGTAAAGTTGATGTCAAATGTATATTCTAAAGGTCCTGTGCAAGTCTCATCCTGTGGAATTTGCTTCCTACTTCCACTATTGTCACTCTTTAACATTTGACCAGCAGCCTGATTATGGATTCTTGAAACGCCTGTTTCGTGACTTGTTTACTCGAGAAGGTGATTGACTATGTAAATTTATTATGTTAGTATTTTCTCTTCATTCCATGGTTTATCAAGTCTCACACTGTGGGCTCGCTCTGAATTTGATATTTTTATTTATTGGGATTGTTATTCTCATATCTGACAGGATTTGAGTTTGATTACATCTTTGACTGGACCATTCTCAAGTACCAGCAGACACAGAAGACAAAGACACCAGCTCAATCATCTGTTAGTTTCTTTATTATGTGTTTTCTGTCAGTTATTTGGTATCAATCACTTTTAAGGCTTGTCTGCAAGTACTAGCATCTTTTGTTGAAATTCTCTGAAAATCTTTCCCTTCATTTTGTGTAGTTATCTTAAGAAAAGTTATCATTGACTTGTATTCATTCATAAATAAACCCAAGGATTGGATTCCATGGATAAAACCTTTGGTTATAAGCAAGAAATCTGATGTTTAAATCCCTTGGGGCTGTTTCCTTGGGACATAATTATATCCCACATTTTTTTGGTTACCAGGGTTGTAGGAGTTCAGAAGTATTCCCTAGTCTGTAGTCCTTAGTCCTTAGTTTTGAACTCTGTCAACATAATAAGCAAGGTCAAGGGCTTTTGGGCATAAACAGTGAACGTTTATAAATCTATGTATCACATTAAGACTACTTCATGTTTCTTTGCCCTTCCCTGTGGTTTGCTTTTTACGCATGAAAAATTTCAGGATTTGCCACCACCTTCTAGGGTGACTAGCAGTCGAGCAAGGCCTGTGGATACAGATAAACTTAAAGGTAAGCTCCTGGCCTGCTTTGTTTATAGTTCAACACTTTTTTTCTGGTAGAGTATTAGCCAATGGAATATAGGTTTGTTGTTAGATTATTTAAGTAACCTTTCTTTTTGTTGTAGAGTAAAATGTATCACACTTTAAAGTACTGATCATGATTAAGTAAAGAAAATCAGGTTAAGATCTTCTCTCTGTTATTATCATATGGTTGTATCTCCATTAAATAGGGGAAGCTTCTATTTTGTACATGATGATGTCCATATATTTTTGCATCTTAAAACTGATTAGACAAGGCTTCCAGATTTCTTAATAAGGGTTCCTCCCACAGGGACCCCTCACCCTAATTTAGCCATTTGCACAACTTTCAAATGAAATTTTGTTTCTGTCATTTTTAGTTTTGGGTTTGGACTGCAATGGTTATTTCCTGCCTCTGGGTTACATTGGTATTTATTTTTATATCCATACTAATTATAATGTGATTTTTCATAATTGGCAAGCTCATATTTGATTCTTAAGTGTTTGAAATCTTATTTTGCAAAATACATCTTACCTTGGGTCCATTCTTGGATTTTAGGAGTCAATGATGCATCATATTCTGCTGAGGTTATGGAGCGGAGGGGATCATATAAGCTCGCTCGTCCAGATGTGGATATGCATATTAGATCATCAATACCTCAGAATGTAGGTTCCAGTAACCCAATTGAGAAGCTTGTAAGTAATCTATGTTGTCAAAAATATGTTTTAGTGGCTGATGAACTTGATACAATTTATATTTGAATTTGATATAGCCATGTACTCTCTTTAAATTGCATTTAGAAGTTCCATCACTATGACATTTCTCTTTATATCCTATCATTATAAATCTCTGCATAAACTATGCTTGTTGCAGAATGTGAGCAATGCACCAATGCCGTCTACTTCGTTCACAGTGCCCAGTGCTTTCAAAAGAAATATTCCTGAGGGACTTGATGAGGCTGCAAATGTTGGTCGTGGAAATGTAAACAGAACTGGTGCTTCAAGCAGCTGGGTGCCATCATTATACCGAAATTCTTCTTCTAAGTAATTGGTATTGGAGCTTTGCATTCTTGGATTTATTTTGTTGTATACTATAAACTTAAGATATTAATCATCTGCTAAGCATTAAAGTTGGTCTTTTCAGCCATGATTTGAAGGAATATGGAAACACAATGTTGCAATCTTCATGAAGTTGGGGTAGCTTGAATTCTTTGTTGCAAATCTGCCAGATCGTATAATGTAATTTCTATAAGGTGACTACAAGCACAGACACATTGGATGGTGCCAAGAACTGGTCCATCAAAGCTTGGTTTTTTCATGCGTGCATAGATGGGAAAAAATGATTGAAGCCAGATTCGTGTCTAATTGTTCAATGGATTATATGTAAAGTTTCTTCCATTCTTCTGTTAATAGATGAGAAAGTCTGTTTTGAGTTACATGGTTGTTCTGGTTTGTTTTTTGGAACAAAAATGCTGGATGTTTACCTGGATCAGTTTGAATCTAGGTATGCACATCCTTCAGAATCTGAAAAATAAAAGGGTTTTTAATCCAGCACCTCAGGTACCGGGTTATCTTGCTAAGTTTTATGATTTTATTTCGGTTAACGTTATTGTTTCACTGCATATTGAACTTCTATGGCATTTCTGTGCTTTATGTCTTGTTTGCCAGATTTATATGATTCAGATTTGGTATGAGAAGAGGGTTTAATGTGTAAAAGGGGGGAGTCCAAGTTGCTTGTTGAATGGATTTCTGGGAGCTTTACAAGGTACTTAATGCACTTCTCTTCTGCTCTCTTTAATTATATATTGCATCTTTCATTTTGTTAGAAAAAAAAAGTGGAAGAATGCTTGCAAAAATTTAAACTTTGGCGTTTCTGATATAATGATGAAGAAACAAATGTCTGCTATCACTCATTAGCTGCAAGATTGCAGGAACATGTCCTGGAAAAATCACTTTCATTTTCAATAATTTCTCATTGGAAATTTATGCTCACATTGTGTGTTTTTTTTCAGGGAAAAAATAGATCTGGGATTTTGGAGATCCGGATCATAAAACAGGAGGCTATTTCTGTTAGAAAATTTGGATGGAAGAGCATTCTGATAATCAATACCCTTCCTAGTTGTTACACCATGTTCATTCTTGTCTTCATTTGCCTCAACACGAGGCATGCTTAAGGATTCTTGTATTCACTAGTTTACAACTCATGGGAGTTGATGCAAGAGATCTGCAGACCTATAATACGAACTTAAGCTCTTCCTCCATGCTAAATGTCACGGGCTTGAGGTTTGGTATTACGGAACTATCCGTATGACACCCTGAGTGCACCCACTCAAGGTTCAGTCCTTCGAACACCTTTTCATAAGTTTGAACTTATTGGTTGCGTCCTGTTTTGAATTCTTAAGTAGAATGGCTCCAGTTAGCAACTATTAGAAGTTTTGACACGACTTCTGAAGGATGAAAAATATATGTCCACCAAATATGATAGTAAAATATAAAAAATCACCAAATATAATATTTGTATTAAGCATGATGATGGATGGATGGATCGATGAGTGAAAGTGGTACCTGTTTCCATCATATGATCGTCTATTTTATATTATGGCCTGTGGTACCATTGTCCATGGCCTTAATTAACTTTGGTACGTGCAGGACGGGAAAGGGTTTTTGTGGTACCTGTTTCCATGGCCTTCACATTATGATTCTTATGGTTATGTATCCGTGCCTGCAGCCACTGCGGCAGTCACTGCCAGAGACACAACCTTACAGGAAACAACAACCGGCAACCAGAAGCATTAGTGGCATGTCAGTGCATTGAGATTGCAGAGTGCATGGGAGCTGATCATAAACAAATCTTAACAGTCGTTGACTCTGCAGTTGGTGCAGGGGCTAATGGAGTTATCATGACCCTAACGGCCGGAGCACTTACAGGTCGTTTATGCCTATTTAGTTGCTTCTAAAATATTGCTAATTTTGACCTCATGTACTGCACACTGAGGCCGCACTGGTGCAGCTTCAGATGATGGACGCCGATGTACTTGAACTTTAATGAGGATAATATTGTCATTAAAAATAAGTTGAACACTCAGGACTAAGGGGAGCAAGTTTGAACACCCTGTTGAAAATCAAAACTTATACAAATATATAGAGTTGTATTTAAATCAAATTAAATTTAAATTCGATTAATTCAAATTTAAAATTGAGTTTAACTCATTTAAAGTAAATCAAATTTAAGTTTAATTTGATTTATCAAACGTTTCAAATATATAAAATGATATTATTTTAATACATATTAAGTTATACGATATTGTATTAATCAATTTAGATGGTTTTTATTAATTCATGAGTTTCATGAATCAATTTCTTTAAAAACTTGACCTTAAGCTTTATAAACCAAATTTGTTAATTTTAGACTTGAGTTCGGTTTAAACTAATAAAAATGAGTTTGTTTTAAATTTATTTGAAATAAGTTTAAGTATAATTTTATACTAATTTTATTCAAATTCAATCCAATAAACATATTCTTAACCAACGACTGGAATGAATGTAGTTTCCATACAATTCTCGGGCTATATTCAATCCTTCTAGACTGACTGTTTTTGTGCGTACACACTGACCGTACAACATGATTATTCATATATAACCACTTTCTTAGAATTTAGCTTGAAGGTAAGGAGCTTAGTCGTCGGTGCGCTTTTTCTAATGCGTGGCTGGCAGCCTATGTTGTCTTTAGCACTATAATCGTGTGAAAAAGGTTGTGAGATCATCAGGGCCGTCATCCACACGTATATTAGCCGGACTTTTTTGACTTTTATCATCAGCATAATTATAATACTTGTAAAATTAGTAGGTTTGAAGGCGTTTCTGGTTAAACTGGAACCACGGATTGGATTTAATAAAAAAGATAATAAAAGTTAGGCATATAAAACCATCTTATATATATTTTGAGAATGTTAAATAATGTCAGTTAAAAGGCCAAAAGAAAACTTTTCAAACGAGGTTTGTTGAGATAATAAAATTTTATTTATTAAATTAAAAAAAACAAAATTTTTATATGTTTGTTGAAAGTTAAAATATAAATATTATTTTTTAAATTTTGTAAGAGTAAATAAATAATTCTAATTCTTTTTTAAAAATAATTATATTTATTTATATATTTTAAAAATATTTTATAATATTTTTAGTTTGTAATATAATATTTATATTCTAAACTTTTTTAAAAATTTTAAAAACCATTTTTAAATTTCAGAAAACACCTCATTTTTTTTTATTTTTAAAAACTCTAAAATTTTTATAAAAGTATATTTTATTATAAACCTATATTATTTTATTTAAATATTATAATAGTGATGTATTTAAAGTATAAACATTATTTTTCTAATTTATAAGGGTAAATAAATAATTTTTATATCTTATTTTAAAAATTATTATATTCATCCATGTATTTTAAAAATATATTATAATTTCAAAAATTTATAATATTTACACATATTAATTTATCGTATTTTTTTGGATATAATTATCTTTTTTGAAACTATCAAAGGATATATTAAAATAAAAATTCAAAAATACTCTCGTATTTTTTTTTATTTTTAAAAACATTCCAATTTTTTTAAATTCAAAATATGTTCAAATTTTTTTTAATTTTTAAAATTTGAAAACTCTCTATCAATTTTTGAAAAGGAACAGTTTAAACTAAATATATCATTATTTATGAAAATCAAAATAAAAATTTTGTTTGAATTTAATCAGGGAAAATATGTCATCTCGAGCAAACGCCGAGTAAAAAGATCCTTCGGCCGAATGCAAATGGGTAAGCTCGGTAATTTCAAAGTCAGCAACGAGTCTATCTTTAAAATTACTGCTCATCTGAAAGAGACAATTCTATATATCTAGAAAGGGTGGGTAAATTTAAAAATTATATGTGATGCGTCGCCTGGTGAAGCTGATGACATCCTTTTCACTGGTAATTGTAAGAACAAAAGAAAATCAAAACCAAAAAAATATTTATTTTTCGAGGAAAAAGAAGTATAAAGTTCCCGCAAGCACAGAGAAATTTCATGGCTCCTTCAGTTCGTGGAAAAACGAGGCCTCCTGCTTCGTTATTTATTATTTTCATCAACCCTTATCTCTGAGTATACCTCCGACCACTCTTCCCTTTCCCTCACCTATCTCCGAACATGGAAGGGCGCCTCTATCATACCGTTCTCAGAGGAGACGTACCAGCCGTTCTCAACATCCTTCGAGAGGAGCATTTTGAAGATGTAACCAAGCAAACACTTCCACTTCCACCGCCTTTAAACGCAGTCCTGCACTTAACGGCCCGGTTTGGGCACGAGGAGTTGGCGTCGGAGATTTTGAAGCTGTGGCCGGAGATGGCGTCGGCTGAGAACGAAAAGCTGGAGACCCCGTTGCATGAAGCATGCAGAGAAGGAAGAGTGAACATTGTGAGGATGTTGGTGGAGACTGATCCTTGGGTGGTTTATAAGGTGAACAAGAACAATGAGAGCGTGCTGTATGTGGCTTGTCAAAGAGGGCAGCCTGAGGTGGTGACCCAGCTTTTGGAGTATCCACGGCTGTTGATGTTGGAGATGGATAGCTCCACCTCTTGCCTTCATGCTGCGGCTCGGGCCGGGCATACAGGTACCTTTGGCCAAATTACTATGTCCCACCCATAGTTTCATAAAATGACATTCCCAGCCTTTTTCCACTGCTTTGTTAAATTTATTAAAAAATCTGTTAATTTTTTTTTTAATGAATATGTTTTACAAACACTCAACCCAAATTTTTATTAAATATTTTTTTTACCTTTAACTCATATTAATTTTAATTAAAAATTCCAAACAACTTAAATTTAAAATTTAACATTTGTCAAGGATATTCATTATTGATGATATTCAAAATCGTACCAATTGGTTTGATTTTTGATCGAAATTTTATTAATTTCGTGGGATTTGTTAAGAGTTGATACAAACCGAATCAAGTTAGAATACTATTTAACTCAAGTTTGACTTAAATAAAGAATGATTAAATTTAAGTCTATCAAGTCAAAATTAAGATTATTTGAATTTGTTCATATAAAAAATAATTTAATTCAATTTAATTCGAGTTTTGCTAAAATTTATGATTTAAATTTATAGCTCAAGTTTTATAATTTGAATTTATTGTTTAGATTTGTGGTTTGAGTTTAAGACTCGTTGATAACATAATGTTATCTTATCAATAAGTCACAAATTTGAGTTACGAATTTAATATATAAACTCAAATTAAACATGATGAATCGCAAATTTGAACCATGGATTTGAGTCAAAATCAAGCTAAATCAAACATAATTCTTTTTACTTCGAGTTTATTTCGATTTAAAAATGAATTTATCTTTAAGATTTAAGTTTAATCAAATTCAAACTAAACGAGTTCAAGTTAAATTGAATTGAGTCAAACTAACTTTTAAGACTGAGTTAGCTTGATTCAAATCTAACCCTAACGATTATTGATTGGAATGTATTGTATTTAGAATTAAAGGAATGTTAATTCTATTATAATATTTAAACAAATGATTGATTTTAACACTGGGATTAAAAAATAACTCTTTTAAACTTAAAGGGAGGGTTGTCATTTTATCAAACACTTGGGTGGGGAAAGTGATTCTGCCAACTGTATGTCGGAAACCTATTTAATAATTGTATTCCTTCAATTACTTTAATCTCCAAGGCGGCTATTATTAGACTTAGATAATTTTCTTCTACATGTGGCAGAGATTGTTAAGGAGCTTCTAGTGGTGCGGTCAGAATTGGCATGGCAAAAGGACGTCAATGGAAGCACACCTTTGCACCTTTCTTGCGGCAAAGGGCACCTAGACACGACCAGGGAGCTTCTGAAGTTAGACCCTGACCTCTCTGCTTTACAAGACAATGAAGGCCGAACGCCACTCCATTTGGCTGCCATCAAAGGCCGTATAAGTATCATTGATGAGGTTCTCTCAACCAGTCTTGAGTCAGCTGAGGTGAGAACCTTTTTTGGAGAGACTGTTCTTCATCTCGGAGTAAAGAACAATCAATATGAAGCGGTTAAGTTCCTGATGGAGACCCTCAACATCACGAAACTTGTTAACGTGCCCGATAACGACGGTAACACTATCTTGCATTTGGCAACTGCTGGAAAGCTCTCTGCTGTAAGTTCCTTACACATCAGTTTTCAATTTGTTGCCCAATTATTCTTGTAGCTGAGGCCTCTTCTGTGTCTTTGGTTGAGACTAGATGGTCGTCTACATACTGAAGCTTGGAGTTAATGTAAATGCCATAAACCGCAAGGGCTACACGGCTTTTGATGTTGTTGAAAGTGATGCGACTAATTCTGGTGCTCTCGTGATTTTACCTGCATTACAAGAAGCAGGCGCTAAGAGATGTGACCAGTTGCCACCAATGTCACAAGAATTTCAACCCATACAAGATAACTATCCAAACACACCCTCTTCGAGGCTTAAAAAGGGTCCTGAATCTCCACTCCGACATTGGCGCCATTCTCGTCGTCGCCGAGCAAAGCAGATTGAGCTACAAAATGAGGGCTTACGCAATGCGAGAAATACAATCACAGTTGTTGCAGTTTTAATAGCAACTGTTACATTCGCTGCTGGCATAAACCCTCCAGGGGGCTTTAACCAAACTACAGGGAAATGCATAATGGGAAGACACACTGCTTTTAAGATCTTCATGGTTTGCAACATTGTGGCATTATTTCTGTCTCTAGGCATAGTCATTTTCCTAGTAAGCATCATTCCTTTCCGGAGAAAATCCTTGATGAAATTGTTGGTGGTTACACATAAACTGATGTGGGTTTCAGCTTTATTCATGGCTGCAGCTTATATTGCTTCCATATGGACGATTATGCCACATGGGAAAGGGATGGCAGGAGTGTTGGTGACAGTGATTTCTGTAGGGGGAGGGTGCACGTTGTGCATATTTGTCGGACTGGGGGCACTGTTGGCGAGACATTGGCATAAAAAATGGGAATGGAGGAAGAGGAAAGACCAAAAAGGAACCCCCCACAGTAGTGTTAGTCGGGTTGAAGAGATGCAGATGCAGAAGAAAGGCAGTCGAGAATCTACCAGTAACTCGGACCTTGATAGCTCTGATCAAGGGGGCTTTCATCTGTATTAAATATACATGTTTTGTAGAATCAGGAAAGTTGGTATCACCGATATACATGCTTGTAATTTTGTGAGTTGCATATGTGTTAGTGTTTCATAGCTAGTATGTAAAATTCCTTTAGTAGCTACTCCATTTCAGGTGATAATAGGGTAATCAGAATCCAGAAATTTGTGGCGATTAGAGCCATTTCTTCTGGCATAGATCCTCTCTAGTTGTCAGTAATTAACAATGAATATGTGGTCTAACATTGCAGCTAGATATGAGTAGACAAATATGAGGGGGAAGCTCGACGATTGAGCTAGCTTTTGGGAAGAGAAATACCCAAACACACTTTTAACAAATGGAATTAGAGCCCAGGTTTAAGAACCATGAGTTTGAACTTTAACTTTGATAAACTCTCATCCCAAATGCCCCAAGGTTTAAGAACAATGGGTTATCTGCTACAATTTTGACCAAAAATCTCAACCCAGATGCCCGAAGTTTAAGACAACTCCAATTTTCGTAAAATATTATCTCCAGATACCACTTTTTGAACCACCTCGTTTGGGGTGGTAGATGCCAAATAGCATTTTTCAAAACACTGACAACTATTGGTTTTGATTCTGATTTTAAACGTTTGCAAATAAGTTTGAATTTTTGGACAGGTGTTTACGGTAGCATAGGGAAAAAGGCATGAGAAGGCATTGACTTATTTGAAAAACAGAGTTAATCCTGAAGCCCAAACTTGTGGGTTTTAGAACAAAATCATAAAATATAAAGTCGATTTCTGGATTCTTTCTGGGATAAGACTAGGAGGTGAAGACAGGGAAACAGTATTTTAATCCTTTTAAAAATGTGTGATAACTTGTACAACCCAAGAGTCCAAAGAAAACTGTTATATACAATTCTAGTAATGCTAGTGAAAGCAACAAATTTTGGCTTTTGTTTTTCTTATCCTTGGGACTATTTTAATCATGTTTAGATTGACCAGGTAGCTTAAACCACAAAATCCATCACCTGGACAGCCATTAGGCCTTCAGGACCTTGTAAAGGTAGATGCAATGGCCACGACAATATGGGCTTATCTATGGGGTTTATATAATTTTAAAGTCTCCAATCTTGGGATGAGGTTCTTCCAGAGAACTATTTTGTGTGCAAGGCGAAAACCACAAGCAAAAAAGCATTAATGGGCTGATCATGAAAATTCTTTACTCTACCACTTTTGGTATTAATGATAGGATAAGATTTAAAAACTATGAAACTTTCTTTACAGCAAAAAGATTCAACTTGTGGAGTGATTCTGAGAGTCAAATTCACACGTTTAAAGAAAGCCTTTTGTCCTCCTGTTCCTGTAACTGTAAGTTCCTTTCTCCAAGTTCAAACCTTTGAACTGTTCGCTGCACTATCGGTAACCAAAGCCTTCTTATTCTCTCCTCTTTTCTTCCACTGCTGCCAGGTGAGGCTTGGCTCATTTTCTGTCTGAAACTGAATTCTCTGAACCTTGCAAAGTTGACGATCTCAGACTTTGATCTCTTCTCTGATGAATTCGCCTCATCATATGAAGTAGAATTAAAGCTTGAAGGTGAAACTGAGTGATTTCTTTCAATCCCACTGAACTTGGACTCACATAATCTCTTAATCTCTATATCATAACTGGAACGAGATATTCTATTGCTTGATAGAGAACGAAGCATCTCGGAGTTTAAGAACAAGAAGTCCGAAGCATGAACATCACTCCATCGATTCTTAATCACAACATCAGAGACAATGATTTTGTGGCTGAACTTATGCAGCAGTTTTTCCTGATTCCTATTGACCTCTTGAATAAGAGATTCTTCTTCTTTCTCACCTTTGTCAGTATTTCTAAAGCTGTTTCCGATGTTGAACCTAGATGAGACTTGACGGTCTTGCTCTCTTTGTACAAAGAGCTCAAGATTTGGATCGTCTGATAGATTTGAAGGGTTTCCTGAGAGTCTCAAACTGAAGCTCCTGAGGTCTTTCATATCAAACTTGGACCTGCAGAGAGGACAGCTAGAGTGGTTTTCTAGCCACTGGTCAATGCATTTGACATGAAATGCATGCCTGCACTTTGGCAATAATCTTAGAATTTCACTTTCTTCAAATCTTGATATGCAAACCGCACATTCAAGGCCTTCTTTCGACCCCTTTAGCAAAGAAAATCTGAAAAAGGGGATTGACTCGATCACTGCTTTATCGATTCCGGAAGATCTAGGCGATGATCGAATAAGTTCTTGGAAAGTTTGACTCTGGTGATGGACATTATTATTATTACTAGTGTGGCTTGTAAAATCGAATGTATTTGCTGGACAAAAGCGTGCGCAGGCAAGTACCAAAAGTAATAAGAAAAACACTATAGAGGAGACCCCAAGACCTGTGGCAATATTTGTCTGGAGAGGATGGAGGATGTTGGGTTCAGTGTTCGAAATGTTTTGGGCTCTGACATGAAAGAACAAGCAAAGAGCTATGATAACGAGTAAACCCAGTTGGCTCATGGCTAAATGACCAAACTTGCTGTCTCTTCTGTTGAATTTATCTTCTTCTCCACTGAATATTCTACCCAGCTGGATACAGGATACCTTTTCTGCTTATCGAACCAAATGATATCTACAAGTCCATAAGATATCAGAAGGGTCTTTATTTTTCTTTCTGATCTCTTCTGTTTTGTCCTTCTATGCTGTCTCCATTTATTCCACTCGTATAAATAATTTCAACCTGCAATCTTAAGTTAAAATTTCTAGATTATCTGAAAAGTTACTAAAATCGATGTTGTCTTACAAGAATGGAAGGTTCATCAAGGCTTGGTCTTTTGTTTATGGTAAGGGTCAAAGTGACTTCTGCCGAAAGGTTCACAACAATTATAAAACTTTGCAGGCCAAATGGCATTTATTTAAAGGGCCGTCTATTCTCTTAACCAATCCACGTAAGGGAAAATTTGAGAATGAAGACGCATTCTTATTAAAGAAATGCAGGAAACTTCAATCGAATATCTCACCATACATAGTAGAATATCTCACCATTATAGTAAATTTCTTATTATGATAGACTTTCAATTATTTACGTATCATTTAATTTTCTCTATATATCCATGACATGCTATTATTTATGCCTTTTTTTTGTGTGAGATTACATATTATCATTTTCGTTCTCTATCATTGAAAAAATATCTTAACAAATTAACGATTTTCTTTTATTATAATGAATTTAATATCAATAATCATGCTTCCATCAAATATTGTGTGTGTTGTTAGAAGGTCATGTGTTGCCTTCCATAATTTATATGCGCTTGCTGATTATTATTCTTCAACATTGGATCACTACTCCACCAACCAATTCATGTCATAGTTCAAATTATGATTATAGTTTTAAGAAATGTATTTCTTTTTAAAAGGATGACTTCTTTTAAGAAATGTATTTATTTCTAAAAGGATGACTTTTTTGTGATATGTGACTGAAAAGATTAAAAAACCTACTAATAACAATAGTAAATATGATGATAGATATGTTGAAGTTGTTGAAAATATCTTCCTAAAGTTAGAATTTCTCATGTGTGCCTCTCCTAAATTCTTGCAAGATTGTTATTCTATTTCTAATAACATGCATCAATTCCAACTTTGTAGGCATTTTCATTGCAGGAAACAACAACGGTAACTTGATCGGATCATCTACACTTATATCTCAAAATTATAAGTTTTTTGGAATTAATTAACACATTGTGATTTTAAACGGAATAGTACCTCCAAAACTATTACTTATGCCGAACTTTGTGATCACCAATGTTTGACATCTTCTAATGACTCCCAATGATGAGTTTAAACCTATCAGTAGTACTTTGCTTTTTTGTAATCCATTGTCTTCTCTTAAAATTGCGAGCAAAGAGTTATTCTTAAAAAAAACTCAATCGAGATGTGAAAGTGTGATTTTGAAGTTGTGAATGAGATTTATTTTTAATTATTATTCTGGATGTTGTAAAAATCTCATAGGAAAAGATCTTGCATATTTATGTGCATTTCACATGTTTGATAATAAAAAAAAAAAATTGATTAAATAATTTGTAAACTCTTAAACTATCCAACCGTCTTAAACAAAAAAATATTTAGGTTTGGAATCATCAGGAAGCTAAACTGCAAGGTCAACCAAAAAGTTACTCAGAAAATGACAACACTAACACAATATTCTAATGATGACTGGGAATTGGCACTAAAGTTCCATGAAAACCATATGGCACTCTCTGGGGCAACGCAATTTTGGCAACTGATCCACTTTCCAACTTCTTTGCATCAATTATATGAACCTGCAATAAAAGAATCATCATGCTAGATTAAACTTTAATTGCACAATTTGGAACAAATTTCTAATTGTAGAGATTTGGCTGAACTTTGCTTCTAGCTGCTGTGCACTTACTTGCGTCTCATCAATTTCCTCATTGTGGACAAAAGAGACGAGCCAACCATCATCTTCTTCATTAGCATCATGTCTTGCTACAAATAGAGTTCCACTGCAAAAGTTGTTCTCCACAAACTTATAATACTCCACTTGTGTTAGCTGATTGCTTTGATCCTCATTCTAGTTTCATGGAAATGGAGTAATCAAAACCAGCATGTATGTATAAAACTAAGCCTAGATATCATTTTACCTCTATTGGCTCGGCGAGGGCTTCTGGTTCATCAAGGTATAGCTTTGCTAGACCACCATATTTAGGAAGGCCTGGTATGAACCAAAAAAAAAACCAGTATAATATTTGCCAATGTTTCAGTTCCATAGGACAACATAATTTTGATGAAATTTTGTTATACCAGCCATTGAGCTTGCAATGGAATCTAGCACTTGGGTGTAGCCATACTTACGCATGAAACCAGTATATTTCTCATTGATCATAGGAAGCTTCCTAGACAAGTCAGTATCAGAAAGATTTCTCCTTCATTTTTCCTGTTACCATGTTTATTCTCCATTCGTATGCACGAGTAAAAAGAAACCCATCTTGCATTGAATTATGAGGATTCTTTTCAGTATAATTGTGAACTTAATTCCCCTAGAGAACCACTCAAACTTTTCTTGACCCCAGTCAGGACCTGGGATGATGGCTTGGAGAGACCTACATCCTCTCACAACAACCTGCTCTTATATTGGGAAATATGTTATAAGATCTCTGACTGAATTTTCTCTCAGAAATCATCAGGAATTTTATGATCTAAAGGACAGATTGAGTGTTTTACTGACCTCATTACTATCCTCAAGGCAGTTGATAAAGTGAAATGTACAATTTGGTTCTATCTCAAACCATTTTACTGAATCTGCATTTCCATAACGAGGCATTACTACTATTCTTGCATTGCCTCCCTTGTCATACTTCAGAAACCTGTATGTCACAGGCTCTAGGAATTTAAGGATATATTAACGACAGATTGATTTGAAAAAGCACCATCCAAGCACATGATCTTTACTCACTGTCCACCGCTGAGAAGTACGTTAAAGTCAGTTGTAAGAGCACAATCCCTTATTATGTTGTACCTGAGGTCACAAAAAGAAAAAATGAATTACAGCTCATAAAATTATTAGATGGTTTGTAAACAAGAACTATGGCGGCCTTCTGAAATTTATGGCATTTGAAAGATTCACATAAATTCTTTTTCATTCATGCAAAAATAGCTGTTATATTCTAGAGAAATATTTAAGTTCGAAGATCAACTTAATTCAGGGTAACACCAATTTCATGGTTAAGAACCCTCCTGTTGAACTTCAAATCAGCCTTATGATTTAGCTTCATTCCATCAGCAGAAGGTTGCAATAATTCAATAAAATCCTTTAAAATTTGCAATCATCATCTTGTGGCTCATAGAAGAAATTCAGAATGTTACCCAATCAACATGCAATCAATTACCAGAAACGACTCCCACCACATAATATGGTTTTATTGCATTAAACACCATCATATCTAGCTCTCCTGACACTGGAGCTTTCTGTATTGCATGAAACTAAATATTATTATTTTCCCTCGGGATAATTTGGATGCAAAAGTAAATAGAACAACCAATATGAATCAAAGCTAATTCAAGGTGTGAGGCTATCCCTTGTACTTTATATAGGGACACTTAGCCCTTTGCCCTCGGCCCTTGTTGGTTCAATTGAATAATTTTTACTGGAAAAACAGCAAGGCAAAGTAAAGAAAGCTAGTGAAAATGTATTTGGATTTTCAGAAGGTTTTCTTCTTGATTTCTGCCAGCCTTTTGATCCATTAATTACAATGTGTTAATATACAAACTTTTTTAACTTCAGTACATAAATCAGCCTAAAGTATGGAGCACCATACAAGCCAAAGTTGCTTAACCAAGAAAACTTACCTAATGCAACTACCGCATTACATATTTTGTTTTGTTTCAACTAAACACTTAACAAAATATAATAAAATGATTAAGTAAGCCTTGTCACCAATTCATGTGTGTTGCGCAAACTTTATTCCAATTAGCATTATTTGTGGCAGCATCTTCATCCAGCACAACTTTTGAATTCTTGAGCATTAGTCATAATTCAAACTCTGACAAGTAGCTTCACTCCTCCTTGACAAGCTTACTAATCATGCCTAATTTTCTCTCAAATATTGAAACTTTTTTCCACACATAGCCTTGGTCAAAATGTTTGCAACTTGTTCTTTAGAACTGTAGTGAATCAGCTTAACTTCTGGTTTTTCTTCAACTTACCTAATAAAGTGATACTTGATTTTAAAATGTTTAGTTTTTCCATGAAACACAAGATTCCTTGCTATACTTAATTGTATTATGAAACATATAGAAAAATCATTTTCTCATTTTTTTTAAATTATTCTTTATCTTTATATCAGAATTTTTGATAATTTTTTTGTTATCTTTTATCATTCTTTGGTTTACTTTGTGCATTTTTTTGTGTGAAATTGCATTATTGTTCATTATCATTCTATTTGTAGTCGTTAAAAATATATTCTTACCACATCAAAAGCTTCCTCTCATCACATTCCAAGCACCGATGACCATGCCGCCATCTAACATTGCATGCATCCTCAAGTGCCTCTATAAGAAGTTGCGTTGTCTTTCGCAAACAACATGCTCCAACACCTTCTTTACTAGACATTGCATCACATTAGCAAAGATATTATTACTCTTTCACATGAAATCATCACTTCACCAATTAACATGCACCACACTTCAGTTGCACCGTAGATGTGCCAAATCTGCTTCTTACTTACCTCTAACTGTTAACCAAATGAGTTTCTACTTGCACCAATCAATTTCTAGGCTTTTTTACTCTTCTACTTGTTTTTGTTGTTAGAATTTTCATACTCCCAAAGTCATTTTTAAGGTTCATTACCATATTTTGTGCGTTATGAATTTTTTGTCTTCTTCATAAATTTCTCCAATGTTGCTTAACACGTCTCCTATCTCATCTTTGTAACCTTTGATGGTTCATTATATAACTTATGATCTCAAGAAATGTGCAATTTTTTCAAATAATATTATTTTTAATGATATGTGATTGGTGAGCCTACTCTATTAAAGATTTTTCCAAGCATATATATATCAACCAAAAACAACTTTGCAAGATGAATCAATATTAATATACTTATATCAACTGAAACAAATGAGTTTGTAGGATCAATTCACATTATAATAAGAACAATTTTGTATTCACGTCATCAAAATAATTATTAAGCTCTTGAAATTGTATATTAATAGCATAATAAAATAAATCAATTATAAAGTTTAGTCATTCTTCACCTTTACGTTATTATCTCCTTTGAATTTATGTGCAATATATATATATATATATAGAAACCTTGGCTAGCAAAATTTTCCAATATTTTCTCATTAGTTGTAAACTACGTGTTAGTACTTTAACAAATACATAACATTTAAAAAATTATATCCAATATGATTACCAACAAACATTGTATTTGAAATAATGTCTACAATCATTTGCAATGAATACAAATATGAGTTGACATATTTAACTCTCATAGATGCTATCATACTAATTTAACTAATTAAGTGTATTTTGCTAACCTAATTATTCATAAATCAAAGTTAATTCTTTAATATCCATAATTCATTAGATATAACCACTTAATCATTCACAACCATAAACATGTAATTTTCTTCATAGTTAGATATTTTTTCTATACAAAAAAATTAACCCAAAATATTCTAAAATTAAAAAATTGAATCCAGCTTGCCTAAATTTGGACGATGAGAATAAAAATAAATAACATAATTATTTCCCAATTTGGTAATTACAAATAATATTTCACCTTGTCAACCTATTTTTAAAGAAGTTTTTTTTTGTTATAATTAATAGTTAAGTGGGTTGGAACTTAGTGTTGTTTTTTTTATTGAGATTCTCCAAATCTGGGTGGAGTGCTGTAATCATCCTTCTATAGATTCGATACCAAATCAATCAAGATGAGACAACCCCGTTCAATTGATGCCTTGGTTAATAGATTCCTGTACTTAGAAACAAGATACCCCATTACGTGCTGACAATAATAGTAAGAGAGTATATACGTATAGTGGAACAGTATATGTAGCCTAGCCTTGCCTCGTTGGGATCTGAAAGCCCCGTGTGTTGGAAGCGTTATTTTTCTTTTATGGTTTCTCAGCGTTGAAACTATGAAATCGTCTTGACTTCTCATTTTCTTTTAACCACATAGGATAATCATATTGAAAAAGAAGAAAAAGTTTGCATTGTAATTGTGAACCTGTGATTTGTGAAAGAGATGGCTTCCTCCTGTTCGGCATTTCAAGTAAGTTGCTGTCTCCACAAACCCTCAATCTCATACTTCGATCGTTTTAAGCCCACACTCTCCTCCGCTTTCCAGGTATATATCCTTAACTCTTTCTCTCTTTAGCTACATGTAAGTTCATTCCCAAGACTTTTATAGCCAATTGTTACTTCAAAATAATATATTTTTCCAGATAATCAAAGTAACCTAGTTACTGACATTTATCATTCATGCCATGAGCAGCCATTCCTGAGAGAATTGCAGCAACATTCCATTCGAATCGATGTTTCCAAAACCATCAAGAACGTTTCTGTGAATTTGCTGGACGCTTTTGTTGATCACATGTTTGAATTCATTGACCACCCTTCGCTCCCATCTCAGGTTCCATTGACGGCTACCTGTAAAAAATCCTAGTCCATTTTCACATATGTTGTGTGTGTGTGTGTATCATCTTCACAAGCTAACTGAGTTTTTTTCAAACACTTGCAGAGTAACTTTACTCCAGTTGATCAGTTGAGAGAAGCTGTTCTTGTAACCAGTATTGAAGGGGAAATTCCCGAAGATTTTCCAGAAGGTGTCTATATAAGAAACGGTTCGTTCATCCGTCTTATTAATGTTAAATTACCTTACACGTTAGTACGAATGAATAAGATATGGATATTTCCTCCTAGTTTTTATGTCTTCATGTAGATGGACATTTCATTGCTGGTTTCTAATTTGAAGAAAAGCAATAAGAAATCCCACAATATGAAAAGCCTTGGAATAGAACAAAGAATCAGGTATTTGAGGCACTTGTCTCGGATGATTTGGGTCTGAGTCTTCTTGACTCAGCAAGAGTTTACCTGCTTTTTAATCCAAGGGTCTGACTTTTTCTCAGACCAACCCACGCTGCCATGCTTGGTCCTGAATCAACTACTGTTGAGCCTTTAACACCAGTAATAAAGTCAATGTATGAGACTTGGTAGAGGGATCAAATATAATATTTGGTCCTGATTTGTGGATTCCTCTCAGGAAATTCCTAAAGGAAGATAGGAGTGTGGGATTTACATCATTAAGATGAAAAGTAGGAGCTTATTATCCACTCTATATTCTTTTAATTCACAAATGCGTCATCGCTGATAGCAACCTGGTAACTATACAAGTGTTGAGAACATCACTATAATTTTTTTAAGCGCAGGGTCGAATCCTCTTTTTGGAGGACTCAAATCGACAAAATCTATATTTGGAAGGTCTAGCCATACTTGGATCGAAGGAGAAGGAATGCTTCATGCTTTGTATTTTAATAAAGGAACTAATGGGAGCTGGAACGTTGTTTACAATAACAGACATGTTGAGACTGAAACCTTCAAGCTAGAAAAGCTGAGAAATAAGCCTTCTTTTCTTCCTGCGATACAGGGCGATTCAACGGCAGTTTTGTCAGCTTATTTGCTAAACTTTGTACGCATTCTAATTCGATTTGCTTCATTCTCATCATTTGAATACTCACATGGATCATAGGGATTCCCTATGTAGAGAACATAGCAGCATGGATTTTAAACCCGTCAGTTTGATAGGTTCAACCAAATTAAATTTTGTTTAAATGAAATTCGGATTTCAAAATTGATTTAAACAATAACCCAGTAACGGTTGGTTGAACCAAACCGGCCATTGATCTGAGTTCAAAATGATCCGAGGCTGGAAATATTATAAAAAAAATCATGATGTTTAATTCTGCCTCCAGCTTCACTGTTGCAATTTTTTTGACGTATGTCACTTGTTATCTAATTTATATATAATATTGCCAATTTCGCAGCTGAGATTTGGCAAAGTAAACAAATACTTAAGCAACACCAATATTTTTGAGCATGCGGGCAGGTTCTACTCGATTTCAGAAAATCACATCCCACAAGAGATTGACATCTTCACATTAAAAACTTACGATAATTGGGATGTCAATGGAACTTGGAATCGGCCTTTTACCAGCCATCCAAAGGTCATTTCTTGTACCCTTAGAACCTGTCTTATTTATTTACTTGTATTGCAATCAATGGGATTTTCTAATTTTCATTTTTCTTACGCAACAGAAAGCTCCAGGTACAGGAGAGCTTATCATTATGGGGATTGATGCAGCTAAACCTTTTGCTGAAGTGGGAGTAGTTTCAGGTATGCTCTTGATCATTTAAGAACGACGACATTTGCATAATACTTTGTAAGGATTCCGATATCCAACATTCTAATGTGTCCATTTGGTGTCTTTCCTGCAGCCGATGGAAATAAATTAGTTCACAGAATGGATCTGAAACTCAACAGGTGCACCCTTTGCCATGAAATAGGAGTTACATGGAGGTATTTTAAAATCAATTCGTGGCATTATCATGAATATATTTTGCCACGTAACTGAAGATCTGATCCCTTATGGTTTTCTTATTGTTGCAGTTATAATATATTTCTTGACTTTCCTCTGTCCATAAACATAGACAGACTGGTGCAAGGAGGACAGTGAGTGCATATCTTTTAAACTCTTGATAGCTTTTATATCAATTTCTAATTTCATTTTTGTGTTTAGATTGATAAATTACGAACGCGAAGGATATGCAAGGATAGGGGTAATGCCTCGCTATGGTGATGCAGATTCAATCCAGTGGTTCAACGTGAAACCAAATTGTACATTTCACATAATCAATTGCTTTGAGGACGGAGATGAGGTAATTTATCATTTTTGTTCAAACTATTACGATCGTCTTATCTGGACTAATACAATTATGGGTTGTCCCGTATGAGTTGGGAAAAAAGCAGAGAGAAAGACTCCGTCCTTAGTTAGCTTTTGAGCTAAGAGAGACTCAGTAATAGCTGAAAGTGGCATTAGAGTTGGCCTACTACAACTCCATCCAAGAATCCATAAGTGATTAGTTGTTGTGAAGCTCCAAATAATGGCTTCTAACTCTTCCAGACGGCTAGTTTTAAGGAATGTTGACCCATCTCCCACCGAAACTCCTTTAGATGGCTGGTTTTAAGGTGTCGAATCCACCTATCGTCATAGCTCTTCATATGGCTGATTGTAAGAAATGTTGAGCCCACCTCTAGATGTGTGAGGGTTGGGGGTTACCAGAAAAAGTCTCACTCTTTAAACTAGTTTTTCAGGTGTAACACCCTGTAACATCCAACATACCAAAAACTAATCAAATTCTGATTGTGGCATAGGTTGTAGTTTTGGGATGCAGAGCTCTGGAATCAGTCATACCAGGACCTACTCTAGATTTGAATAAATCTGGGAGATATTCCGGAAAAAGTAGGCACGTAGATTTCGCATCAAAAGATGTATTTTCTAGTCCTTACGAATGGAGATTGAATATGCAAACTGGAGAGGTTAAGGAGAGAAATCTCTGTGGAACACAATTCTATATGGATTTCCCTATGATCAATGGAGGCTATACAGGTATTAAAAGCAAGTATGGTTACGCCCAGATAGTTGATACTACGGCAAGTTCTGAGTCAGGTAATTATAGAATCAGTCTCCTCCATTGAAACCCTCCTAATATAAAAATAAATGCGTAAACATTCGATTTTGATATTTCAGGCATGCCAAAGTATAGGGGTCTAGCCAAGTTATACTTCGAAGAAGAAGCTATAGATTTTCCTTCGGTAAATTAGTTCTCACTCACATTCATTCATCATTTTCTTTGCGAGTATTTCAACAATGTTTCTGTGAAATCAGAGAGAAACACAATCTGAAAAGCCGAGAAAATTGGAATATCACGAGCTGGAAGAAAACGTATTTTGCACTGGAGCTGCATTTGTCTCCAAAGGAAAGGGTTTTAAAGAAGACGATGGCTGGATCATCAGTTTTGTTCACTATGAGCATACAAACATATCACAGGTGAGTAGCCGATTCAAGACTTGCATTTCATGCTTTAGTTTCTGATCGATATAGTAGAGCGGTGTGTATATATATATAACACCAGTAATATATAATTGCAGGCTTATATAATAGACACAAGGAGGTTTTCAAGTGAGGCAGTCGTAAAAATCACACTGCCATGCCGAGTCCCGTATGGTTTTCATGGAGCTTTCATGCCTATGCCGCTATCCCATTTAAAGCATCGAGATTTTCTTTAGCCCCGTCGTCCAAACTCTGTTTAAGTTCATTTTTCGATTATGTATCTCCTCAGCCTCGGGAGACTTCAGTAACAGAAAAATGAAATCAAGGAGGCCTTATTTTAGAGTTCATTACTTTGAACACGAGGATGACTATTCATAAATATATAAAATATAGGCTTTAATTGAAAATTTTAGTGTCCATAAGAACTCAATCATTTTTACTTCCAACTTGAATTTGGAGATTCTCTCAAGAGCTGGAGAATTAGCTTTATTTAAATACAATTGTAATACTTAATTCAATCTATCCAATATAATTTTAATATTATGTTGACCAAGAGTATGATAATAAAATTTTATTTAGATATCTTTTGTCAAACGAAAAGAAATATTATTTCTAAGATTTTATCTAAAGATAAAATTTATTTTTTAAAAATTTAATTACTCATCTATTTATTAAACAATAATTAAATTTAGTAGTTTATTATTAAATATTAACAATAAAAATTACATAATATTTTGATTATACCAACTGGGCATTGCGTTCGACACGTGTCCCGACCACCATTCACGTGAAAGTCAGTGAAAGCCTCTGAATCTAATGATAATATCGAAGTCCTCAATTCTGGATGCACACCGTCGCACTAAGAGCCAAGGTTAAAACCGTACTTACGGCACAACTGACTGTAATAAAAGTACAACCTAACAAAGCGTTGTTTATCACCTAGACAACCTCAAAAGCCGTTTAACGGCAACAAACAACCACCAACTTTAATTAATTTTATTTAGTTCTTTCTTTTTTTCTCCTGTTATTCTTTCAGACACCTGAATTTGGACCAAGTTGATTGATAGAAAGAAGAGTTGATGGCCACAGAGACTAAGGGTACAGTGGTGAAGGCGAAGTCCTCAAGCCATCAAGATGGCTCTTCCAAAGGAAAGATTGATGTCACCAACAGGAAAAAGATTGATAGCTCAGGCAAACATCAACCGCCTGATTCAAAGCAAAATAGATCGGTCTCTACTGTAACAAAAACAGAGGTAGCCATCTCAGAAGCTTTTTTTTTTTTTTTCCTTTTCACTTTTTGATTTTTGAAGGTGGTACTTTGCTTCTTATTTGGTAAATTTGGGGTTTTTGGTTTCTGAATTGGTGGACTTGGTAATATTCAATATGTTAATATGAATAGTTGATCTGGGCATGGACCTTTTCATGCAATTAGCTAATCTGTGATGAGTTGTGGGATTTTTTTGTTGAGATTTGGTTCTGGGAATCGAGCAATTCTTTTTTTTTTTTTTTTTCCTGGTTTACTTCTGTCATTTGTATTAATTTCATACTTGTCTGTTGGGTTCCTATCTATTTATCTCGTTGGTGAAGACAAAGTCAAAACCAAGTTCAAGTTCCTTAAAAACCACCGTGACAACAACCACTAAAGTGAGAGAGAAGAAAGTGTTCACATTGCCTGGACAGAAATATGATCCTCCTGAAGAGGTAGAAAACGTAATAACGGTTATTTTCTGTTATTCTTTATGATGGTACTTTGGTCTAATGCCACTCATTCTTTCATCTTTTGCTGCTGTGTACCAACAGAGAGAGCCGTTAAGGATATTCTATGAGTCGTTATCAAAACAGATACCATCAAGTGAAATGGCAGAATTTTGGTTAGCTTTCTTTTAATTTCACTGCTGTTCTTTCTTTATTCAACTGTATTGTATTTGTGTGGGAGAGAACAAAAGAAGTTATTTTAAGAACATTTATTCATTGATTTGAAAGTTGGTTAAATTATTATCTGTTCCTTCTCCTGAGGTCACTTGAATAACTTCACATAGAAAGAGCTCCTGGAATTTTCCTACTGAAAAGGCGTGTTTTGAAAGTTTATTATTTCACAGAAGGATATTCTTCAGCCCTAGCCAATTCAAGCCTAGATGACCTCTTGGATGCATTTAGGATAAAAAGATGGTAATCTGCGGACTGGTTTTTACTGTGGTGGGCTGAAAATAACTTTTTATTTTGTTGGATTGGTAAAATAACTATTGGTTGATTATGAAGATGCTGACTAGTGCCTACATACTAAATTTCTGTTGGTTCAATTGAACAAATTAATGGTCGGTACAATGTATATTTGAATTGGTTATGATGTGCGGAAGAACAAAAGTGATGTTAAGAGAGGAGTGGGGGCGGAGGAGCTAGAAAGCCCTCTCTCTTGCTTGTTGTGGATGTTATTATACTGCCCTGATAATGTTATGTTCTGATGAGAGTTATAAAATTATTTATTTCATGTACCTTTAACAAATGGCTTCTGGTAACAATGGTGTATAAGCTTGTAACTAGGCTTGTTGTTAACATGTCATATATTTGGACTATCACATGTGATATTTGATAGTGTGATAGATGAGGTTCTGTAAATATGATCACTTACCTAACTCAGAAATTTTGAAGATAGTTCTGTTTGCTAAACCGTGAGTGTTGTAGTTCTTATGATTAATGATTTGAGACTTTCCTTTGTCTGCTTAAAGGTCTAAAGTCTCTGGAGTGAAGATTTACACATGGAAAATAGTATGGTGGCACTAGTGTGAGGGTTTTGTAGACAACTAGTAGTCCTGATGTAGATGAAAGGTAATGAGCGGAAGAATTTTCAACTGGAACAGATACTGGAAAATTTGGGAAGTAAATGGAAGCTTCTTGCCCTGTATCAGTGCAGAATATCGATTTCTTTATCAGTGGAAAATGGATGCTTTAGACTATTTTAACTTCTTAGTAACCGTCAGTTCACCAAATTGCTAGTGCCCACATATTGTTGTCATATTGCTGGAGTGGAGATTGATGGGGATTGAGGTTCTGGCATTAGATAATAAAAGTGGCTTTTTTGTTTGTTTCAACTCATTCATAAACTGACTTTCCAATCATAGAACTTGTAGGAGCAAGATGCAAGTCAGTGAACTGAGATTCTTGGAGGTGGCAGCTGTGCTGGCTGCCCTTAGAAGAGGAGTCTCCGGCCCTGGCTGTTTATGTTTTTGTTTCACATTTTTAAGTTGTAAAGGAAGATTCAACCAGTTGGGAATCTGGACTCATTCCACCTCTTATGGGAATAGAATATTAGTTATAGATTTATTTCCTAGATCATGTGGGGCACCATGCTATTTTGAGTTGCTTACTCTGCTGTTATTCAGTATAGGTTACTGGTAAAGAAAGACTTATATTGTCTATACATTCCTGTATTACTGGTAAGAGACTGTTAGCATAGGTGAAAATAGTATGAGCCCATGAGCAGATTTGAATTGGATTCTATATAGGGGTGGATTCAAGCTGAGTCAAGCCCAAAACAAGAGTCAATTTGAGCTTGGCTTGAAGTCAGAAGTGTCTATTTGGAATTGAGCTCAGCTTAATCGGTTTGGTAAACAATAACACCGGAAAAGAAAACGACAAATTGATAAAAGACAAGAAGAATTGCCAAAAAAGAAGAAGAAGAAGAATTGTAAGTGAGGCAAGCTCCGCTATAGCAATGCTAATGAGTCTTCAAATTCAAGTTGACCTGAACTAGAGATTTAATTTGAGTTCAGTTTGTTTAAACCAAACATAAATTCAAATCAAAGCCACATCAACTCAAATTAATTCCTAATTTTGTATGATTTTTGTTTCTTTTACTGAATTGTTGTAACGTTCAAATATTAGTCTATTATTCTTTCTCGAGGTAAAATATCCTTCAATGTACTGATGCACCTTGTTAGTAACAATATGCCTAAAATCCTAGAGGAATTGGCATTTTGGTGTATCATATTCAGTTAGGGCTTGTGTAAAATCTAAAGGAAGCCTCAATTTGGTGGGGTTATGGTGCCTCACATTCCAAATTCTATTGTATTTCTTTGAGGCCTTGACAATTGTTAGCCGAACTAACCATATCTGTATCCATCCTTTTGGCCCCTAGGTAAACTTCAACAATTTTATTCCAATATAAAGTTGTTTTTTTGGGTTGAAATTGGGAACCTGTCTTAGGTTTTATTCATTTGTATCAAGTCCTTTAGTAACCAAATTAACTTGGGCCTGCTTTAGTGAACACAGGCATGCATACACTAGGTAAATACACACACACACACACACACACATACAAGGTATAGATTTATGATTTTGAATTTTTCATGGAATCAGTGTGCTGTTTATGCCACACAAAAAATCTTGGAAGATTGTATTAAGAAACATTGGAAGACAGGTAGCAGACCCATATTAATGTAGACATATGACATCACAGAAATCTGAAATCACCCAGAAGCAACCTTAACAACTTTAACTGGTGCTGCTAATTTGTTCTGCATGTGCTTGGGGTTGGTTTAGCCCTTTAGCATGTAGGGGTGCTTGGCTTGAGTCGATCGTGCAGCTTGTATTATCCCTTTAATGATATTGTTCACTTCATTGATAATACTATTCATACCTTACCCAGTCAACAGCACTGTTAATCCTGCTGGTAGCCCTCTTATGATACCACACATTCAAACAAGCTTGAGTTGGACATTAAGGATTCATCTAAACTCAGCTTAAATCTACCCCTATTAGCATGAACCAGCTGCAGCCTGAAATTGATCAAGATGATCTAAGCTTCCTAATAATACCAGATTATTCTGCCAAATTTACGATATTCAGTTTCGGTTTTTCCTACTGCATACAGCATTCATTGCCCAGCAATATCAAATTGGTAATATAAGTCTTTTTGCAGGATGATGGAACATGGCTTGCTGTCCCCCGATAGAGCCAAAAAGGCATTCGAGAAGAAGCAGAGAAAACAAAAGCAACAGCGGATGGGGACTCCAGTTAAACCTTCAAAACCACTCATCAGCAGCAAACCTGAGAGTTCACAGAAGCAGCAACAACCATCCAAAAACGGAGACTTTAAAGCTAAAAAAAGACTAAGCAATGATAGCGAAGACGATGACGACTTCATTTTAAGTCCCAAGAGAAGAAAGGGTTAACAAACAATTGTCCCCTCTCTTATTGGAGATGTGCATTTCTAGAAGTTGCTTCATTTGGATTTTTGACATTTAACTGCCCAAAAAAGCTAGAATGTGAAACATTCAAAATAATAGAGCAAGATATTCTTCATATTGTTGATTACATTGAGACAATAAGTACAACAAACTTCCGAATTTATGTTTATTTCCTGTTCCTCTAGTCTATCACATGAGACTGTTGGTGAATTTTCATAGTCATTTTGTTGTTCCAGAACTTATTTCGCATTGGATTCAGATAAGTCTTCTATTTTCTTCTAGCAGATATCATTTTCTAGCCTCCTCTGCTCTCAGGGTTCAGAACGGCACAGCAACCAAAGACAAGAAAAAGCTGTAATAAATTACCCAATCCAGAATTATACTGTTCATAGCACTGACTTTGCTCACTTTTGGTGCATGCGATGTCAGTAAACTGCAAGTAATAATATTTAAATATGAGAATCAACATGTTGTTTCCAGGTACCGACCAGAAAAAAAACATGTCACTTCCCTGCAGAACAGCTCGACAAATTCGAATTGAGTTCAAACCATCCTATTATCCGTTCAGGTTGAATTCAGGCCAATCCGTGTTTGGGTTTGAGTCGGCTTGTATCCACGCCTAAGCAAGATAAACTTCTCTCTCTCCTCAAGCCCTAGGAACACTAACAGATTTGAAACCAATGCTATACCTGTACCCATTAAATTCTTCTAATTTATTCAAGTTATCCGGAAGAGAAATGTGAAAGTACTGTCATCATCAGCCCTGATTAACCAGAGAGTATTGATATTCCAACAAAGGCTAACCATATCCAAAGGCCTATTATGTTAATCATATTTGTCTTACAATAAACGTGATGTAGATGATGTCGTGAATTCGATAATACCAATATTCTAAACCGGATAACCGAACTAGTTCGGTGTTCTGTGAACCGAACCTAAAGTTCGCTTCAGCCAAGATGCCAAACTGAAAAGGTTTGATTTGGGCAACCATTTTCCAACAATGATGAACCAGTATCGGAATTAAAAAAAACCAGTTTTCTAACATTTACGACCTGGTAGCATCCAAATCCATTCTTCGGGTAAGGGTTAGGGGTTAATTCTGAAAACCACTGGTACTTGGACTAAGTATTTAATTTTTTAAGGATAAGGCATTGAATGAGAGGTCCCTACGCCAGGTGTGCCCAAAAACTGTGATTCAAACTGCATTTAATTATCAGTAACATCATTGTAAGAAAAACTAGTAAGGAAATCCCAGTCCAACTAGGCAAATTATGGAGCTTCGCAATAGAAAAGCAAGAGCTTCTGAAAGCCACACTGGCTTTATGTACCGTGTCTGGGCAACGCATGTGATAAACAACCTCCCATCTTTCACAAGTTTCAACTCTAATGGAGATGATGCATTAAAGCAGGTAGCTTTGAGTAGTTTTGATGCATTTTGGGAACAACGAAATCATACTTTTCATCCATGCATCCTGCATAATCCCGAAGCGAGAGAAGAATATTAAAGAAAAGTAAATAAAAAATTTTCTGCATTGAAAATTGAAATGACTCTTCGATTCAGCACTATAAAACTGTATGGAGACAAGATAGTGCCAGATGCATGGTGATGAAGAGAAACACTGATAAATCAATACAATTTAATGCTTCCATTTCACCCAACAAGAAAGCCGGTGGGCATCCGATCCCACGTGCATGTGAACAAGTTACAATATTTTAGAATTGATTCGGTCAATTCATTTCTTACATACAGGAAATACTTGGCAAATACCTATAAGGATCCATGTAGGGATCGACCAGTTTATATTTATATGTATATATCAGTTCGTTCAGAAGCAACTGAAGGAATGTACTCCTTTCAGTTCAGGAAAATTGAGTGAAGTATTGCTAGGTTCCGCTTGCATGTGACTGATAAATACGGTTTTCAACCAGTACTTACCATGGCTTAAACAGTATTATGTACTTAAAAAGCAGTCTTCAAGGAAAAACCAGTGTCTGACGTACAGAATCAATAGCACAAGGGATAAACAATTAATTACAGGCAAAAGCGGGTCACTGCTGCATCGATGTCATAGTGAAATTAACTTCAGTCTTTATTCAGTGCCAGGAAACCCCATGTAAGTCATTGTAAGCGCCCAGATTCACGAGGTCTTTTACTTGAGGTAACTAATTTTTGGTCACTTAAGGCAGGCACATAGAAATAAACCATTTACTTATGACATGATATAGAAATAAACAACCTCTAGCAGTGGGATTGAGACTGATTATAATTTGTCTTTGTTGGGTGTATTACTTTGCAATTTATTTGGGTCAACAAAACCCGCCTGCTGCGTTACTCTGAAGATACTAAGCCATTTGCCTTTACACCATTCATATCTAAAAGTTGTCTGAATAGGGTGGGTTAGCTCTAATTTGAATTCATGGATAGCTTGAGTTCAAGCTGAAAATCTAGCTTTGGAACTCGGCTCAAATTTTAGGGCTTGTCAAAATCATCACATTGAAACTCATCTTCTGCAACTTTTTCAATCTTTATCTTTAGTGATTCATTCTTCTCTGATATACTATTTTTTATATTAAAAAAAATTTAATACTTTTTTTAATAGAAAAATACAAAATATATTTTTTAAAAACGAGTACTGCTTTTTATAATAGAATATTAATAAAAAGTATGTGAAAAAAAAAAAATACTTTTTCAATAAAAAAAATAAGTGACTGAATGAGAACTTTGAACCTCGGGCATGTATGTGTGAATGTGTATACACACACACAAAGAGATAATTCCATGATTTTTTGGTGAGACCAAATTATCAGATTCAATTAAGGAAAGAAAATCATGGTTGCTTCATTCAACCAATAGAAAACTGAACTTCAAGTTATCAACAGTCTGAAAACTGATCTGTTAAAATCAGAGATGATTGTTATGGATCAATTTTAGAGGGAAATAAAAAAAATCTAATAATATATAATGATAAAAAATTGTGTTATAATCTTTAAATGACAATCATAATAATAATTCTTCCAATAGATAGCAGGTGATCTAGTTTGAATTAAATTTGAATATATTTTTAGACTTAATTAAGTCAAATTGAGTTCCATTTATTTGTTAATTTAATAATATTATTTACTATATCAAAAATACTATTTATCTATAAACAACCTTTCAAGTGAGCATGAATGAGTACTTGTTTACTTCGATTCAAACGAATTTAAATTCAAATTGAATATTATAGATTCAAAAGTGAGATTGAGTTGACTCTAGTTTCCAAATCACCCAAATGCATACTGATTAATAAATATTGTAGCAACAACAGTAGTAGTGTGTGCGTGTGCGTCCAACTTCATACCCAGAAACAGCTCATTTCTATAGGTACAATTTTATCTTCTTCTTCAAGTACCTCACCATGTGGAAAAATCAATTCAAACAACAATTGATTGTTATTTTCTTGGTTAATCTGAAGTGACAGATCAGCCTTGAAGCCAACTCGTTTGTATGATATATATATATATATATATATATATATATCCTACTATGATTTCAATGGCCGTAACATACACGATCTTAAGTACCACTGTCTTTATAAAACTTGGTTGATTCTTCAACCTTATACAATTCTACTTCAATATATTTGTACGTGTTAAAGTTTTAAGGTGTTTTCAGCTTAAAAATAGATTGAATGACTGAAGTACATTTTTTCACTCCAACGAAACTTCTTTGCATTGGGCCACCATTGCCAATAGAAAGCTGTATTAAGGACTGGTCAAACAGGAGAAAGGGAGATTGAACTAGGATAAATTTCAGTCATACAAGTATTCAGGTAAAATTAATGTAGGTAGGACGTTGTATTGTTAATTAAATTTTGGTCGTAATGGAATTGATACTATGTGAGAGAGCTATGGTACAAGGGCCCCTTGAGGTTGAGGACTAGTCATGTTTTAACATGTGGGGTTGGCCAATTAATTGGAAATTCGGCACTGCACATACACTTGGAGCTATGAGGTGCATGCAACACTTCTGCAATTGGCTTGGGACCCAAATGAATGTGGAATGGCTCTTCTTTAGTGGTTCATGAGAGCCGAAGATCAATGCAACTGTATCTGCTACCAAGCCATCCATGAATTGGGCAACCACTCCTCCAGACCCCAGCCGCTATTCAAGTAAAAATGTCGAAAGATTTTTATCTTAGTGGTTTGTAATTTTCATTGAAAATGTATGTGTCTAATCAGGTTGTCAGTGAAGCAACTAACTTCTTTCTTTCTGTATAATATCTCTTTCTAACCCCCTTCCATCTTTCTGATCGATACTGTTCATAGATAGATATTGTTATCTAGCTACTAATGTAATGGAGTCAACAATTATGCGATTACATCAACCCTTTTTTCTCGATAACTTCACCTTAAACTTCGCTTTCATTTTTTTTTTAGTCTCACGTACGAGCCTCGCATTCCATCTTAAAGCAGATAATCATTTTCGGCTCCTAAAAAAGAACTGTTGCAGTCTTAATTGAACTTCACAAGCCATGTATTTGCAACATATGATATTTATTATTCAAGAGAGGCTGTCAATCGTGACTTGAACTTTTCTTTACAAACCTTATCGCATATAAATCTCAGCATTTCATATCGAGCATGGTAGAAGAAAACAAAAGACAGCCTTAGAAAAGGGGACAAACAAACAATACATCTCATATTAAAAAATTAAGGCTGTGAGATGATTCAAACAAAAGGACAGAGAGCTTGCTAATCTTACTTATATTGTAATATAATTTTTGAACACATCAATAGGTAAATATATATATATATATATATAGAAGATAATAGTATGAATAAAATTAAAATATATATTCATAAATTTCACCATATCTAGGTGATAGATGGATTGGGGGCCATTGATGAAATTAATATCTTTCCCTGTGGTTCAGCTAGTTCCAATTTCGGACCAAATCTATACGGCCTCAATTTCAATCGTCAAACAAGTTTCAGACGGGGACACTATAGTTTTGTACCTCAAAAATATCCAACAGAACAATAAGAAACCTAAATAAATATAAACCGAAGCTCTAGCTAAATATTGCTACTCATGAATGTGTAAAAAGCAAACATGTTTACACGAAAAAGAATTTGAATTAATGAATACCGGGCTGAGGCCAAAGATGAAGTTCCTTGAGAGGCAAGGTAATATTATAAGCATGATAGAATATGCAATAATATTAAAGTAATATGCCCCTACCTCTACCAACTGCTTTTGGAAAGACCTGTTATAGAAGGAGATGTGATATAAAAATATAAAAATACAGGAATTCAAGAGAGAAGAGATAAGGGGAGTGGGTGCGGTGGGGTGGGGGATAAATGAACAGTGACAAGTAGTGAAAGAGGTAAAGGGCAAAGCTAGAAATTTTAATGGGGGTTGCGTGGTGCTAGAGAATGGGGGACCTTTTTTATCAGAGGGTCTAGCAGTGTGACCCATTTCTCTTGTGGGGTCTTATTCTTCTATCTTTTATCTCTTGCTCTTGTATGCTTCCTTTATAAGTGTTGTATGATTCATTGGGAAATGAAGTGGAAAATAACTCTATTTTTACATTTCTCTTTTCTTCATTCTTATTCTGCCCATCTTTCAAACCAGCTGCATGCCCCTCTTCCTTCTCCTCCTATCTTCTTCTTCTTCTTTTTCTTCTTCCCTTTCCTTCCTCTGCTAACTCATCAGTTTATCACTTCGATACTTCCCTTTATCCATTTTTCTTCCATACAACTACCCCTCTTTAACTTCCCTTATTCGGCCCCTATTTTGCTTTCGGACTGTATATAAACTCGAGGTTCCAAGCTTTACTTATTTTCTCCTCTAAAACAAAATCAAAATAAGCACCATCTTGTAACCCCGTCTTTACTACTTAGCCAACACCTTTTATCATTTTTATTCTAAATTATTACTGATTTTATCATCAGAATCTTTAAAAAAGGAGAAAATGAGTGAACTACAACACTCATCAGAAACAGAAAGCAGCTCGAACTCGTCGCCTTCATCTCCTATTTCACAAGGCTCACTCCAAACCCCTAAACACGACAACCAAAACAGCACTGCTACCAACAATCAAGACTCCAAAAGGATGAAAAGAATCAGAGACTCAAGCAAGCACCCGGTATATCGCGGCGTTCGTATGAGGACCTGGGGCAAATGGGTCTCCGAAATCCGAGAGCCACGCAAAAAGTCTCGAATTTGGCTCGGTACTTTCCCCACCCCTGAAATGGCTGCACGAGCACATGACGTGGCTGCCTTGAGCATCAAAGGTAACTCAGCAATTCTCAACTTCCCCGAACTTGTTAACTCACTGCCTCGACCTGCGTCGCTCGCTCCACGCGATGTACAAGCCGCGGCTGCTAAAGCGGCTCAAATGGACAAATTTGAGTCCGCATCAGTATCATCATCGGCATCTTCGTTGTCTACTTTGGTTTCAGCTATGGATTTGTCAACTGGATCAGATGAGTTGACTGAGATTGTCCAATTGCCGAGTTTAGGAACTAGTTATGATTATGATTCGGCCGAGTTGAGGAATGAATTCGTCTATGTTGACCCTGTAGATGGTTGGATGTACACACCGCCTTGGTTACAAAGTGTGGAGGATTGCGGTGGGTATGTGTGCGATCAGTTTGAACTTCCAGAAAGCAGTGTTTTTCCAAGTAGCTTTGGAGAAGGTTTATTGTGGAATTCTTAATGGTTGTCTTCTGTAAATCACTGTGAATGTGTGCTTCTTTGACTGTGCGTGCAATAATTTTTCTTTCTTTTAAGCCCTTTTAGTTTTTCTTTTGAAGGGCTATAGAACCGCATCTTTCCCTCTGTTCATCTCTTGTTTCTGGAGTTTATGTAACTGGTTTGCTCAATGAATGTAACTGTACAGTGTTAGGATGGAAAGAGGAAAAATGTCATTAATTCCTTTTTCCTTGGTTGGTGCAAGCTCATTAAGACTTAAGACCAGGAGGCCTCTCCCTCAACCTTCAAACTTACAAAAGACCTGATATATGTTCTACATTATTGTTGATTTTAACAGTTCCAAAGTAAAAAAGGAATCCGAAAAGAAAGAAAAAGAGATTTGTACATAAAGTCTAAAATTGATCAACTCAGTAAGGGTCCTCCACTTAAAGAATCTTATTAATTTCCTTGTTTTGAATACTGAAGATAGCTTTTGGCAGATGACAAATGATGAGAGCTAGCTGTGACAATGACAAATATCCCCCCATTCAGGACACACTGACTATTTTCACGCCCTCTTAACTTTTCCCCCATTTCGATTGTGGTCTTCCTTCAATGATGCTGTACATGTAACTTGACGTAGATAATCAGATAAATTAGAGTTTGGAATTTTCTTTCATATCCTCAGTTAGTAACCTTTTATCTCTTTCCTTTTTTACTCATAATGAATTTCATATCTCCAAGCTTGGCCAAAAGGGTTTTGCACATCCGTAGAGCCAATATATGTGGAGAGTAAACTCTCTTCCCTCTCTCTTTCTCTCTCTTTCGCCATCAAAATAATTAGGTCGCTGAAAGCTCAGCAAATTTCTTTCAACGATAAAGAATTGTCAATAAATTACACCAAGGGACGTGTCAGGAATTTCTTGGCGTTGTGTACGTCTCTGTTATTGTATGTGGATGTAGAAACTGTCTTCTTTGGTATTCTGTGATTAGAAGACAAAATAAGTAAGCTCTCGGTTTTTGTTTATGTCATGAAAAACGAACAAAAACAAACACCGAGAATAGATAAATACTCAACACAAAATAGAAGTATATGTGTGAAAAATCAATGCCAGAAAGGGGTAAAATTTGAGAAATTTTTAGTTGTAATTGTAGAAGATTACAAGCTAAAATAGAGATTATTTTCTTCTTTCAGTAGTTTATATATGAAAACTCAAACTAACAGATATTTAATATTTATACTTCATTTATCTCATTTTTATAACAAGTTGTATTTGCATTGTAGTAGTTTACTTTGATTTAAAGTTTATACTCGTTTCATTCAATTAGACAAACAAACGGACAGATATTAATTGTTGCATTTATTTAGTATATACGAAAAAATTCATTCCATACTCCTACATGGGATCAACAGTGAGTTTTCCACTACCATCACATGTCTTCTTGATTACTTTTCAAATCCTTACTTCTTGAATTCATATAACCCTTTGCAAAATTTGAATTATCACCTTACAAAGGCTTCTTATGATCATGAGATTGAAAGCACATACTTAACATGTTTGTATTTTGGAAAGTATATGTAATCGATCAAAGGGTCTATTTATTTTTATCCTTTTGAGTTTGTGTGATTGACTTTGAAAGCCCTCTTTGAGTCATTGTATGGTTGGATGGCATTATCTTCTCCTCTTTAGGCTGTAAACCTGGAATATAAGACTTTTGAGTTAAAGGTAGAATGCATATGTATTTCGGCAACAGGAACTTCAAATAATTACAAACCTTGTCTCCTTTCAAGTCCTTTCTAATTAGCTTCATTATTGTCCTTCATGCAAGACTTAGTTTGGTGCTTTACTTCATTTCATTTCTAGCTCATCATTCCAAAGACAAGATTACGTAATTAAATATTTCTCTTTTTTCCTTCACCCATTTGAATCTTACATGCGTTATCCTATGGACGATGAGGTGAGCTATTATGAAAGCTTTACATCATTCAGACTCTTCTTCAAATCACAACAATTGGACAATTTATCAGTATGTATATATGAATAAGAAAGAGAATTGACAATCCTATTAATCATAAGGATTTTTTATTATATTCATCTATTTTCATGAAAAGAGTTTTAATTGAGGTACAATATAAAAGTTTATACAGTAGATCACATTATTATTAGACATGAATGTGTGATTTTAGATTTGTTTGTCAATAATCATATGAATAGGGGTTGACTCAAATCAAATTAATTCAAACTTAATTTAATGTTCAATCCTAATAAATTGAATTTAAAATTAAAAAAAATAAACTAGTCAAGCTTGAGCTTGGCTTAAGATTAATGTCTCATTAATGTTTTTTTTATTTGATTTTTTTTAATCTTTTTTAACAACTTATTTCCTTTTCCGACGTTAAAATTCATGAACTCAAGTAAATCGAAACTATTTTGAATTCAAAAAAGATTCTTGCACAGAACTGTATAATTCTTGTCAATTGAATTCTCTACATCAATTCGTTACCATTCTTTGCAAACTAAAACCACCCGCATGCTCATATTCAGAAACTGTAAGTACAGAAAAAGCTTGTGCAGTAAAGCAGAAGAACAGGAAAAGACAACATCTATATCTCTTGTTACTACATAATTTGATTCAACTCATTTTTTCTAATTATTTTTCAACCATCTATTATTTTAGGCTCACAAATTCCTACTTTCTAAATCAATTCTGAGAATAAGCTAAAAAAGAAACAGTGCATCGGGTTTTTCAACAAATTTATGACATGTTTCCTGGTCAGAAGATAATATATATATATATATATAAAAAATAAATATGAATCAAGTATGAAGCAGCAGGGAATATGTGCCACAGTAATTTCTATTTGGTAATATTGTGCCGATGAAATATTGTAATTGTATGATATTGAACAACTATATTACCAGATGAAAACGCAATAGTGATAATATCTGTCATATTCAGAGGTTAGTATAATAATATTACATAATATATAAAAGTTGTAAATCTTTTTGTCAAAAAAAAAAAACATAAGAACAATGTATTGAAGTGGACAGGGATGGGTTATGAGCAATAATTGTGGGGTTTGAATTGGGAAAATTCACAGGATTAATTAAGAGTTTGTACCTCAGACAATGATCAATGTTGCTAGTTAACCCAGTTATCATTTTTAAATGGTCAGTCAGAATATCTACCGAACAAGAAAAAAGAAAAAGTTATTGTGTCGATATATAATATCAGTTGAAATTTTGCTAAAAAAGCACCATTAATATTAAAGTACCGATCTAGCAAACACTTGATTCTCCGTATAGAAAAGAAAAGGTTTCATAAATTGGGTTGATTTCAATCCAACCTCCGTGTCTGTGTTTTATATATACGGGTACTGAAATTATTAAAAGTGAGGTGGGATTTAGGGGTTGATTTGATCTGCAGTAAATCAAATTTAAATTTAGTTTGAATTTAAATTTAAATTTAAATTTGTATATATTGTCGTTGGACGATTGATAAAGATGTAATAATTTTATCAATAAAACAAATAACATTATCGATAAGATAAACAATATTATCAAATAGATAAATGAGTTAATCTTAAATCTAATTATTAAATTAAAATTCTAACTCAATATTGAATCTTTCTATTCAATTAATAAATTTGAATCAAACCAATTCCAATTAGATTATTTTTAATAAAATGATTGGACCATAAAGTTTAATGTCTAAAAAGACATGTTTTTAGGATTGGTGGAAGTCATTACAAGGCATAGCTATATCACTAAATTTAATTTAAAAAAACCTAATACAGTCATGAATGTAGACATATGGAGGTTCTCTTTTCACCTTTTTAATAATACAAAATAGGTAACTTTATTCATATATTTTTGTGATACAAAATTTCCATATGGGGTATCTCTAATAATGATCATAACTGCTGCACCTGGATACTTTGCTTTTGTTTGCTCATCTCTACAAAGTTTCAGCAACTTAGTTTATACACACACACACACACACACACACAACAAATTTGTAAGTAAGGTTGTTGTTCATTTCGCCATTGACAATAACCCAACTTTATAGACCCCTGAATAATTGATAAAGCTCAAGAAAAAACTTTATAATGAATCGATACAAAATAAGAAATAGTATTGATGATAGGAAAATATATTATATATGCCACAACTCTTCCACCCTGCATAAAATATCAGACACCAAGATCTTGAAGCCCACCTCCCATCTTTCTTTAATGAACGCGTTTCTAGAGCCTGTGGCTGTGGCTGTGGCTGTGGAGATTAATCTGTACGAGAACTGAAATCATATCCATCTACCTGACCCACCCCATCTTCATAGCTAAGCTGGGAACCTTCCTCCACCCTCTTTTCTTTCAAAAGAAATGACCCTTCCCCATATTTTTTGTCTTCATATTTGCGTATTCATTTTCTTTTTCTTTTTTCTTTCTCTTTCTTTTCATGTCTGTACTTTTCCTATCCTTCATACTGTCCTTTTATTTCACTGTTTTTGATAACTCACACCTAGCTGTTTCCTCTTTTTTTTACCGTTCTCCTCCTTTATTAATGTACAGAAACTAGTACAACTTCTATTTATATATATTCATGGATGGAACTTGTAAACTTACCACCAACATCAACAAAACTTGCTGGAAAGGCATAACGTAAGGGGTGAAGAGGTGATGTCTTCCAATGCTTGAATAAGGCTTAAGAGTTTAAAGTCTTTTTAATCTTATATTATAATTAAACTCTTAATTTGATCTTTATCTGAATTATAATTTATTTATATGAACTCCTTTAAACACTAGATTTTTAGAATAAATATTCTTTATTTCTCTACTAGGTATTTGGGTATATATATATATATACACCAACAAAAGGGTTGCATTCAAATTTGGATTTCTTTTTTTTCAACTAAATGTCCTAGTTTTTAACTCTTAATTTATTCTTCTCTAGATCTATTTATAATTATGTCTTCAAACATTAATTGATCATTTCTCCTTCATACATAGAGTGTTGAAAACAAATCTGTAAACTAAATCAAATTAGTATCCAAACTGATAATTGGATCAAAAAACAGGGTAACATGAAATTTACTTCAGTCATCAATTACAATTTTGGTCAATTCGATTTTTCAAATTTGATTATCGATTTGATAGTATTTGTAAACTAGTTAATCAAACCAAATTAATTTGAAGAAAAACAAAGTTTAAAAGTTGGAATATTCATTCCATTTCCCAAGTTGCTCCTTTAACAAGAAACAACCTTGTTCTACTAGTCATTCACCACTATGAATGAATTAAAGAAAATGTGAAGTCTAACGCTAAAATAATTTTTTCAAATTTTGAATAATTGTCCCTGTAAAAATTTAGTTAAAATAATTGATTGAATATTTGGTTTGATTTTCCAATATTTTTTCTTTGGTTCAAAACCGATTAATCCTACAGTTGATTTGGTTTCAAATCAAGTTTTCTCCTTGATAAAAAATTGACTTGATTCAAAAATTAGTCAAGTGAGCTCGATTAACAGCTTATAAACACCCTTAGAGCACGTTTGGTTTTGAGAATATTTTATTACTAAAATTGAAATATTATCATAAAGATAGATAAATAAAAGTATATGGATGCATCTTTTGCACTAATTTTGTGTACCCAAATAATATATCATTATGTGATTAGATAATTTTCAATTAATAATAAATTGACACTTAATCATATGAGTATACAAAATGTATATACATAATATTACTCAAGATATATTACCTTAAAAATTAATGGGTATAAAAAAATAATATATTTGAATAAATTTATATGTATAAATAATTATTTTATTTGGTCAATGATAATAAAAAATATTATAATATTTTTTTTACTTAAATATCTATAATATTAAACTAAATTTATTGTATAGAATAAAATAATCTTTAAAAATCTAAATTAAAAAATCAAATTATTTGTATATTATCAATTATATCAATTTAATAATAAAATTTTTATTTAATAAATTAAATAATATAATATAATAAATTGTTAAAATAATTTTTTATTATCAGGAATTAAAATGTTTTTTAATTTCAATAAAAAATAAAAAAAACAAATAATTAAGTAAAAAAGGTAATAAATAATATAATAACCTCCTTCACGTGGTCACTATCATTGATTAGAAATTGGGTAATTGGGTTATTGCAGAGGGTTAGGGTTCCGGTGATGTATTATAGAACAATATTATAATAACAACAATACAAAGCAACTGCTAATTGTCAAATCACAACAACAACTAATCATTCTCCTTTAATATTTAATTTTGTCAAAAGGATTTGATGCATGACTCAGCATGCTGAATTTCTCCACTAACCAACAAACTTAATACTTTTTCCTTTCAATTGGCATCATTCCCTTGTCCCAATTAACCACCTCCTTTACAATATAGTTAATTTGATAATCATCATTAATAGTATTATTAACAATATAAAAAATATTATTATAAGGAGATTCAAACTAGATTCAATTTAAATTTAGAAACTAAAATTCTAATTGGAGAATAAACAAACACCAATTCTGTCAGATGAAACCCTAAGCAGCTACTTTGATTGCTTTTTTGGGAAAGTGTTGTCCACTATGTCACACTTTCCTCTACAGTGATTAATTTATAATATCAAGGGAATAAGCGAACATTTCTTAATCCATAATCAAGTGTTAACATGTCTCACATGCTCTTTGGTTTGTGCGCATCTATCTATCCCATGTGCCCAATTAAATTACTTAAAAGTTCGATTATGTGGTGATAATCAATAAACATGGTTAACAAGACTGATTCCTGCTTCTAAATTTTAGAAATATTCTGTACTTGCTTATCATATCATATCTAACAAGATATAAATTAGTTTTCTGGTTCATCATGAAGAAGCTAATAAATAAATAATGATGTGAGTGAGAGACCGCACAGCCTACGGTAGAAAATGTTCAATCCAACCAGCATAATCCCATAATAAATATTATTATAATTCAAGATGAATCTCCATCCTATAGATTAGTAAATAAATGGGCCAAATAATAATGCATGATAACACAAGATAGGAGTCATTTGGGTTTTTCTTACAATTTATTTTATATATTATATCAATAGTTTCATACCCGATATAAATATGAACCAAATCAAGCATGAACACCTATTTACTTGAATTCAATTTGAAAAAAAAAAAAAAAACAATTCAAATATTGCTCAAATTCATCGAAGAAAAGTTGAGGATAGCTCAAACTCGGTTTAATATTTAAGTTTAAAGCTTGAAACTAGATTAAGTTCATAGCTTGAATAGATTCAAGTCATCTCCTTGATCTAGAAGTTTTGGCTCGCTTTCAAAAAAGAGCTAACCCTTTATGTTCGAATTCAATCTAATTGAATTCAAATCAAACCAAATTGAACTAAGTCAACTATTTTAAGTATTAACTTAGTCAAAGAGCCAATTTGGTTTTTAATCAATGACAGTTTGATTGATGGTTGAACCAATGACAAATTATATACAATATTCAACCAAGAAAAGTGTGTCTCATGGTAAAAGGTATATATTCTTTACCAAAAGGACTCAATTCAAGTCTTAATGATTACAAATTTTTTCACTCTCTAATTTGGCCAATTTCATAAAAGATTAAATCAACATTGCAACAATATTTAATCAAATAACATTGTACTCTAATGGTATGTATATTTATAAATTAAATAAATATTAGAGCAAAAACCAAGTTGCAGTCTGGTGCTATATTATATCAGTGATTGAACCACAACGTCATTCGAGGTCAATAACTAATAAAACTTCAGACATTAACATAAATCAGACTGATTGTTGAATCCTAGTTAAGTCGAATAAGTTTTAAAACACCATATATTCATCAATAATCAGTGAAGGACATGCCTTTCCATGCTTACCCCTGCATGAGTTGCCTAAGAAAACAAGTTGTGTGAACTGACGATAGCGTGACAGTGATTGAAGAATGCATATTCCCAATTCAGCTAGGCCCTAAAAAATTTGAATTCATGCAGCAAATCCAAACATTATAATATATGAATCTTATAATAAATTTTCCAAGTAATTAGGAAAAATACATTAGCTTGATATATAAGCATGTAGTTGCCTAGGTGGATCGTGACATGCATGTATAATCTACATACTTAATCCAACGTGGGGTCGTCATATTCATATATAAATACACACACACACACACACATTAGCTTGAAATATAAGCATGGAGGTGCCTAGTTGGAAATGTGACATGCATGTAAAATCTACATACTTAATCCAACATGGGGTCGTCGTATTCATATATATATATATATATATAGACACACACACACACACACAACACACACTAAATTTATATCAATCTTTTATTTTTCATTGAATAATGCAGTTAGTCGATTTCCTGAACCATCCATAAATTGCCCACAGTCCCAACATGGGGTCGTCATATTCATATATACACACACACACACACTAAATTTATATCAATCTTTTATTTTCATTGAATAATGCAGTTAGTCGATTTCCTGAACCATCCATAAATTGCCCACAGTCCCTACAACTCCTTATCAATCAGAAACATCAATTAATTTTACAAGCTCCTCTATGGTCCCTCTGCATTTAATATTGTATCAATACTGTTGTTAATTTGGATTTTACTTTCTTTTCTCCGGCTAGTGAATTCTAGTATTCATCATCATTCATTCTTCATTGGACAACTGGAATATTGGTGTCTATGTGTGAAATATAGTTGGACCAGTTGATTCTATTTCCTATGCCACCTATCGTCAGAAGTTATTGCTAGTTTATACATAGAGAGAGTTGTCGTGAAGGTATGGTGTAAGTATGAGAGGTTGGATGCCGTTCAAATTGTTTGAGCTTGAATTCAAAAAGTCGATTTTAAGTTAATAATTGAGTTTATTTTTATAAAACAAATTTAGTCATATTAATTAATTAAGCTTATACAATCTTGCTTGAACTGCTCCTGCTCCTAAGAAATGCTAACTCATCAAAACTGCTAGGTCGTTGGACCAAAATAGATGACTCAGTTCATTGGTTACAGCAATTACACTGACCCTTCTGACATGTTTTGAGAACTAATGGGCCAGCTCCTAGCGGAGCCTCGAAGTAGGTTCGGCTAGAAGAAAGGTAACCTTTCAATACAGGAAGTGGTTGTCAATTGTCATACTGAAGACAGATAGTATATCACGTTAATCGTTAACGTTAAAAAACAATTAATAAAATAATTACAAGAAAAAAACTTAATAATTTATCATAAAGTATATTGTTCTTAATTTTTGGCACTTTCATATCATTTCTAGTTTTCTTTCCTATTTAAGATTTTATCATTAGGGTTGTTTTTTATTTTAATATTTAAAAGAGTAAGTGTTATAGGTTATAAATAAGTTGAGTCACTTAAGAATTATTTATAGTTTAACTTTTTTTAAGTTATAATAGATTTTTTATTGTCAAATCGAGCTCGCCCTCTCTTTCTCAACACAATTAACTTTCAAATTTAGATGAGTTGTATAACATCAATAAGCCACTAAAAATTTAATATATTGATAACATCCCAAAATCTAATATTTATCTTTTAAATCTTTTTCGATATTAAATGTCATATATTTATATGAAATTTTTCTTCTAATGTCTAATTTTTTAAAATTCGCACTTATTACCAACATCAAACTTTGAATATAAAAGTAATTGATAAAAATATAAGTTTTGAGATATAACGAATTTATTCAAACCAAGTTTGAGTCAACAATTTTCAATCACAAAGTTTTACATAAACTCAATCAAACCAAACTCAAGCTTAACAATCATTGGTTTGGTTCGGTTCGATTGCAACCTTTTACATCATTGGTATATAATCCTTTCAATCCTATATAATATTAACAATGTGAATTTAAAATTAGTTGGCAAATAAGTCAAAAAGAGAAAGTTCCTTTTTCCATCAATCACTTTCATCCCTTGGGAGCCATGAATTTGAGTTAATTTTCCATGCCTCACGGCCAGAGAAATCACAACTGGCGACTACTAAGGAGAAGATAAAAGAAAACTGCTCGCTGGAAGTTTTAATGGTTGCTAGTAATTCTATATTTTGAGCGCCCATGTGAGTTACCCTCAGCATACAATTATTTGAGATAAAGGCTCCACTGGATGTCGACGGGGCGTTGGATTATTTGGCCATGGCACTTAAGCTATATGACTTTTCTGGATAAATTGAGCAGAAACATATAATCATTGAAGAAGGATACATCATAATACAACCATGTCACTGTGCGAACAAAATTTTCAATATTCCTGGCCACCCTTTTCAACGGGATGCTCCAGATTTTTCTGTCCACGATCAAATTCTCACATAATTGATCAATCTCTTCGTAGATTTAGATCAGCTGCATGTAGCTACATTAGCCTTCATATCATTGAGTGTGCCATCCCCATACAAGCTTTTGGGGACACAAACTTTTCGTTTTTCTTAATATAGAATCAGTTCGATCACATGCAAGCTTATTTTTCTAAAATTGTCATTCCTTATTTTGTGATATTAATGCCAGAATCAGTTCGATCACATACAACCTTTTTCGAATATATTTCTCAGAACTGGTGGTGGGCATTGCAATAATGCCAGAAATATTTTGTTTTTCGCATTTTGCCTTGTGTTTGAATGACTATTTCCCACCCTACTTTTGATGATATGATATTTGGTCATCCAAGTTTCATCTATTTTTATCAAGTTAGTGAAAATACGAAAGTGTCTTTCTCCCTTCATTGAAATTAAAAAATAGCTTGTCCCAAAAATTTACAAAACCTTCATCCATCTCTGATTAATAATTATATAAACTAAAATTTATAAAAAGACATAAATGTTTTTCTCACATTGTTGTGGCTTTTGTATTACCCACCAACTTGCCTTTCGATTTCAATTACCTGCACAACTTTCTCGTCACTTTTACTTACCATCATCACAATCTAAAATTATCAAATGTAGTTGAGATTTTTTACTTTCCACTCGAATCTACAGCAAACAGGTTTCATTTACATCAACTCTAAAATATTTCATCGTCCACACAAATATTTTATATGATCAGATCCATTAACTCTTTTTGAATGGTTGTTAGAAGTCAAAAAATAAATAAAAAATTAAAGAAAAACAATATATATTATATAAAATAGTTATGATAAAAATATAATTTCATTATATATTAACCCTATTATATATTAATATATTATACAAAATTAAAATAATATCCATACTCCTCCAACCGGGGGGGCGTTGGTAAGAAATAAACGTTCTTAGAATCTTGAAACATTGTTAATATCTACATATACTTTTCCTCAAAAGATTATCACTATATATTCCTTCCATTTTACTAACAGTAAGATGCTTGATTATGATTGACCTCAGATTTGCGCCCGCTCGATCCCCTTGTTAATTTGATTGACCTGGAGAGAGCCAAACGACTAATTCCCACGCAAGGTTTCTTAAAATGACAAGGTCCCACCCAAAAAGTTTTAAGAAGTCAAATTCTCACCTTCTTTCTAATTTTTTTTAACATTTTATAATAAATAACTAAAATACCCTTCATCAAAGTAAATAATATTAATATAAAAATAACATTTAATATAAAATACTATTAAAATAATAAAAATTTTAAAAAATTAATTATAAATTTAAAATTTTCAAAAATAAAAAATTTTAAAAAGCAGTCATCACTATCAACAATATCGCTAGCAGTGATGGTGATGGTCGCTAAAAACTTAATTAGATAATTAAAAATGATTATCTAATTGGATTAACGATAAGATATGATAGTCTTGATAATAAAAGCGATCAAATATGGTAGTCTCTGTCATAGAAGCTAGCAAAAAACGATCGGTTTCATGAATATCGGTCATTTTTTACCATCTCCAACGATGGAGACTACCAAATCTAGTTACGTTTACCAAATCTTTGACAGTCAAATCCAATTTTAATACAATCAAGTGGTTATTTTTTGTCATCTGATTAGGTTTTGAAGGGGGTAGAGGTGACAATTTTTTTAAATTTGTTTATTTTTATATTTTTTAAAATTTTAATTAATTTTTTAAAATTTTTAAAATTTTTTAAAATTGTTTAATAATATTTTATATTTTAAATATTTTATAAATTTAATTTTATTATTTTTATTATTTTACTTTTTTAAAAAAAAAAATATTTATTTTACTAATTAAATTTAATAATTAATCATTAAATTTAGCAGTTGATTTTAGTAAACAAATACATATTTGGTTTTTTTAAATTTTTCTTTGAATAACAATGTATTACTCAAGGAAACCTTTGCTTTGGCTCCCGGAAAGCTTGAATAAATTAGGCGAAACCCCATAGAATAAATTAATAGATACTTCTGGTTTTACCGACCAGCATTGGGGCCAATGAATTATTTTAGTAATTTATTATAATTTGATTTGATGTGATATTTCTTAATTTATAAAAATTAAAATATTGAATTTCCATTAACGAGGTGATGGTAATGTTAACGAATACAAGGAACGTGAAAGAAATATTTTGAAATCATATTAAAGGAACAACAGAGAATGCCGGTGGTGACGGTGGAGGAGAGCAGTCAGAGAAGCACTACCAGTGCCACGGGCGAGGAAACCGCGGTCGGGTCATAATCCTTGTCTCTTTGCCTTGATAACTGATAACTTTGACACTCTGATAAAGACTGTCGGCATCGTCATCAGTCACCACGTGTTCAGACTGTCACCACTTAAAATCGCTTGCTATAATTTTCTCGATTTGCAGTGGTCCTCCTACTTTAATTTATTCCCGATACATGGACGTGTCAATTTACAGGACAGCCACACCTTAACTACCATTGATCGACCACCACCGTTTCCTGCAGCAAAACCCTAAATCTTCTTCCATTTTATTCCTTTGCCGACCTCATCTCAGAGTTCAAATATTGCGGCTTACAATAACGTGGCCTTTTTTAAATCGAAAAGGGTTTATATGGGTGTTCGATGTGAACTTCTGGGGACAGAATTACAAAATCTTGCTGGTTTAGGGCGTTAGGGTTTCGGCACATTGTTCATATTTTCTTCTCTTGGCTTATTATATTGACTCTTAAAAAGAAAATAGACCGTATTCTTATTTTCACTCTCTAACAGGGGTGGTATTTAATCCGAATCGAGCCTATAACAGGTTTAAATTCAAATCAAATATATAATATTCAGTTCAAATTTATTTGAATCAAACTGATGTGCAATATCACAAAAAAATTATTGGTAGAGTGAACAATATCATCGAATAAATTAATAATATCATTAGATAAATAAATTAATTAACTCGAATCAAATTATTGAAAATTTGTTTGGCTTAATTTTAGTTAGAATTCATCAAGTTAAAGTTAAGCGTAATTCAAGTTCAACTCAACTCCTAAATTTCAAAATTCAAAGCTTGGCTTGAGTTTATGATTTAAAATTGTGATTTATACTTGTAGTTCATTGATAAAATAACATTATTTTATCTAATAATAAGCAAAACGATATCATTTTAATAATTATTTAATATAACTCGAATTAAGTTATTGAATCACGTTTGAATAGAATCGAATTATCCTCCTAATCTGTGAGTCAAATTAAACTGAATTTTATCTAACTTACATTCAATTCAATTTAAAAAATGAATCAATTTTTTGATTCAAACTTGATTTGAATTTAACCTAAATAAATTCAAGTTAAACTAACTTTGAAGACTAAATCAATTTGGTATATACTACAGTATTCTTTTAAAAGTACTTGAACCCAAAATCCAACTCTAACTATAAATGGGGTCGATTAGGTCAGGGTTATTTTATTTTTTGTAGGGTGGGAGGAGGGTCTTCCATTTGAGCCGCCTAGAGATCACCACGTTGCCAGATTAAAACAATTATATACGTTTGTCGCATTGAGATTCTTCATTATATATACAATTTCAAGATATTTTATAACAATATACCTAATTTTTGAAGTCAGAACGATGATCTTGGTCGTTAGAGTAGGGACTTGGACATTATAGATGGCAAAGAGTCAAAAAAGTTTCATTTTAAAATCTATGTATTCAAAAACTCATCTTTCATCATCGCCGCGGCATAAGAATCTGAAAACATGTCCGAATTTCTTCATCAGAATAAGATATTTCAACTTGCTACTAATGATAATATATTCTTATAAAAAAGATAATGGCTAGATTATTGGTCAGAAATTATAAACCTACCTATCTCCAAATTAATGCTTGGGTGACCAAAGAAAGACACATCACGTCTTGGTGCTTTCTCATGTAGAATTCTGTCATTTTGTTCTCTTGTCAAGTGTTAAATTCAAGCAAAGATCAAATCGTTTCATTGAATTTTTTTTTTTTTTATATTAATAGAGATCAATCACGACATCTATATTTTACAGTTTATAAATATTTATTGGGAAATGAATTATATATAAACTTTAATACGACTAACTTTGTTTCTTACTGGCTTTGAAGACTTCTGATCAATGTGCAAGCTTAAAGTCTGAAGGTTGATTGATGATCCATTGACTGTGTATTTATAAAAATCACTTCACGTTGTAGCTACTTCTACCCACTAGCTACGATCCAAATCTCCACCAAAAAAGATGGCTAATTATAAACAAGGACCTCACGACTAAGATTTCTTCGGGATTTTATCAGCATAGTTTAATGTTATTTTAAGATTACAATGTGATAATCATGTTGATGCTAAAATTTGCATTAAAAATCATCCAATGTCTATATCCATTGTTATGTCATTGATTAGTGTAATCAATATCCAATATATATAATCATTATAAATAATACAAAAGAGTTTTTGAAAGAGCCACTAAAATCTCTTATTATCATTATAGAATCATTCATTTATAAAACTAAGAAATTGAGTTAAATATCAAAATTATAAAAGAGATGTTTATTTTATATTTTATAACACTATAATTATTATGAATTTGAATAAAAAGAAGTTTGAATGTGTATGTGTGTGAGAGTAGAAAACACGGCTACACACTTAAGCTTTGATGTTGTCCTTGATTAATAATCAAAATTTTATCTAATCATATGCTTATTGCATGCATATGATGCAATCAAATATATGAATACGTGGATGAAGTAACATAAACGTAAAATGATAGATTATCAAAAAATTTTGAGTCAAAAAGTTAGTCGTTGATGATAAACATTGACTTATGTAAACTAAGTTCAAGGGTTTTTTAAAATCAAATTTTAAGGAATTCTCTCATTAATATTTTATTTTCAACGAAAATAATCTAATTTTGATTAAACAAAGAAAAAAATAACAACCATACTTTAAAAGAAAAAAGTTATATACCCACTTTGATTTAATCATTTATGTTTGAATATGTTCTTCGATTGCTATTCTCTTGTTTGGAATCTTGTATTTGAGATCACAATTATTCACAATAACTAATTTTGAGATAATGCTGGAATCGCAATAATGATCACACAATTATAAAATATCGTTAAATCTCATAATTGAACAAAATAATAAAATAAATAATTTATTTCAGTTTTTCTAAAATTCAATCGAATTGAGTTTGAATTTAATAATACTCAGTTCGATTCGACTATAACCCTGTTCTAGGCAGATTCAAAATTATGTTAGTAGCCCTTGAAAAAATTTTTGTTGTTTTCAATTGGCACCAAAATTTACGGTAAATTATCATTGCCCTCAGGTTACATAAAAGATTACATTTGAGTGGCGAAATAGAAATAGTAAAGCTTAGTGGATCAGACATGTTGAAATAGTGCAGCGGACAGCATGTTGCCCTCCTTTTTAGGCCCGACATGATCGTCCATTAGATATGTTGATGTCCCTGTCGACCAACAATATCCCGCCACGTGTATCAGGGGTGAGTTATTAACCGTCAGATCATACAAGTCACATCAAAATGTCAGCTTTTTTCAGTGATGTGGATGTGATTTGTCCTAACCGGTTTATCACCGTACCGAAGGAGACCCGGTTTTGAAAATACAAAAACAAAAATAATGACGCCGACCAGGGATATGTAGACTTAAGTAATAAATTTGTGTTTGCGGCGGACGACACCAGGAATCGGTGGCGGGACAGTGTCGTCAACGACAGGTTCACGTGACGGCTATGTCGACTGCTTCTCGGCCTCCTTCACATAATTTGCTTCTCTTTTACATGTGATGTTGCGGGACTGTCATATTCATTGCACCATTATTTTTACCATGTGACCTCAGACTCTCGACGAGTTTTGGCTTAAGTGGGCGGCTAGTACTACTAATTTCAAAGACGAAAATGATGGAATGGAATGGAATGGTCCATGGATAATTCATTGCTAGTCTCTGCAGTCTGAGAAAGGAAAAAAGTAGAAAAGACAAGAAAAATATTTTCCATTATTGAAAGGTAAAATTACCCTCGAAGAAAGAGTTCCTTCTTGTACAAGAGAGACATAAGACAGAATGCATAAAAAAAAAGAGACGAGTTTTTAACGATTCAATCTAAAATTTTAAGGGTTTATCAAGTTATTATTAAAGTGGTAATGTATATAATCTTCATATCTCATTGCGAGGTTTCTAAAAGATATCGGATCCTTCTTAGTTTTGAAGTGTGTGCTTGGTTGATCTTCCCTAGTTGCTCTGCTTGTTATCTTAGTTGGTTGTCAATAATCTTAAGTTTTTTAGTTATAAATATGGATAGATTCAAATTAAATACGATATTAAGTTTAAATTACCTTAAAATTAATTTGATTTGAAAGAGTCAAATTTAAACACAACAATTTTTTTTAAACTAGTTTGAACTTAACTTAGTGTTACGATCAAACTAAAATCAATCAAAACAATGTTATTTGGATATATATTAATAAAATAACGATGTTATTTTAATTGATTTTAATCAAACTTTTTCAAACTTAATAGCAAGGTTGAATTTGAGTTAAACTAAACTCAAATTTAAATAAGCTTAAATTTGGCTCTGTTTTATGAGAGTCAAACTTAAGATCAGCTTATTTGAGATGAATCGAATTTAAATTCAGTTTTATTTAACTCGTCAAATCCATCAAGTATCTAAAATAATGTTATTTTGATATATATTAATCATATTTTTTTTTGTAAATTCAAATAGAATTTCTTTGACTCATTTAAATTTAAGAATTTCAGGCTTAAATTCAATTTAAACTTGTTTTAAATTTATTCAAACTTATTTTTAAAATAATTCAATTTAAATCTAATCTTACTTACAAACTCAAAGAGTTGAACATTTCAAATTCAAATTTGATCTCAACAAATATATTCCCTTACACTTAAATTTGAAGTTGTTTTGAATTCATTTAAGCCGAGTCTGACACCCTTGATTGCAAAACTATGATTGATAAGTTGTTTTGTCTGAGAGCCAAATAAATGAAGATATCTAGGGATGGATTCGGTCTATATTTTTACATTGATGGAGAAATGTCAGCAGAATTTGCGCTGAAATACAGTCCAGGAGAGTCCGCTGTCGGACTGGAGTTACATGCACCCATGTGATTACGGCAGTAGACATCTTAAGCCATGACTTGACGTGGGGCAAAATTTTGGACCACAAGGATCATTTCGGTCAAAAAATCCACCACCCATGTTGAAGTTTTGGTCTTTCGGCAGTCCAGAAAGATACAGACGGATTAATATTTGTGCGAATGTGCCGAACCGGGTCAAGCGGTGGTACAATTTTGAGTCTTGGGGACTTCAAATTGCCCAAGATGAGAACTCTAGACAGAAAACGATAATAGATTTGGATGAGAGTACGTCCTTGTCTCCCTAACATAAACTTCTAAAATTTAAAACGGGTTTCAATTATGGGATATCATGTTGACATTTGTATGATGGTCGGACCAATTTTGTTCGGTGATTGAACTGCAGTCGATGCTTTTTACCCGATTCATGGGTTATCAACATGACCCAAATTGGATCTGGTACCAAATTTTGATCGAGTCTGTCAGTCTGGTCTAAGTTTTAAAATAGTATATGATAGTTTTCAAATCAAAAGAAATATATATATATATTAAAGCAACTGAAATTCAAAGCAAAGCCCAATTCAAGAATGTGTCCAGATTATGGGCTCTTGAAGGTATTCTTGGAATTGTTTACAGTAATTTTAAGTTTAGTTTTTGGAAAGGAAATAGAAGGGGAATTATGATTCGATTGTTCCCTTAACTTAAGATATTCAACATAATTATCTTAAAAATATGAATTATGGCGGTCAAGGACAATGAACTTCAACCAATTGTTCAACAAATACTAACATTTACAACTACTTATTTTAATTATCTCTAAATTATAAAATAATAAATTATAGATATAAAACATATTTATAAGAAAATAAAAAATTAATTCAAAATAGGGTCAAAATCTAATATCAGTGGAGTCCCTATTGCAAGATTTAAAATTCTTGAAAATTATATTATATTCTATAATATAATATAATATAATAATTTATAATATATTTGTAAATTATTATGCCACTTTTAATTTTTTTTATTAAGGTTAAAATTATCAAAAGAAAAAAAAAAAAAAAGACTAATCCAGTTGATGGGATCTTAAAATCAGTCTTCCAAACGGGCCCAATTCCTTGGCGGATGCCCCAATTATATTCAACTGATGCTGATCCATTTTTGGTGGTTGGAGACTCAGGAATTTTGTACCATTTTACTGTCGACAAGCATTGTAAATAATAAATAATTGTATTAGTTGAAAAGCAGAAGTTGGGATTGGAACATGGACTATTAGGATTAGGAATTTAAAAGACCATGAAAAGTCCTTTACAATATAATAATTTTGGGATTAGAAAGAAAGAAAGAACAAACATCCTTGATCTTATCCCACAATTTTGTCTCTCTTTATATATCCATAACTGTTTGTATGATATGTTGAAATTGACCACAACTTCATTTATAAAATGTCATGTACACATAATCTTACTGTGAACAAACATCTTGTTTCCCATGCTTATAAATAGTTTGGTCTAAACTCATAAAAAATCACTCATTAGGGTTTGGTCTTCCTATTGGTATTTGAAATATATTTTTTTCCTACTAACTATATATAGTCTCAACGACAAAGATGGGGATCCTCTAATAAGAGGATATGAGTATGAAATTTATTGAAAATATATTAAAATCAAACTTTTAACTTATCTAAGACAGTATTTATGAGATCAATCATTTAGATTTAAGGTTTTTTTTTATTTAATGTGATTTATTCAAATCAGACTAAATTCAAAAAAATAGTTCTTGATTTGATACAAATTGAGTAATTCAATTAAAATTAGGATTTTTTACTACTTCTTTAAATACCTGTATTTTTGGGCCTTCAAATTAATAGATAATTAGGGATTTTTGACTTCACCCTACATTTAAAGTTATCGAATGGCTAAGTACACTATGCATTATATATTTAGAAAATGATTTGGTCTTTCATTCTTGTAATTCATGAGTTCGAGCAATGATTATTTATAATTTATTCACAGCCACTTAATTACTAAATACAATTTTTTGAAAGATATGTGCATTTATTTAGGAAAAGGTCGATATCAAAGGTGACATTAATACTTAAAATTCATAAGAAGTTAATTTGAAAATAATACACAACCCATGTTAATTCAAAGGTTAAACATTAGTATCTAAATCAAATCAAGTTTAAGTCAATTCAAACTCATATTGAAATTACAAACAAAACGATCATAACAAAAATATAATATTATCAAATGGATAAACAAATCAATATTGAACTTAATTATAGTAAATCAGGTAATCGTTGTAACTTTATTAATATTATAATTGAAGGTTAGTGAACAAGATATGATATTTTAGGTTTATTAGCTACATAAATGTTAATAATTTGTGGGTAATGTCAATATAAGTTACAAACAATAGCAAACAAATGTCATTCACTAAATATAGATATAATATTGAAAATGTAGATGGATGTCTTGATCTTTTGTATTGTCAATATTGATGGGCTACATTTACAAGAAGCTAAGGAATATATTGCCACGTTCATCCATGGACTTTATTCATATACAAAAAGGGGTTCCTAGATTTATCGATGAGCCAACAGGTTGTGAGCTCAATAGGGTTATAATTTTTGTACGCTTATGATTGTTTTATCAAAAAGAAGTATATTTTTTCATAGTTTATATATCTTTTCAGTAAGTTTGGACTTTTTCATTTTGATTTCTTTTGAGAAAAGATCAAGAGCACTCTGGGAAGATAATTTCTTCTCGTAAATTGAGAGCATCAGCACTTGTTTTTTGAAACTATTTGCATCTAGAAGAAACTAGGTTAACGTTTTAATTGCGTGCTTCTTTGTCATTTTATCACAAAGTATTCAAGTTAATTGATAATAAAACAAATAAAAAAAAGCTAGAAACCCCGCTTAGTGGAGCACAAATAGATAAATTATGGAAAAACTTATTTAACACTTCATTATCAAACTCCTAGTTTGATACAAATATATTAAAAGAAGTTATAATAATTGAATTACGTATTGTATCGTATATCAATAACTTAATTTTTTATATTGTATATCATGTATCGTATTATATATCTTTTTTTAAAAAATACTTCTCAACCATGTAATCACTTCTTAAAAAAGATATATTAATCTATATTAATAATATATATTATATCGTATGATATATTCATCATATTGTATCATTTTTAACACATTTTATGATATATATCATTTTTCACATATATCGTACCTTATCTTGCAATACATATAACGTACTAGATGATACTAGTAATATGAAAAAATGATACTCTAAGTACTAAATCTATTTGGGGAGTATGACATCAAATCTACCACTTCTAAACCTACTGTGAAATTCACTCATTTCCTAACTATTTTACCCATGATGAATTATTATTAAAAAAAAATTTTGTTCTCCAGTTTCTTATTTATCAAGATTGATTCCACCCTTCAAATGAATTTATCCATATTTAATTTATAAATTTCAATCAAAAAGCTAGAAGGAGGTTCAAAAGCTTGTAGAATAATTGTTCAGAATCATTGAATATTAATATTTGTATCGTTTCAGAATTTTGATTCCTTTCTTACTTGAGTGGATCATGCGATCAAGGGAATCAGATGTTTAATTGATCTTAATAATCTCGATATAGAACAGTACAAATCACTCATCTCTTAATTATGCAAGAAAGAGTAGCCAAGCCAAACACGTAAACACTCGGGAAGTTGGAATAAAGAAGAAAAGCCAAGGGAACACGTGAGTGTGCATCAGCAGCCGCCCAGCTTTCTCTCATGCATGTTCTTGGACCCTCCACTTATTAATCTTAATTAATTTATTAGCGACACCAAATTACACCAAGGAAAGTGTTCTTGTGGGGAAACCCTAATTTTGTCTGCCACATTTGAACCATTATGTCGATATACGATTGACGATTGTGGGAATCAACCAAGGCATCGAAGAAGGGTGGGTAGCAATTTCTCCATACATACCAAATAATCTTCCAATGACAAACTAGACAAGACCTTTGACTAAAGCACTTTAGGTCTAGTGGGTTGACAAGTTTATAATGAACTTCTCTCCCTCATAAAGTTGGGTTTTTCATCATTTTACACTCTGGTAGTGGAGTTGAGTATATATGTATTGAAGTGCGAAGATGGAAAACTTAGCAGTAGGCTGTTGAACTAGTTTCTTTGATGGTTGGGTCATAGATTAAGAATCCGATTAAAATTTATTAACTTGGTGATTAAACCATTGATTTAAAACCTAGCTTGGACAAACTATTGATCTTCCAGTGGTTGGATTGTGATTCATACTGATCAAATTTCAGTATTAATGTCAACACAAAAATTCAATTTCTTATGCAAAGGTTGAGACTCAAACTTGAGTCTTAATCTTCATTATAAGAAAAAAAAAAAAGAAACTTGTATGTTTATCGATTATTCATCTCAAAATATATGATTACACATATATTCTGGAATATTGGGATCAATGTAAATAAATTTGACCTTCTATATATTAGCCTAGATGGTAATTAATGTAAATTTAATTTCATCTAAACATCAATCTTAATAGGTTTTAATTAACTCTATAGGCAATGCTTCATCTTGCCACCAAAGCCACCATTTTCAGTAAACGATATCATAGTTTCAGGTGACAAATGGGTCATTTTTGTTTGCCATTTAGAAAGCAAATCATCATTTCAGAACACACTAAAAATGGAAAGGACTATCGAGGTGGCAGACACATGGACCCTTCTCACCTTTGTCAGCAATCTGACGTGTCCTTAAACTATAGTAATTTATAGTAAAGTGGTGACTTGAGAGGCTCCCACTTTCCTAAAGGAGTATCGACTAAGAAAATGAGTGGCAAATAATATGGCCGTATTTTTTCATGGAAAACATAATTGTTGGCTTTGGCATTAAATGCAAGAAATGCCCCAATATGAAATCTGTTCAGCTCCACTTTGGACGGCCAGATATTACATCAATCTTACCTCATTTTGTCTTCGAATTTCTTAATTTGGATTGTTGAATAAAATAATATTTCTTAGCCAAATTGTCACTGATTCCAATTATTACTATCTGAACCATACGCATACATATTTTGTTCAGAACCCTTAGTGATCTAATTAGTACTTATACTGTATTTTTAATCATTTTATTAGATGTTGCTAGAGGTAGAGCATACAGGAGGCGGTGCCAACCATTGCTGAGTCCATTTATAGTTTATAATGGTTTAAAATCAGGAGTGATGTTACACTAAGAGGAAACTTTGTTTTGTAATTTTTATTGAATTTAAGAATCAATCACATGTACATTAAAAAGTTCCACATCTAATTTAAATGAAATAAAACAAACTTAATATGATAACATATTCGTGGGTGTTGATATAAAAGTTTGTACCAACAGGACCTAAACTAAATTATGATATTTTATTCAGTGTAAACAATAGAAAAACAATAATGTTTTTAAAATGGGTTTACTCATTACTTGAAAATCTTAATTTACTATTATGTTACTGAATTTATGGTGTAAAATTACTTATATCAAAACTGTCATTGTTTTTTTGTCTTTATACAATTTTTTATTTATAGAATAAGAGATAAAAAACAAAGTTACATGTAACTATATATTTGGAAATGTTAAGTTCTAATATATTGAATCTTTATACATAATCTCATTTTGTTTTCATGAAAAGTGGGTAATTACATAATTTCATTTGCTAGGAAGTGATTTTTATCTCACAAAGGCATAAAACAAAGATTGAATGAAATTTTTAGATTATAGGTAATGAATCAAGCACGTTGAGAATATAAGAATGGTTGAATATATAAGTCTTACTCCTTTGATTATTTTTTAATCGCTATAAATTAACTTGTGTATAAATAATATAATTAGTCATTATATACAGATGATACATATAGTTAATCGTTTTTTTAATGTTTTTATGAGTTTGATTAAGAAAAAAAGTTTAACAATAACACTCATCTCATTCAATTGATCTTAAAATTGAGAATGTAATTTTTCTAACAAAAATGTACAAATCAAAAAGAGCTAAGAAATTTTTGCCACCATAATTCATTTAAGCATAATATTGAATATAGAATATTATGAAATAATACTATTGATCTGATTTTGTATGCAGAATAAATAAGACGAGAATATGATTTAAATTGTTATTTGTTAAGCATGTGTTTTCACAAGAAGTGTAATATTAGGTTCAAATTAGTTGATTTTATTATTAAAATATTGATAATTTATCATGAATCTGTTTTTAAGTTTTATAAATCAAATTATATATTCACAATTTAAAAGTCATGTTCATATATATCCAATATTTTTTTTTATAATTTATCATTCATGCAAATGTTACAGCAAATATATATATATATTTCTTTTGTATTATGGAGTATATATTATTTTATTCCTAAGCTACTGCTAAAAATAGGCAATATGTCTTATAGTGTGAGGGAATTCCACCAATAGAGATTCCTAGGTGTTGTGCACCATCGGTTTTAACTCAAATCTAAGCCGTCTCCTCTATATATATCCCATTCCCAATTTCACACTCTTCACTTACAATAAGTCGCTCTTTCCTTTTCACAATCTGAATACCAGTAACTCTTTCATGGCTTCCCTAGCCTTTTCATCTCCAGGCCGCTTTCTATCGCATCAAACGGTTTTAAACACCAAGCCTGAACGACCTTGTTCCTCGGGGAAGGCCATGTTTGCAGCTGGGAAACACAACAACACTAGATATTCAACAGTTACAAATATTTCAAGCCCACAACGGCCAGTGATTGCCCCATTGCAGGAAAATGAGAAGTTTTCGAACCAGAATCATGTTGCATGGACAAGCGTTAAACAGGAACGATGGGAAGGAGAGCTGGCTGTAGAAGGAGAAATACCCTTATGGCTGGTACGTTATAGATTAACTCACTTGTATATGTTTACAGGCTTTTTGTCTGACAGAAACCGCATCTGGTCTTCATTTTACTTCTTCGCTTTGTTTTCTGATTATACGTACCAGCTGCTAGGTCGATGACAACAACCCTATTATTTTCTACGATTGAATGATGATAAATTGAATAAAGAAATCAATAGTGTTGCCCAATGGCATGGCTTGTATAGTTGGCTTTGAAATCTTTACAGCGACTTCAACCCCATTATTCGTCTTCTTGACTATTTATATATATGTGTGCCAAACTTAGATCAAATTTTAAAGAATATCTCAAGCGACTCTGAAATTCGAGTCTCATTCCAAAAGCATTTTAAATGGTAAGTTATTTTGTTCTTTATACTGAATATATAATTAATTAGTAGGTAATCCTATAACATGCAGAAGGGCACATACCTAAGAAATGGTCCCGGTCTGTGGCACATTGAAGACTACAACTTCCGGCACCTCTTTGATGGCTATGCTACTCTTGTGAAGCTGCAGTTTGAGAATGGTCGCTTGATCTTCGGGCACCGTCAAATTGAATCTGAGGCTTATAAAGCTGCAAAGAAGAATAAAAAGTTATGTTATCGTGAGTTCTCAGAGGTTCCAAAAACTGACAACTTCTTGTCTTATATTGGGGATCTTGCGAAACTCTTCTCAGGAGCATCTTTGACTGATAACGCCAACACCGGTGTGGTTAAACTTGGCGATGGACGAGTTGTTTGCTTGACGGAGACGCAGAAGGGTTCCATAATTATCGACCCGGACTCGCTGGACACGCTAGGAAAATTTGAGTACCGTGACACATTGGGAGGTCTGATTCATTCTGCTCACCCCATTGTCACTGACACAGAGTTTTTAACGTTGCTGCCTGATTTAATCAACCCGGGGTACTTGGTAGCGAGGATGGAGCCGGGAACTAACGAAAGGAAGGTGATTGGGCGAGTAAATTGTCGGGGTGGCCCAGCACCTGGCTGGGTTCACTCGTTTCCGGTCACTGAACATTACGTGGTCGTTCCTGAGATGCCATTACGATACTGTGCGCAGAATCTGCTGAGAGCTGAGCCCACACCGCTGTACAAGTTCGAGTGGCACCCTGAGTCTAAAGGATTTATGCATGTTATGTGCAAAACCAGCGGCAAAATCGTAAGTTCATCATCATTAATATGCCTCTATTCTATTTTGTAATATTAATAGGTGATTTATAAATGATGAAGGTGGCAAGCGTGGAAGTGCCATTGTTTGTGACATTCCATTTCATCAACGCATACGAAGAGAAAGACGAAGATGGAAGGGTGACAGCAGTTGTTGCTGATTGCTGTGAGCATAATTCAGATACAACGATCCTGGATAAACTTAGACTGCAAAACCTCCGCTCCTTCAATGGTACTGATGATGTACTGCCGGATGCCAGGTCTGTGATATCTTTTACATATAACCGATCAATTTTCATAGCCTTTATTAGCCATGACGGAGCCTCCAAGGCTCCAATACACTCTCCCACATCAGTCCAAGGAAAAAAAAGACAAGAATATAAAGTTTCCCCTTTCTATATATAAATAGATGGTTCCAAGATGACAAGGCTACCATCCTGTGCAGAAATTAAATTTCAGTTTTCCATTTTATTATCTTCCCAAATCCGGGATCGGGCTCTTTTTAAGTCTGATTTGGGGGTCTTCCAATAGCCACATTAATTTTTGTTTTGTTGCTTGCATGAAAGTGTATAGGAGTAAAATTACATGTAAAATAAAGGGGGATGGATCAAGTCAAGTCAAGTTCGAAGATAGGTTAGATTAAGCTTGGCTCGAATCTATAATGATAAATTTAAATTCAAATTTGAGCTCATTCAACCTAGTTAAAGATATTTTCAAAGGATTGTCAACAAAATAATTAGTATCATAGAATAAGGATTTAAACGAACTATCAAATTAAGTCTCTAAATCAAATTGAGTTGAACATTAAGTCAAACAAACTAACTCGATTAGAATCCAATTTTTTAGATGGACACTAATGGTGACATAATATGATTAGGTTAGCTAATTATTTATTTTATCTTTAATTTAAAATCACTTAATTATATAAAAGTATATCAATTTATTAATACATAAAATATTATTTTAATATATGATATTGTTAGCGAGATGAATAATATCATCAGATAAGAATTTGAGTTAAAATACGAACTCAAATTAAGCCAAATATCAAACTAGGCCAAGTTGAATCAATTCAGATCCAGCTTTCTACAGTAGTCGAAGGGAACTAATGGTTCCATTTTAGTGCATATACTATTTTGATTAACTGGTCATAAGAGCCTTTATATTAGTTCTAAATCTATAGAGGAGAATATTATACATGAGAACTAACGATAAATCCAACATATGTGTCAAATTAAACAGGGTTGGAAGGTTCAGAATACCATTGGATGGGAGTCCATTTGGGAAGTTGGAGGCCGCACTGGAACCGGATGAACATGGGAGAGGAATGGACATGTGCAGCATTAACCCTGCTTATTTGGGCAGGCCGTACAGATATGCCTATGCCTGCGGAGCTCGACGTCCATGCAACTTCCCCAACACCCTCACTAAGGTAAAGTCAGCCATGTAAAACCAGAATTGCCTCCGAGGTTTTGAAGTTTTTGGTTGATATTGACGCTGCGGCGCAATTTATTGCAGCTTGATTTATTGGAGAAAAAGGCCAAGAATTGGTACGATGATGGAGCTGTCCCCTCTGAGCCTTTCTTTGTGGCTCGGCCTGGAGCAACGGAGGAAGACGATGGTCAGTGCTTGTGCTTGCCTTGTTTGTTTCTTTAATTATCCACTAATCACGTTTTAATCCATGGCCAAAACAGTCCAGAACTGATCAAGAATATGAACAAAACTAAATTGTTTCTTCAATTTTCTACCCAGCTAGTTTTGAGAACAAAACTTCAACTCGAATCAAAACCATAATACCTAACTTGAACCGGTACAAATTATCACCCAAAGGACAGTAACAAGATTAACGATATCAATGGATGGACAAACAAACTAATTGTCAAACTAAAAATCCAACTTAAAATCAACATAGTCAAACCTCTTCAAAATGAATTTTACTCTTAATAATAATAAATATACTATAGGTACAGTCAACAAGTAATACAAATAAATTGATATATCATCATGTGATTAGATGACTTATTTATTTAAAGATTTTATAATTTTTAATGACCTAGATAAATAATGATACATCATTCTATATTAAAATCTTTGTACAATTTAACAATATGACAAGAATACAGGGGTGGTAATCTCCATGATCAGTGAAAGAAATGGAGGTGGGTATGCATTGTTACTGGATGGATCCACATTTGAAGAAATTGCAAAAGCAAAGTTCCCCTATGGTCTACCTTATGGGCTGCATGGATGTTGGGTTCCAAAAATCTAAATATATCTACGACTAGGAGTGATTGAGGGTGGGAGTGAGATCAATCTGCTTGATGTGTTACTAGTGTGATGTTACTCTGTAATGCATTGTTCCCATTTCCTAAAACTTTTGTATATAATAAAACAAACACTAATAATAAAAACTAGTTTAAATATTAATAACGATGTATTATTAACATTCAATCATATATTGACACGTTATTTTTAATATATAAATTAGTACTCATTATTAGTACATAAAGTTTTTATTGTGTGAGAGCATATCCCTCATCACCTTCACTTTACCTCAGCGTTGAAGAAGGCTCAGACTGACAACTTGCTCACCGAACAATGAGGTCTTTCCATTGAGTTATATAGCCAAGTGAAGACCCGTACTCCTGGAAAATAAAGCACTGTGAATATATTATAAAAGCATAAAAACCTCACTTCTATTTCAATTGCTGGGATGGTTAAAGAAAATGCAGATTTGATCACTTCTGATCAGTATAAACTGCGTCAACACAAGCTCATGTAATTTAGACATAAGTTCCTGGTTCAAATCCATAGCTTCTTCATCTACCTGAAACGGACCAATAAATGCCAATGCAATACTTAGAAAATTCAATTGGACAACAGCTTGACACAGAAAGACTGAACAAAAAGCATGAAGTACTTGCGTAGATATAAAAAATTAAGGACAAGGAAGATGATAGAGAACTTGAAGTTGTATACGTTGTCTATAACAACCTTTAAATCACTGCAAGTGGCTGCACGGAAAAAATGCCTTCAACATCAAAAACTTATATCTACCATTCCGCAACCGAACAAGGAATAAACAATTTCCAATTAAAGAGAGTGTACAGGATACAGAACCATGTGAAAACCAGAAACATATCACTATAGTGGTTATGCGAAGCAATTCAGAACCATATTAGTCTAAAATTTTATTCCTTCCTCGTACTATAGATGGGTAGTTCTCCGTTGAACTTACAATTTTAAAATAGCTGCCAGAGAAACCAACAAGAAATAAGAACCTTCTCACAGGAGTACCAGAGTTTATTAACATACTAGAGTGCGGGATTAGTGGGGTGCACTAGAGAATTTTAAAAAGAAAGCATACCTTTCATTAATTTACACAGCTAATTCATGACATAACTGGAATGGGGATTTTCCCAATAGAGTTCAAGGAATGCCTTCTCAAATTCTTAGGGTGCACATTTTTTCTGTTTCCCCTTTTTATTCATATTTTAACGGCTAATAGACTCAATTTTCGGAAAAAAAAAAAGCACTTTTAGCTATCTTCATAACAAGTAAAGTTGTGCAGGCTTGCAAGTTTATTTAAAACCTTTCATAACATAAAGGTTCAGCTTTCCAACATAAGTAGCCATTTCCCATTTCTTGAGGACATTTTTACTTAATTTCCACCAACACCACAACAATTAGGGGCTCAATATAGAAATTCCTACCATGATCTGTAGCATAAACGTTCTACTCCCGACAAGGCTTCATTAATTAGCACAAAGGTAAAACACAAAGTGAAGGTATCATGTTTCATCCAAAAACGTGACTTGAATGTCATAGACATGTCAGTATCTATTACTCTTCCATGAATTTATCATCCAGTTAAAAAGGTAAGCAATGGAAAAGTAAGTAGCAAAAGTTGATAATACTAGTGAAAAATAGAGCTGAAGCATGAAAAAAACAGATCAGAAACAAAGTATCTTTTACAAAAAGGCAGTGGAACTAGATAACTACCTTTCTGACCTATCTTCATCAGTATCATCTTCACAGATAAGAGGTTCAATAACATCCTCAGCACCAGCATTTAAAGCGATGACAGGGAGCTGGTCTTTGTCAGCAGCCGTGACTTTTAAATCTACAACACGAACACGTCTTAACTTGAACACAACAGATCCTGGATGTGCCATCTTCCCTCCATACTCCTTCACAGCCTCTCTAACAGCTGCCACAGATCAATTAATTTTATCTGTAAGGGCCTCAACTACCATACTTCCTCCACCATAATCATAAACCTGAAAACCATAGAATCACTTAAATTGACAAACGAACAAAATCCAACCTGAGCATTAAGTGAGGAAAATAATAACAGTATCAATTCAAACAAATGACCCGTTGGTAAAAGTTATCACCTTGTATATTTCACAATGTAAGCTTCATTCCCTTCTTAGTAGCTCTCTTAATGCTATGCTCCCAAACTTCTTCGGGTACATCCAGCTCCTTGGCTTTCTCATCATTGGTTATGCATGTTACCCCAAGGTTATATCATAAATAGACACTGTCATAAAACAAGCAGGAAATAAAAAGATAGTTACAAAATTCACAATGTTAAAATCCAAAAACGAGTTGAAACTACAAGATTTTTAAAGAGCTTCACGCCAAACTAAACCTAAATGAGCAGTGTTGTACGGTCTAGATTAACTTTCGGTAAGAGCAACTTACACATATATGAATTCCTTTTCCACCCTCGAGTATTATTTTGCCTTCTTTGCATCCTGAGCCCCCTGCCTTAAAGGTGTATTCAAGAGTCTAGATATCCTCAAGTATAAACCAGCCGCTATATCAGTCCCAAAATTACCAGTAAGTATACACTTGCATATATTTCAGCAGCTTCAATGTCAAAGAAATTCTTACTCCATTCGAAATCTTCCCAAAATAAATTTGATGTTTGCTTGCTTATTCCAGCGTAAATGTAGAAGAGTCCCTACATATTGATAAATGATTTCTAACCTAATTGGTACATTGAAAGAACCACACATCAATACCTAAAAGTTGATATTGAATAGCCCAGAAACTCATACTCTCAGATTTGGAATCTAATTCCCATACCTTGCACTTGAATCGAAGTCCTAGAGCCCACGTTCCTACCAAGCCCAAGCAAACACTGCAACGTAGGCACAATTGTGAGAGGTGATGGTGGCTCTCACGTCCCGATAGTGCATAACCATATAATTATCACTACAAAAGCATGTACTTTATGTCTTGAGATTCAAGTCTTACTCCTTACACCGTCAAAACAGTAATCACTATTGGACGTTATATATATCACACGAATTTCTACAACTCAAGCATAGTTGATCACAAGAATCTGAGTGACATCTTTAATCGAATAAATGGTTTTCCAAGTCAACATAGTATAAACAAAAAGAAAAAAGAAGATAACCAATAAACAAATAAACAAAAACACACACGGAGTAAAGTGAAAGGGAAACCTTTCGACCAGCAATTTTGCAGGACCGCCGGCCCATACAAACAGAAGGGCATGTCCGCATCGTCCTTAGTTGATAGTTACAGTATCTCACTTCATACGAAGATACTGACGATATTTGATTTGATTCCTACTAAGCAAACAATGCAAATGAATTGAAGGAAAAATTTGAAGAGACTCTTTCTGAGATTCTACGAAGAAGTGACGACTGTCTCTGCGCTTCTGAAATTTTAGACTAGGAATTGTAGAGCTTACCCTAGCGGGAGCCCTTCCAGAAATTCTCGATGGCCTAAGCTAAGCAAAGGCCAAAGAGGGGGTTTGGAAATAGTTTTCAACCAGCAATAGACGCGCCTCGGTTATGACCTCACTAGCTGCGTCATTGCCCCAAGCGCAAAGATACCTTAAAATGTCGAGCACTGGCAATCTTGTAAGCATTTCGCTCGAATCCCCAATCAAACAGTGCCGATGTGGGATTGGCCTTGAGCCATTTCAAGTAAGCGCACTGTCACAGTCACATAATGTAAATACTCTAGAAAATACTTTAGTCTAATGAAGGTGACAAGTTCTTATCAGGGAAATTACTATCAGCCTTTAGTCTAAATGCTTTAGAAAATTTAATTACATAATGTAAACATAGTTGTTGGCTCGTTACATCAAGCCTACAAATTTTGAATCATATTATGTTCATTAGGATTAGATTCAATCTGAATATATTTGAGTTCAGTTTAAATAAGTAAAAAATAAACTATTATGACTTAAACTCGAATATGAATTTAAATTGATTTTGAAAATGTGTTAACTTAAACTTGAATTCAAATTTAAATTTTTTAATTATAACTTTTTAATAAATTATAAATAAATTTATATATCTAATAAGTAATAATAATTGTATATACTTTTCAAATAAATCAAAATAAATTTATTAATATTTTTAATAAATCATAATAAATATATATATCATCTAAACACATTATAATAAATATATTTATATTTTTTAATAAATTATAATAAATATTTTTATTATAAATAAATAAATTTAATTACAGTAATAAATTAAACTTAAACTTAATTCTCAAATTTAAATTTAAATTTTGTTTATATAAAAATTTATCAAACTTAAATATAAGTTTAAGCTCAAATTAAATTAAATTTTAATTTAATTTAATTTGAATCAAATTTTATTATTTATTGTTGAAATCAATATTTAATTTTGATATATCTAAAAAGGGGAAAAACTCGAGCATAAAATTTATAAAACCGTATGGAGTGGGAAATATACTTTTATTACGTTAGCTGTATCCAAAAACATGGTGTACCTAATTTAATAATACATAATGTCTGTGTACTGGCAATATATCTGCCTGTCAACATCCGCCACGTCAAATACAAATATAACGCACCAACAATCCGTTTACTATTAATTATGGGAAAAGTAAACTTAATAATATTATATTACTATGTGGGCCCATCACGCCCACCAATCAAAGAATTAACAGTCCACGCCCCGCCATTCTCTTTCATTCTCATTGCCATGTCCACACCGTGTCCATTCCACCTTTTTGTGAAATTACTAAAACAACCCAGTCCGTATCAATTTTCTCCTTTATTTAAATAAGAATATAAAGAATAAGTCAATTTATAAATAGCCTCCGTTTGAGATTAAATCAAATTAATCCAGAGAAAATTATATTCCAATTAAATATATTTGAATTTTAATTTGATTAAAACAAACTTAAAATAAATATAATTCAAATAAATGACTCACAAGTTTAATATTTAAGTATGAGAGATATTAAACTTGTTAATTTTATAAAATTATAAAATTTTATTTAAATTTTTTAAAATAATATTATTTTAATAGATAAATATTAAAATAATATTATTTTATTAATTTAAATTAAAAACTATTAAAAAATTACTTTAAAAACTTGATTTGTTTTGTTAAACTTTAAAGTTAAGTCATCAAATTTGTTAAATTTAACTTAATTTCATATCAATTTTACTTCAATCATTTTTTTACCAATTCTAACGTATCCCTATTTATTTCTAGACATTCATACGTGACATAGCTATGATTGACATTTATGCCAAATAAAATTTATTTTATTTTAAAAAGGCCAAAGAACTAATTCCCAACCATAGTTTGAGGCGGGGACAAAGTCTCACTCTCTAAGTTTCAAAAGTTCAATCTCTCACCTATGAAAATAATTTAATATTAAATAAAATAGAAAACAATAACATTTTAGGGGTAATATTGTTATTTTAGGATTAAAATTTTATAAAAATATAAAATAGATTTTATAAAATTTAAAAAAAATTAAAATATATATTAAAATTTTTTAAAAAATTTGAAGCAGTCACCGTCGTCAGTGTCACGATGGTGGCTGTTGTTGAGAGAGCCAGATGGTCGTTTCCAGTCATCTAGTTTCTGGCATTTCCATTCAGTGGAGGCAGCCAAATCTGGTCGCCTCAGTGTTGGCGGAGGCGGTCAGATCTGACCACCTCTGTCAAAAAAAGTTATCAGAAATGGTCAATTTTAGTTCCAACGGTCGTTTTCGGCCTTTGTTTTTGGTGAAGGCCACCCCCACCGAATGGGGAGGTTAGATTTAGCCTCCACTGAAACCAACGGTCACCTAACCCCTTCAGCGGCGGCCACCACTATGGCACTAGTAATGGTGGCTGCTTAAAATTTTTAAAATTTTTTTTAATTTTTTTTAAAATTTTTAAATTTTTTTAAAAATTATTTATATTTAAAAATTATTTTATAATTTTATTATAAATATTTATTTTTTAAAAAGGTATTTTAGTGATTTGAGTATAAAAATTATAAAAAATGTTTCCAGGGGTGGGAGATGGGTATTTGAAACTTGGAGGGTGGGACTGTCACCACCTCAAACTATGTGCGGGAAATAGTCCTTTGGCCTTTTAAAAAATAAAATAACGAACGGATCATCATCTCTCACAGCTTTAACATCAGACTGAGTTAGTTGTTGAGTCCACTCGCAACCATACAATAGCCATGGCTAACCTCTTCAGAGACCTCTCCCTTGGTCATTCCAAGAGAGACTCAAACTCCACCCCACCACCCTTAACACGACCACGCCCAACGCCCTCCCTCACAATGCCTCCCAGACCCGCGACCAATCTCCCCTCTCCCTTCCCCCAACTCGCTACTCAACTCTCCGATTCCGACCTCCGACTCACCTCTTACGAGATCTTCGTCGCCGCGTGCCGTACTTCCACCGGTAAACCACTCACTTACGTGCCCAACAATTCTGCTGACTCGCCCAACCATCACAATTCCAACTCTCCCAGTAATAACTCCTCTACCCTTCAGCGCTCACTCACATCTGCCGCTGCTAGCAAGATGAAGAAGGCGCTCGGGTTGAAGTCTCCGGGTTCTAAGAAGAGTTCTGTGTCGGGTGCCGGAAAGCCCAGGAAGTCTATGACGGTAGGTGAGTTAATGAGGACTCAAATGGGAGTTTCTGATACCGTTGATTCAAGAGTACGAAGGGCTTTGCTGAGGATCTCTGCTGCTCAGGTTTGCTTGAATTGGCTTGATCTGGTTTAATTTTGATGTAATTAGAACCAACTTTATATATATATATATATATATATGATCTGATGGAAGCAAATATATTCAGTTGTGGGCTGTGCTAGTTTTGATTTCATGCATGTAGCAATATGGTTGTTTTGTATTTGTAGTTGGATTTTTTGAAAGTTTCTTTCTTTAATTATTATTATTATTTTGGTTAATTGGACATTATTTCTTATGGAGGCCATTACAGGTTGGAAGGAAAATTGAGTCAACAGTACTTCCACTAGAGCTATTACAGCAGCTCAAGGTATCTGATTTTACTGACCAAGATGAATACGATGCATGGCAGAAGAGAACGCTGCGAGTTCTTGAAGCTGGACTGCTTTTGCATCCTCGTGTTCCATTGGATAAGTCAAATGCTGCCGCCCAGCGGCTTAGACAAATCATTAACGGAGCATTGGATCGGCCCATTGAAACAGGGAGAAACAATGAATCAATGCAAGTTCTCCGTAGTATTGTGATGTCTCTTGCTTCAAGATCTGATGGGTCTCTGAATGAGTCATGCCACTGGGCTGATGGATTTCCGTTTAATCTCAAATTGTATGAAATGCTTTTGGAAGCTTTGTTTGATCCTAATTGTGAAACAGCAATTATTGACGAAGTTGATGAGCTAATGGAACACATTAAGAAGACTTGGGTAATCCTTGGAATGAATCAGATGCTCCACAATATTTGTTTTACGTGGGTTCTATTTAAACGTTTTGTTGCAACTGGTCAAGTTGAAACGGAACTACTATATGCTGCTGATAGTCAGTTAGTGGAAGTTGCAAATGACGCAAAGGCAACAAAGGATGCGGAGTACTCCAAGATCTTGAGTTCTACGTTGACTGCGATAATGAGTTGGGCAGAGAAGAGGCTACTTGCATATCATGACACTTTTGACAGTGGAAATCTTGATACCATGCAGGGCATTGTTTCGTTGGGGGTATCAGCAGCAAGGATTTTAGTTGAGGACATATCTAATGAGTATCGCAGAAAAAGGAGAGGTGAACTTGATGTAGGGCGAAGTAGGGTTGAGACTTACATTAGGTCATCACTTCGAACTGCTTTTGCTCAGGCAAGTCTTCATTATCCTTCACAATCCACAGCCTCTTTTCTTCTTTTATTTAATGTAGAACGGGCAAAGTTTTCAATAGATCAGCCTTTAGTTGAATAACATTTGGAATTGTGGCTAAGATGCCATAGTTTGAGAGTGGTCAGTTGGATTAACTACATTGTTATTAGTAGTTAACTTCTTTTGAGGTCAAACATTGATTTTTGATGTATTTAATTTTTATCATAGAGAATGGAGAAAGCAGACTCAAGCAGGCGAGCATCCAAGAACCAGTCCAATCCTCTCCCTTTGCTTGCCATCCTTGCAAAGGATGTTGGAGAGCTGGCAATTAATGAGAGGCAGGTCTTTAGTCCAATACTAAAGAGATGGCATCCTTTTTCAGCAGGTGTGGCTGTGGCAACCCTGCATGCTTGTTATGGTAATGAGATAAAGCAATTCATATCAGGAATAGCAGAGTTAACACCAGATGCCGTTCAAGTGTTGAGAGCTGCAGAGAAACTGGAAAAAGATCTTGTGCAGATTGCAGTTGAGGATTCAGTAGAAAGTGATGATGGGGGTAAGGCAATTATCCGTGAGATGCCTCCTTATGAGGCCGAAGCTGCAATTGCCAATCTGATTAAAGTCTGGATTAAGACAAGAATAGATAGATTGAAGGAATGGGTTGACAGGAATTTGCAACAAGAGGTTCACACTAATTACTTAATGTTTATGTACTAGACCTCTTAAATTATAGATCTGTCTATCAATCTTATAAACTATTCTAATGATGTCTTGTTTTTATGAGCTTTTACATTACAATCCTTAAGAATAGCACTTCCCATTCAATTTTTTTTGGTATGTGGTAAATTCTGTTTGGCAAAGTGCACTATGAAAGAGTTGCTGATTTGAAGTGGTATAATTTCAAAGTCTTAACGATTTCAACTGCATTACACCTAGATCTTTAAATGCTTATTCCCATTTTGAGATAGATTTATTCAAGGATCCTCCTGTTATTTAACCTGATGAGTGAACTTTTCTACTCAATTCCTTCCAGCAATCTTTTTTCAGACTTGATTGTTTGTTCCTTCTGTTGTTTTATAGCTGTTGGTGCTGCTTCTAAGAACTTCCTTTTATTTGTTAGATTTCATTAATCTCATTTGTCCACTGCAATATTTTAGGACTGGAACCCACAGCCAAATCAAGAAGGATACGCTGCATCTGCTCTTGAAGTTTTGAGAATCATGGATGAAACTTTTGATGCATATTTTCAACTGCCGATACCAATGCACCCAGTCTTACTGCCTGACTTGATGGCCGGCCTTGACAAATGTCTTCAATACTATGTAACCAAGGCAAAATCTGGCTGTGGTAAATGTTTATGGATCTCTCAGATGACCTATATATAATTTCAGGTTTTCATGCTGCCTAATAACTCCTATCTTTCATTCGTATTTGTAGGATCACGGAACACATATGTTCCTACAATGCCAGCATTGACAAGATGCACTATAGGATCAAAGTTTCAAGGTGTATGGAAGAAGAAAGAGAAGTCACCAAATCCTCAAAAAGGGAATTCTCAGGTTGCCACAATGAATGGAGGAAATTCTTTCGGGGTATCACAGCTGTGTGTCCGTATAAACAGTATGCACCAAATCAAAACTGAATTAGATGTTCTGGAAAAGAGAGTAATAACCCTTTTGAGGAACTGCGAATCTGCACATGCAGAAGACTTCTCAAACAGTCTGGGGAAGAAGTTTGAACTTACACCGTCTGCTTGTGTTGAAGCTGTTCAACAACTTTCTGAGGCAGTGGCATATAAAATTGTTTTCCATGATTTAAGCCATGTTTTATGGGATGGTTTATATGTCGGAGCGCCATCATCATCTAGGATTGAGTCTTTTCTTCAGGAGCTTGAACGCAACTTGCTGATCATCTCAGATACTCTGCATGAAAGAGTCCGTACACGGATTGTAACAGATATAATGAAAGCATCTTTTGATGGATTCTCGTTGGTTTTACTTGCTGGAGGCCCCTCTCGTGCTTTCTCATGTCAGGATTCTCAAATAATAGAGGATGATTTTAAGAACCTCAAAGATCTGTTCTGGGCGAATGGGGATGGCTTGCCAAGTGAGCTGATAGATAAGTTTTCAGCCACCGTAAGAGGCATCCTTCCCCTGTTCCGAACTGATACAGTGAGCTTAATTGAGCGCTTCAGACGTGTGACCCTGGAGACATATGGCTCTTCAGCCAGGTCCAGGCTACCACTTCCACCAACCTCAGGACAGTGGAATCCTACTGAACCAAACACACTTCTACGCGTTTTGTGTTATCGGAATGACGAAGCAGCTTCAAGGTTTCTTAAGAAGACTTACAATCTGCCTAAGAAACTGTAGTTAACTGAGGTAAGAGGTGACACTGAATTGCTGTGCAGAAGATTCTTGTAGTTATTATACTGCTTGTATTTAGTAAAGATGGTGCATACATACAGGTGGTGATTATGTTATATGCTTGTTTGACATGGAGAACTGATTTTGTATAGTAAATTGAAAGTGTTGTGGTCAAGTCCAGCTGTTTATTCAATACTTGTTTTTCAAAGTTGATAACAGAGAATTAGAAGGAAATGAGAGTGAAGAGAAGGTGGGTTGATCATATAATAATGTTCAGAAATCTCTTTATTTTTTTATTTTTTATTTTCTATTTTATGCTGCCTGTTGGCAGCATTTGTTTTATGTTCGAGGTTCTTTATTTGTTATATATATTTATCAAGAATTATTATTATTATTATTATTATTATTATTATTGATGTTGTTGTTGTTGTTGTTGTGTGATAAATACCGAGGTTGTTTATCTGCTTTATTATCAAAGATGCAACCAAAATACAGCGGCCTTCAATTATTCATTGGAGTCTTTCCCTCTGGGCGCTTTGTTCGGTTTGAATGAGTAATAGCAACTTCAATTCATTAAGCGCAAGATCGGTGCCAGCACAGGAGTTCAATTTCATTGACAACTTTTTTTTTTGTCTCTTTTTCTATAAGTAAAATTTATAAACAAAAACAAACAGGTAAACCTAAAATACCTTAAGTATAATGAGAAAACTCGTTTATTATCAAAACAAAGATAAACACAGAAAAAATTTAAAGTCGCATTTATTAATAGTTTATCTCGATTCATCGACAATTTTTATTCTTTTTTGTAAGTGATTTTTTTATTTTTGATGAATTTTTTTTAATGTATTTTTATCAATTTAATCGAGTTTAAGTTTAAACTAACTTCTTTGAATTTGAGCTGAGTTTAAGGAGGCCTTTTTATGTAAACATAGATTATGATGAGAGGTATTGTTTGGGACAGATTTGAGTCAAATAGAATCCAAATAAAAGTTAGTTTGAGGTGGAAATTGATTTGCTCAAGCAACAAATGGTTGTCGCAGAACAAGAATAAAGATAGTTGAAGATGTAAGTCAAAGAAAATGAGTTTTCTGACAAGTTTCCAATAACTCTATCGAGTCAAGCAACGGAGATGAAGAAAAAGTTAACAAAAAAAAAAAAGCCAAAGGACATTTTCCCACCCATAGTTTGAGGCTGGGACAAATTCTCACCCGCTTAAGTTTAAAAGCCCAAAGTCTTACCTATTACCTATTTTTTTATTATTATTTTTATTAAAATTACTAAATTATCCTTTTCAAAATTAAAAATTTATAATAAAAATATAAAATAATTTTTAAATAATATAAAATATTAAAAAAATAAAAAAAAATATTCAAAAATATTTTTAAAAAATTTTGGAAATTTCAAAAACCAGCAGCCACCGCCGCCGGCACTGGCGGCGGTGGCGGCCCATAATAGAACCAGGTGGCCATTTCCGGCCACCTGGTTCTAGGAGAGGCCAGATCTGGCCTCCCCGTTCGATGGAGGAGGCCAAATCGGCCACCTCCAGTTTCGGAGGAGGCGGCCAGATCTGGCCTCCTCCGCCTGAAATAAAGGCTAGAAACGGCCGTAAAGGCCAGTGGGGCCAAGGCCGGTCGTTTCCGACCTTTATTTCAGGCGGAGGAGGCCAAATCTGGCCGCCTCCTCCACCGAACGGGGAGGCCTAGAACCAGGTGGTCGGAAATGGCCACCTGGTTATTATGGGCCGCCACCGCCGCCGGTGCTGGCGGCGGTGGCTGCTGGTTTTTGGAATTTTCAAATTTTTTTTAAATTTTTTTTGAATTTTTTAATATTTTATATTATTTAAAAATTATTTTATATTTTTATTATAAATTTTTAATTTTGAAAAGGGTAATTTAGTAATTTTAATAATAATAATAATAATAATAAAATAGGTAATGGGTGGGACTTTGGGCTTTTAAACTTAAGCGGGTGGGAATTTGTCGCAGCCTCAAACTATGGGTGGGAAATGGCCTTTGGCCAAAAAACAATGATTTTAAACTTGCTAGATCGTCTTAGCTTGAACTCGTCTTTTAACTGAGATTCAACCTACCCATTGATTTGAAACCAATAATGAATGGTTATCAAACTGGGCCTTATTTGGACCCAGATCGAATCCTGTCCTAATCAGGTTTCATTTCATGAAGCATAACGTTAACTTCACAGAAAGCTCAATAAACAAATGAAAGAACATAGCATAATAATTATACAATATTTCCGAATTTTGATCTTCTCTGTAAGGAAAACCCATATTTACATGAATGAAGATCATCCTAGTGAATGATTATATTTACAAAAGAATTAAAGAACCTGATACAATTCAAGATTCTACAATCTGAACTCAGATTTTCAGGCTTATAAGTAAACTTAAATATCTAACCGCCGCTGGATTCTGCCACATTTTCATCTTCCTCGTTGAAGTAAGGTGCCAAATTCAGATAATTCTCTTGATCACTCCTCTCTCTCCACCTTGAACGACAAACCACACAACTAGCCGATCTTCTCCCTCTACTTGTCTGCCACCTCGTCCAGCATTCTTCATGAATCAAGTTCTTACACGTCCCACAAGCCACCACTCTCTCGTCCTTGCTCATCTCTTCAAGGCATACAGGACACATACTTCCATCTTTTATTTCAATTAACTCCTTATTCGAACCTTCTTCATTCGTTGCTCGAAAGAACAGTTGATGAAATCTATGACGAAGGCTAGCCGCCGCCAGTGCTTCCGGCAATGTGGGTGTGGCAAGTAAACGTCTGAGCTTGCGGGGACGGAGGGTCCTCCTCCGGAGACACGTGTCATCAAGAGAAACGCCAAGAACTCGTATATACACGAATAATATGTGCTTGCATGGGGTGATGCGATCGGGGCACGTGCACGACGGGGCGGAGGATAAGTTGACGGTGTAAACATTTCCAGTGGCACCCAAAATAAAAAAGAGAGAGTCAGACCGGTGAAGGAGGCGGAGCTGATGGCGGAGGGCTCGACCGATACGGTTGGTGACTGGGTGGGTGAGTCCGAAGCTGAGATTTCGGTGGTCGGAAGGGGTTGAACTGGAGGCAACGGACTCCATTTTTGGATGGGAAAGAAAGTTGGAGAGGCCTTTTGAAAGGGGATTTCTAAGAGAATATTAGCGGTTAAGATTCTTTATTCGGAGTTGAAGGACACGTGTAGGATATCGATTGAGTATGGGAAATGCTAAACAAACCTTCTCCGTACGCCACGTCATACAACTTCCTGTAATAACAGGAAGACCACAATGCGACGCAAACTACTGCCGTTTTGGGTTTGGGCTTATTTATTCATAATTATACAAGTAAAATAAATTGAAAAAGGATAATGTAATTCAAAAAATTAACCTCTACAAGAATGGGTATTTCCAAGAAACTACCCAAAGCACTTTCTTCGAAACGATGTCGTTTCAACTTGACAACTTTTTGCAGAAAGGGAAAATCCCTTTAATCGTGTACTGTTTAACTCTCACCATTCAACAACAATCTCCTTCGAGGATGTGGGGTTCTTATCGGAATTCTTCTCAGCTTTCGAATAAGGTATTTATTAATCAACCATTACTGTAATTCAACAATCATTTCCTGCTTTTGTTCAGTTTAGGTACTGTTACTAAGGAAAATATTAGTAGAAAGTAAATTTGGAATGCCTGTGTTTCAGTTCACTGAACTTGTCAAAAACTAAGTAAAAGAAGTTCAAATCTCAGTGTTATTTTTTCCTTCCTTCTGTTGCTTGATTATTTTTTGTAAAATCCCAGCAGCAAAAGCAAGAGAAAGAATGGTTTGCAGCCAGTTTTAGGGCAGAAAATTTCATTCCAGGGCTTGTTATTGGTTTCATTCTTGGGATGTTGTTGGATTTATCAAAGCCTGCCAAAAGTCAAGCGAAGAAGAAAAATTTCTTACCAGGCAAGCCCCAAGAACATTTGGCAATCCCCAATAACGGTGATCATGACCTCAAAATGGTTTGCTCAAGTGCCTGTTTGGTGTTGTTATTGTTTGTTTGTTTGTTTTTTTTTTTTAATTTTAATCTGTTCAAATGTTCATAATGAAATTATATGATTTATGAATCTGAATTGGTTAGCTTTTGCTAGGAAAATATGAGGTAGTAGTAGCAATGGGTTTCACCTTTTTTTGTTTATGTATATATAACTTTGTACAGTGCATGGCAGGTTTTGGTTGTAAGAAAAGACCTGAAGATGCGGTCAGGAAAGATTGCATCTCAATGTGCTCGTAAGTTTTTCAAATTTGTATCATAAAATTAAGGATTGCATTTGATCTTAAGTTTTAAATTAAATATTTATTTTATGAATTTGCAGATGCAGCCACCGGCATGTATGCAGAGTTGATGCACAGGTAGACATGTGCAAATAATGGGTATCTTTCTTTAATCTGATCTTAAAAGATGCTCTAATTCTAACAACTAACTTTTCAAAATAAATAACTGTACCACAGAAGTTCAGCTCTATGAAATTGTTTTTCAAAAATGAAACTGCAATATTATTCCTGGTAGCATGTGAATCAGTATTCATAGTGGATACTCACTTGGCTGAATTGTTTGAAAGACCTAAAGAATTTTGAATTTACATGGTGATCAATTGGCTTAAAGATATGATATCTAACTTTATTATCTTAAATCATGGAAGAGAATCACTTTAATATGGAGACAAATTTCTTGCTAGTTATAATATTGCATTTTCAGAGATGTCCAGTTATTAGTTTTTGTGATCAGTTCAAAGTTGGATCATTCAGTATTCCCTGCAGTGATCGGTCTCTTTTGAGACAATGGGAGCAATGTGGGCAACCCAAAATAGTGGTTACATGCAAGAATCAACAAGAAATGTAAGCAGGTGATTTCATTGTGAACAATATAGTTTCTCATATGTATGTAGCAGCAATACATGTCTTATTATGTTTGAAAACTTGCCTTGCTTTGGGTTCCTATCAAATTAAAAAAATCCATTCGGTAATTTGTGGGGACATTAATTTTCTTGACCAGGAGTAAACTGAAGGAAGCAGCTGAAAATATGGGTCTTCCCACTTTTGTTGTTGCCGATGCTGGAAGGACACAGGTACTATTTTTACTGTGTAACTGCTGAATCAATTCTGACTAACTGAGACAAATTAATAACTAAGTATATGATGGGTAAACTTTGAAATAATAGAATATTGGCATCTTGGTATTAAAAGGATTGAAAGGTTACCTGTATACGCCTGTAGAAACCTTTTATATTTGTGTGTCTTCTCTGTATGGCAAATTGTCCTCTGAAATATTACTCAAGCTTTTTATCATTTTGAAATTTGTAATTTTCTGGAACTTGTTGGTTGTGATTGTGCTATCATATGTTAAATTGTGGGTTCCATTTTGGGCTTTTTGTAATTGGGTATGGACTGAGGGCTTATTTTGTATAAACTATTTGGTCTCTCTGAACATTTCATTTGAGTATAGTTTTGAAGGACACTTGAATGCCATATGACTTCAGGTTGTATTTTCTTTTTATTTTTTTGAATTTGCTGTGAAAGCATGCAAATTGAATCAATTTTTTCCATTATTACTTTGCCAAAGTTACTTTTGAAGATCTTAGAATGACAAATTTTATTTATTATGTATTCTGTCCTTGATGATGATGCCATCTTAATTTGAGGAACAGATGCATTACAGTATTTTATCTTTTAGTTCATTGTGATTTTTTTTTGTTTTGCCACTCTATGTGCTGATGTCTGAATCAGTTAGCAGTTGAATCACAAGCTGCAGCTTTTGGGCTGCATGCTCAATTCTATCCTCATATCAAGACTATGTAAATGAGCTTACTTTGGCTCTGCTGGAGTAATTGTTTTGGCTTATACAGTTATATGTATAAAGAACCCAACTTATGCCGTTATGCATGTAACTGTTAATATGATATTTGGAATACTAGTCTTTCACGAATAATGTTGAGATATCTTCTTTTTATCACTATAAGTTTTTTTTTTTTTTTTTTTTAAGTTGTCACTCAGATTGGATAGTTAAAGGTAAATTATTGAGGGTTTTATTTCATACAGGTTTCTGCTGGCTCAAGGACAGTTCTCACTGTTGGACCTGGTATGCTGTACTTCGTTGGGATGGAAGACTATTTTCAGTTGCTTTACCTTTCTCTTATTGTACTGCTTTTTCTTTTACCAATATTACTTGACATCATTAGAGTAAGCTTATGAAACAAAGCCTGCATCAGTGATCCCCCATGGTTAATATTTTTTTGGGTAAAATTATGTCTACCCAAAATGTTCATGATTTATCCGTTATACATATAAACTGCCAGTAATCTGCCTTTCATAATTGTACAAAATAATAAGCAACCTACAAATTCATGCTTATTCACAAGGTACACTATTTTTATGGGCAGGGCCAAGAGAGCTGGTTGATTCAGTGACAGAGAAACAACCGTTGCTTTAACTGTGTTGATGAAACGAGCATTCTATGCTTAAATCTTCCAAATGACAAGTTTTAGTGATGAAAAAGAAGACTGACTAAATTTTCCTCATTGAATCCTTATTTGCTCGCAACTCTTCTATGATTGTGTCATGGAAGAGGCTTATTTTTTTTTTTTTTGGAGGGGTATGAAATGTGATTTTCTGTATGTCTCATTTAGAGGAAAGTTTTGTATTTCATAGATAACAATGTACCTTCAAATGAGTTTAGAATTTGTATTAGACAATCAATGGATAGGATATATGATCCAATAGTTGCAGTTTTGAATATTTCAGATTATCATGTACTTGAATTTCTAAGTTGTCTTTTTTCAGCGTGATATTCATTCTAATCTTCCCATTTTGTCTGATGGGATTGATATCTGAATGTAGCTACAACATAAATGTACGAAATTATTGAAAAACAATTTTGTAGCTCATGAGTTTTGATTCTCTGAAATTTCTTTTCTTTTTACATGATCACACTAGTGCTTAGGTGACTGTTAGAACTCTTATTTACATATCCCGCTAAAAGGGAAATCAAAAGGAGCGAAATGTGTCAGGGGCAGGTGGCAATAAAAGGGTTGAAGACCACCAAACTTGAGAAGGGTACATGGCAATCCATTAGGAGACTCGATTGTTACAGAGCATAGAAGTGGAAGAAAATGAGAGGTGAAGCAGCAGAGAAATTACAAGAAAATTGAAAGGATTTGACGGAGAACTGGCCTCTCAAATGCCAAGCAACCTGGTTTCTGCCCTAGTAAACTGTTTTGAGGAAAATTTGTATTTCACTTACCGTTTTACTGGAATTGGTTGGCCGTAATAGAACTCTATTGTACCGAGCTTATAACCATTTGATTTTAATACAACATACTGCATCGTCAGTTCTTCATCGTGATTATTTGGTGTGTTGTGACTGGCGCGTGTGGTTGAGATACATATTCAGTGCAGGAAAGTAGTGCGGTAAGTAGACAGCATTGTTAGATTAAATTCGAACTTGAGTTGAGTGTCCTGGATTCTAGCTGAGCTTAAACTGACACTTTCATGGATTTGATCAAAATCTATTAAGTATAAATCGTGGTGAGACAGAAGGGCTATTGGTAAATATGGTCATTTTTGCAAGAAACTACTAAACTACTCAAAACCTCTAGGCACCCTTTCTCTAAAATCCCTAACTTTTAATGTTTGCCTTGCCTTCTCCTGAAATGGCCAGTCGCTACAGAGCTGTATCTAAACCCGTTCAGTCTCTACTCAAATCCACAATCAACAAACCTACTATTAAACCCAAATCCGCAACTTCTCTTCCTTCCACTACCTTTTCTTCAGCATTCTCAAGGCAAGTTCTTAATTTTGAATTTTGGTTGTTGGGATTTGTAATTCAGGTTCCTCGGTTGAATTGGCTGATTTGTTTTTTTTTTTTTTTTTTTTATTCTAATGAAAATTTCAGGTCGGTTCCTCAACTGGGTTCTGTTCAGTCTCTTCTTCCTCTGCACACAGCAGTGTCTTCGGCTAGGCTAACGTCGTGCCTGGGTATTGATTCAAGGAGCTCAAGATCATTGTCTCAGGGTACGCTCTGCTGTGCGAACCCAGGAGTTTGATGATCTCCAAATCTTTTTTGTTTTGTTTCTGTAAACAACTTTTTACTCTTAGATTGAATGTTCTGCTTGTCACCCTTTTCTTTTGCATATTATTTGTTTCATTTTAATTTTTGGATGAAGTTAATTTTTTCTGGCATAACAACCTGGTCCTGCACGTTTTTGTTGCCGAGTAATTTGAGCAAAGTAGCTGAATTTGTCTTCTTCGTTGAGGATGGATATTTATTTTTATGGCTCTTTAAATGGTTAAACACCTAGTATGGCGGAGGGCATTGAAATGAATCAAAAGCTATGAATTTCTATTCAGAACTTGGATTTACAAAAAAGCGGCAATAGGCGTTTCATACAGTTTTGATACATTTGCATTCTGAAAATTATCATATTCATAATTTGCTCAATTTTTTTGATGGAATTGAAGGAAAAATTGAGGATCTTTGTCGATCATATGCATGACACTGTAAGCTACAGCTACAGCTTTTTACTTTCTGCCTGGTGTATTTCTGATGGCTGAATAAGATTCCTAAATGCCCGATCATTGAATCATCACAAGTGGGGAAATTTCCATTTATATGTTGACTGAGGATTCTCATGGAAAAAATTGTAGCAGCTCTAGACTTCTTTTGCTCATTGGTGTTTATAAACTCGTTAGTATTTATCACTATTGATGCAACTGGCGCAAACCTTTCCTGCAGAATACCGTAATTCTCTTAAGGATGTAAAACCAGGAAAATTCATCCAAGTAATTGGATACACCAACACACTTACAAATTTCAATTTCTCTTGATAGGTTGTTTAGAACTTGATGAGAATGTTAGGGAGCTTCTTGAGTTTAAAAGTTATAGTTGTCAACTTAGAGAGGGAGAGAGACAGTCATTTGATTCTTTAGTTGATGTGCTTTTGTTATATTTTTTAATCATTATTTCATTTTGAAATGAAAATTTATAGAAGTTTATAAGATTAAATTTTTTTTTTTTGTTCAAGGAAGAACATTCAGCAAAGAAAGAGACATGAAGAGAGAGAGAGAGAGAGAAAGAGAGAAGTGGTAACAAGGACTAGGAGTTTCCATGGGAATGTATTAGAAAGAAAACTTGCACATATAACAAGTACACAACTGAGAGTAATACTTTTCACTAATCTATTATATGTAGTTGGAGAACTGATAGGAATTGGAGATTCATATTCTTTTCCCACTGATTTTGTGTCCAATTGGTTATGATTGCATTGGCTCTTGAAGTTCAATCAGGATTAGTGCACAGACCTTTACATTTAACTTTTTTCTTTGGGATTTGTAACTCAGCTTTTTTTGTTACTTAGGAAATTTCCTTTTCACGAGACTAATTGTTTAGATGACATATAGAATCATCTTTGCAAATGAATTCCAGGACTTCTGAAGATATAGAGAATCTTTTCTTGTGATTTAAGTGAAGTCTTCCTTTGAATTAGGAACCAAAAAAAACAAATCAAGTTTCATGTTCCCCACTTGTATATGTTCTTAGAATCTATTTGCATAACCATGCAAACTTAAGCATCACCATCCCGGTGTTGCATAAAGTTGTTTGAACTCCTTTAAAGTTCCAACTTTCAGTTTGGAAACTTCCTTGCAAAAAATGATTTACCTTGAGTTAGGATTGAGTGACTTTGGGACTTTTGAGTCTAGAATACATTGTTATGGCGTATGCCTCAGAAAAGCTTGTTTCACTTCATGTATCTCTGAAAATTATAAATGCGAAGTCGGGCAAGTTTTTACTTTGTTTATATAAAATCTCAAGTATGTCAGTGAAACTTTAAGAACTTACAATCTTGTACAACTTCAAATAAAAAAAGTTCAATATCAAGATTGGTAATCAATTCTGAATTCCAGGAACTTTGCCTACTTTGCCCTGGTCAAGTGGTGGAACTTCCAAGTTTTCACTCTCTTGTAGTTGCTGTAGGTTTACTCTTTTTGGTTATTACCTTTCAACATCTTCTTCACTATTTCTTAATGCCTCTTTCGTTTCTTTTTTCTTTCATGGTGTTCCTTAATGAGTCTTAGTCAAGGAGATTTAAATATTATTTTTCTGCCAAGCTCCAGTCGGAACCCTTAATGGCAACTTCTCAACTCTCTCACTTCTCATATAGTTGACTTCCATACCGTATGTGAATTAGTTGATTGTTTAATATCAAGTGGTTTTTTTTTAACAATGTAATTGACTTGACAAACCCTCTCCATATTTTTTTGTGGTAAAACCAGTAGAGGAATTTAATGCTAATTTCTTTCTTCCTTGTATACCATTCAGAGCTGGGACTCAGCTTGCCACGATAACAGGCCACCGTAAGAAGATGGTGGTTCATGGGTCATTGTTTTCTTCTGGTGAGGTCCCTTTCATTATCAATTGAAGTTATTATCACTGGATTTAAATTGAACCAAACACGAATATATATATATATGTTCTATTCATTCGTTTAGATACATATTTACGTTTGATTTGTATTTATCAAATGCAAATAGAAGATATTTGAATTTGTATTTGTAAAAAGTATTATAATTTCTATTCGATTTAGTTCATATTTGTCATTATATAAAAGAATGTGAACATATTTATTTTCGTTGAATACGAACATATTGGTTTTGTAGAAAAGGAAAAAAAAAAATTCTCTTTTGAATATATTGATTACAAAATGATGTCCTATTATTTATTAAATAAAACAACGTCATTTTTTCTTAAATCATGAGTCGAACATGAATATATGAATGGTTTGTATAAATGATTTGTATTCACATTCATATTTGTTTGCTAAAAAATCTAAAACTCATATTTACGTTTTAGTTCACAGTTTATTAATTTAAATAATGTTTGTTTAAATCAAATACCAATATGAGCTAAAAAAGATGTATTCGACAGTTCTGTATCAGGATGCCTAGGCCCTAGGCTGCAACAATTTTGAGATCTCTCAAATTTTTTATAGTTATGAGAGTTGAAAATTTGTCAGTTAGATTTTAGCTGCCTTCCCATGGATTTGTTTCAGCATCAATACAAAGCTGTTCTAATGACAAATAAAATTTGTCTGCCATGGATTTACAGCTTTGTTTGATGAATAACATCGAAGTTTTAGGTATTGATATTCCAACATATTCATTATTACTGAAACTCCACCATATGTGATATCAATGTCAGCAATCTTGTTGACGGAGAAGAAAGGTTTCAAAAATGTAAGTAGATATTGAGTATTTTTCTATGTACATGAACAAGGAGAAGGTTGGAGTGTCTTGATTTTAGGGCTGGATCTGAACCAAGTCAGATTGGCTTGATTAGATATTTAATTTGATTCAGATTAAATTCAAACTCGAGTTTTAGCTTGATAGTTTGGCTCGAGTTTTCCTACTTTAAAACTGTTTATCATGACCCCAGGTGAAATTTTTAATTAACTCGAACAAGCTCATCTCAGCTCAGTGTTAAGCTCAATTCTAGCTAAATTTTAGTTGGGATTTTAGCTCTATGACTTCGGATCAATTTGAATCTCACTTTTACAATATTATTCATTCCGTAGGTAATACTATTTATTTTAATGATGACCTTTAAATGACAATTATAACTAACTTAAACAAACTCAAATTGGCTATTATGGTTTCAAATCGAGTTCGAGTCAACTTATATTCGAACTGGACTCAAATATAATCCGACTTATTTTTTAAGCAATAATAATGAGCTGAGTGATGATTTTGGCACATCGAAAATTATAAAACTAAATATCTAAGAAAAACTTAATTGATTAAAGTAATATTGCATACACAAACAAATTTTACAAACTTAACCATACAATCATATATAATAATACATGATTAGTTGATTTTGAAATGAGAGAAAAAATAAATATTTATATTATTTAATCATAGGTTATCCTCTCAATTTATATTAATAAATTTATAAGATTTGTTTGTATAAATATATATAACTTTATTTAATGAATTCTGATGGAAAGATGAACGCAAAGAGCACATGAGATAGTGGAGAGGTTGATGAAAGAGAGCCCCGATGTCTCCCAAATCTTTGAAAATATACTTTGGCTATGGTGCCCATGTCCCCATTTTAACAATACACATGCATGTGCCTATCCATCTCTCCACCTTTCTTTCTTCCTTCACACATTATCATTATTTACATAATTCATGCATTTACCAACATCTTACTCTACCACTTGTCATTTAAAAAATTATACAACTAAGTCTTCATGCAACTTCATCTAAAAAAACCTGCAAATTCTCCATATTAATTTTACTGGTAAATATTAATTTATATATATAATTTAGTGTTATTTTATTTCTAATTCAAAATTATATAATACTATGTCAATATTAATATACATAATATTTATTTGTAGTGCATAAAATTATATATATATATACACACACTTTGAGTCTATGCATAAGCTGAACGAGTTCACTTTAAACCAATTCAAATTTTAGGTCAATTTAGTTTAATGAGAGTCAAGTTTAGCTTAGCATTGTAATTAAGTCAAAATTAATCAAAATGATACTATTTTGATACATATTAATCAAAACGATATTGTTTTAGTTAATTCAAATCGAATATTTTTACAATCATGAACTTGGTGAGCTAAACACCCCCACCTCCTTTCCCCAAGCTCGAGTGTAAAAAAATTTTAAGCTCAAGTTTGTCTAGATTGAGCTCATTCGAGTCAAGTTGTTAATTAAATTCAAATCAATTTGACTTAAATCCACTTATACTAACAATAAGTACTAATTTATATATTATTAATGATATATTATCATGTAATAAAATAATTTTAAATAAAAAATAAAGTAATATTTAGTTATATAATGATACATTATTATTAATATATAAATCAATATTCATAATTAATACACGTAATTTTAATCAAAATCGTTTGACTTGGGCTCATAAAATAAGTGGAATAGGTAGATTGAAGCATGTTATGTTATGGGAAGAGATAAAAGTTGATAGAAATAATAAAGAAGGAAAGCAAGTGGAGATTGTGAGAAGAGGATGTTGAGGAAAGGGGACAGAAGCTTTTACAATGGAACATGGAACCATCCACATCTTCTTTCTCATATTATATATTTAATGTGAGATGGGATCAGTAACTGTACATCTACATGTTTCATGGTTAGTAAGGCAAGAGGCAAGGCATTGCCCTTGGTTTGAAAATGTAGTTGCTTTGTTTATTCCATTGAATTACTTTACATATAAAAACATCAACACATGATATATTGAAACCCTTTCCAATACATTCCTTCGAATCTTTGACTTTATTAAGCTCATACAAAGTCACATGTTATAAACGTTAAATCAATTAGTCTGATCAAAAATGGGTACTAAATCAAGTATGAATTATAACTAAAACTTGTTTTAATCATTAGACTAAATTCATTTCAAATTGAACGGGAGAATAACATTAAACAATGATTCAATTAATATTTCAACGAGTTGAATTTATTTTGAAAAAAAAAATTATAAATGTTGTTTTGTTTTAAAAATAAAATAATAGTAAAGTTCGGTCTCTCTAATTACAAAAATCTAAAAGTTTAATTTTATCAATAAAAGAATTTAAAATTTTGATTCATTCAATAAAAAAAAAAATCAATCCTTTTAATAAAAATATAATAATTCAATATTTTTGAAATATTATTATCCTAATATTTTTTTTTTTTCTGTCTGATCTATATTGTTTGTTCTTGCATTAAATGTAGAATCTGTGGGTGGCCTTACAAAAATGCCCAGTTCATGTGTTCATTAAATTGCCTGGGGCAACTTAGCTTTATTTAAAATTATAATGAAAGAGACCCATTGAGAAAGTTTGTGTGTCATAGCTTTCATGGGTGACCACCCCCAATCCTTAATTTGCTTCTCATTCATGCTCATATTCACTTTCACCGACGGCATTTTTCACACTATCCGCAACCCGTCAATTACATTATATATTAGTTCGAAAAAGGTTAAGTTGGTTTTAAATTTCGAATTCGAATCAAATTTAATCAAAATAATTCATATACAATATAAATTAATATTTGAATCGTAAAATCATAAAAATAAGTTAATGTTTAAACTCTATTCGAAAGTTTGGATTCAATTTAAACCAACTCTTTTTATATGAAAATGGGTTTAATATTCGATTGAAATTTGATATGTTGGATTTAAATTCGAATTTAAACATAATCATGACCTTGGAAATGAAAAAAGGGAAAAAATTGGACGAGGGTTGCAGAAGGGGGCGAAAACAAAGGTAATATTAATTGATAAAGAGTCTACCAAAATTCAAAAAAGAGTTAGGAAATATTAGAAATATTAAGCAACTAAATTAACCTTTTAAAAAAAACTTCAGCAGAATTCTCCTACACTAGCGTCCACTACATCAGATGAGCTGCCTGAAATGGGGTTCAACGTGTTGGTGGATCAAGTAATCATCACCGTTGGATATATCAAACATCATATTTTGATGATGCTGATGATGATGGTGCATAAATTGTTGCTGCTGCTGCTGCTGTTGCTGCTGTTGGGCCCTCAGCATTTCCTTTTGACGCCGCAGCTCAAGCACCTTACGGTGCGAATTTGAGTGTTTTGTCAGTACGAACGTCGGGCTGGCAGCAGGCCGGTATTCGGGTACTAATCGACCCGACTTATACCTCACTCCACAAGCATTACAAAGCGTCTTCGGACCCATAGGCCCCGTCCGCCACTGCGGTGTCTTATCCGTCCCACAATGCAGACACTTCCGACCTTCTCCGCTTCCATCGCCGCAGTCTCCGTAGTCCTTTTTCTTTGCTTTAACCGTCTTCTTAGCGGTTTGTTGCAGCGCGGGAGATGGTGGAGGGCCCGTGGAAATAATGTCGGTGTCGGACGGGGAAGAGTTCTGGCTTAGAACAAGAAGTCGAGACGTCCAATCGCATGGAGCCGCCCGAGACCGCTTGCTGCGGGCCTTGGCTGGGACCGCCATTTCTGGGTTAAATATGGGATTGTTGGGACTAGAGATAGTATCGTTGTTGTTGTTGCTGCTTAGGTCGGATTCGGGCTGGAACGGGCGGGTCTCGGAAGAATCATCGGGGCGAGCTTTTATGCCCGATATCAGTTGGAGCTTTTGCAGGTCCTCACAGGAGAATGTTTCCTCCACAATATTCGACATCCATTCGAGCTCAGCTAAATCATCTAACTGCGAAATAAAACAGAAAAGAAAATTATTATAATTTTCTTCCATATAAAAACTCTGAATTCATTTTGATAAAGAAGCCACGGTTATCCAACAAATTGTCATTACCGGGGGGACGCAGAGGTCGCTAGAGAAGTGGGTTTCAGCCAGATTCCGACAAGCAATATCGGTGGAGAAGCTAGGATCACAGCAAGAGGAGTTACTGCAGCTATCAACGACTGTGACAGTGGAAGAATCGGTAGAATTTCCGGCGACATTGTCAAAACAATTAACTTCAGTAACGACGGCGTCTTCGTTGGAGAAGTCCAAAAGCTCCTCAACAATGAAATGGTCGCCACCTGGGGTGGTTTTAGAATCAAAAGAATGGTGTTTTTCAGGTGCAGTTTGTGAGTAATTACAGTTTCCCTGAAAGAATTCTGGGGCTTCCATAATTCAGTTTCCTTCGTGGTTTCTTTAAGGAGTTGACGTTGCAGAGTTACAGTTAGAAAGAAGAATCGGAGAAGAGAAGAAGAAGAAGAAGAAGAAGAAGAAGTATGATCAGAGTAGTTCTGGTTTTGCGACGAGAGAGAGAGAAGGTTTATTTGCGCTTGAAGGGGACAGGCGGACAGCTAAAATGGAGGACTTTGACGAGGACAAAAATTTTACATTAATTATTTATTTATTTTTCAAAGAAGCTTTAATTGAATTAAAGGAAGTTACTTTAATACCCTTTTTCTTTTGGAGGCTTTTCATGTTTGGTATACCAATTCTATCCTTCTGTTAGATTTCCATTAATTATTTATTTAATTATCAATTTATAATTATGTCTTAATACAAATTAACCTAGGAGTGACTTTGAATTGAGTAAAATGAAGGGTTGGTTTGAGCTCATTTAAACTTATGTATAATATTATTAAAAATTAAAATTAATATTATTATTAAAGAGATGAATTATATTATTAATAAAATGAATGATTTTATTAAAAAAGCAATGAACTTAAATCAAATTATTATATTAAATTTTTAATTAAGGCTCAATGTTATACTCGATTTAAATCAAATTTGAATCATAGTTTTTACTTGATAATTTAATTGAAATCTCGTTCAATCATATTATTTATATATTAAATAATATTAATTATTTAATTAACTTTACTATTTATTTTAATAGTGTTCTCTAACTATATTTATAACTAATTCAAATGAATTTAAAATCAAATTTGAACTAATTAATATAAATTCAAATTAAATTCAAATTAACTCATATTCAGATTTAATTCTAAAGTTAATTTTAACCTAAATTTAATTTATTTAAATTAAATATTAAATTTAAATCAAACTGACTTAATTTGAAACCAAACATATGATTATCCCCTGTGAATCCATTAATACAGTTGAAACCTGCATATCAAGTTTTGTAATGTCGAAGGAAAAGTCCATTTCATATGTCCGTATATTATTATTGGTATTATGGTAAATTCACAGTGACTGATGCCGCACATTTTTTAAGTGGATAACTGGATAAACAGGTAATTAACAAATTAATTAATTAAGATTAAAGGGTAATTAAGTGTTCAAATTCAACTCCTTAGGAACCGATCTAGCAGGTTTGCCGCTGAAGCTTGCGCATTACCGTCCAAGTTTACACCCCGATTCCTCTGCTTTAATTTTCCTCGGGGATTGCGCTTTATATTTTATTATTATTTCTCATTTTTTCTCCGATATTCACCCATTTTCAAAAAAAAATTTAATTATTTTTCCACCCCTGTTAATCGGTTTATTAAATTCAACACCCCCGACATTTAAAGCCCAATTCGATGAAATCAACGGTCAAGATAAGGTTAACGTGTCGCCTTCTGCAGCGTGCCACGTATGATTTCCAAGCGATTCCATTTCTGAGTCCCCCTATTACTGTAGTGTAGTGTAGGCCTGTAGCAAACAAACATGCATGATCAGAAGTGTGTACGTGATTCGAAATGGTGTTGAATGTCAGATAAATATTACGTGTCAAAAATCTGGAGGTAAAGATTGATTAAAGCGGGGCCTGAGTTTGGTTGTGACAATCCCTATAAAAGTCTTCTTGGATCAATGCATAACGGTGTGACTGTAAACCAAACTAAATCAGATTATTTGATTTAAATTTATAAATCAGATTCATAAATTACATTCACTATTTATAAAAAAAAAAAGATATTTTTTTAATAATTATATAATATAATTCAAATCGAATTATAACTCAAACTTAAATTGAATCAAGTTATTGTTGGCCTTGTAAACCAAACTAAATCGAATTTTTTCTAACTCAAATTTAGTTTGGTTTCAAAAATAAATTAATCATTTTAATTCAAATTAAACTTAAACAAATTTAAACTAAATTAGCTTTTCAGACTAAACCAACACGATACGGGTCTAACCTTATTTAAAGATACGGTCTAAAAACACTAATTTATCTCTAGTAAAAAATTTAATTTTGTTAATAAAAATAATTTTTAACATAGTATTAAAAGTCAAATTAACGTGTTGTTCTTGAATGTTTTGTTCTTCAAAGTTACTGTAAAATCACAAATTTACAAAATTAAAAAAAAAAACTTTTAAATATCGATTTTGCAAGAAATGCTCCTTTCATCTCATTTTGTGCTCACCTTGACACTATTCTTTTTACGGAGCCAAGTTGACCCCATCACTACTATTATTGTTAGAACTATAAATGAGTCAAGTCACCTTCGAGCAACTCACGACTTTATTTATCTTCTGCCAATCGAAGCTTAGACTTGATGTTAGTCGGTTTAGTAGGTATGCAAGCTCATAGTTTAATTTGACTAAAATATTAATAAACTTATAAAAATTTTATGTTTTTCCTCAAAATGTTATTTTTTTGCTTTGAATAGGTATGTGAATTAATAGATATAGATGTTATAGGGGGTTAAAATTTGTTTTTAAAAAACAGGGATTAAAAAAACATTGTTAAGCTGAGTTTGAGTTAAAATTCCATCCACATAATAGGCTCGAATTCTATAAACATGTAATCAAGCTAGGGTTTGACACAATCAATGATACAGGAAATGAGTTTGTAAATTCAAGGAGTAAATATATACTGTTTCAACCCCTATTAATCATTTTTTATTTTTCTTGGACTAAAAGGGAAGACTGCAAAAGATTGGGTACAGAACGGTGCCGTTGCTTGCTTGGCTTGGCGGTTTTCATTTATCAGAGATATATTTTTTCGCTTTAATTAGTTAAAAAAAAATATCGTTATTTAACTGATTTTTATATTTGTGGGGTCCATTTTGCACGTGATAGAGGTGGGAGTTTGCGTCAGCGTCACAGCGAGCCATGTGAGTGCTTGGCTTGTGTCAAAAGCCAAAACTGACGGTGCCGGTGCCACGTGGCGGCACATCAGTTGAGACTTGAGTGTTATACGGTGGCTCTTTTTACAGTCTACGAATAATAACGTGACTGCACATGCCGGCCGGTCACGTGAGATGCCGTGGGCAGCGCACGTGTATTACATCTCCCTTGTGACAAGTCATGTGGGACGGACGTTCTCTTTTGCTTTCGCAGTAGTTGCTCATCAATAGACCATTTAATATGGTTGGTAATTACAGTAAATGAGTATTTTATGATATAATTCAGATAAAAAATTCCAAGTGAATTAGAAATATATTAAAATTTTAATATATTATAATGAATAAATACGAAATATATTAATTATTATCACTAAAATTTTCAAGGACATAACAAAATATATTTAAAAATTTTTAGAAGTCTTTTTTAAGATGATACATGATAATTATTTTAATATAGTATAATAATTGATATATAACACAAAAAATTAGATTTATCCGTGATTGAACATGAATTTCTACTTCACTTCATCTTTGGTACTGAGATTAATAAAATTTTATGATAAAGAATGCGGGTGGTCAAATTTGTTGAAAGTAGGGTGGTCGACGAAGAAGATAAAGGGCTAGATGTTGCGAGACAGGCTTCAATTGGAAGCCCAATTGCTTTTGTTTTTAATATTTTGCACCAAGTAAAATGACAATCTTATGCCGGATGGATTTCAGTTAACAGTAGAGGTCTCTTCAACTTTTATAAGATGTCCCTCCACCATTACTTATTCGGCTGCTGCTGTTACAGCTGATCCTTGTGGCCTACCAGGGCTCCGAGCTGGGAGCATTGGGTGCCAAGTTATACTTCCACCTGCTCACACAATTGAAAAGGAAGAGGCAAGTCTTACAGAAGTTTGATCTTGGCATCTTCCCCTTGCAAGTAAGTAGCAATACTTAATTCTTGATCTTTCATGATAATGCACCTCAATTCTCTCCAAGAAAATAATACAGACTACCAGGTTTAACTTAGGCTTTATCGTTTCTGTATTTGCAGCTTTTCAGCTGCTTATCTTTTTATTAAACATGGTTATTATTTGTTTCTCAAGCTGGACTTTGGCCACCTCCTGGAACTGCTGAAGCACATACTCTTGCTTCAGGAAAAAAGATGGCATGTATACTTATTGCAGGAGCCTTGTGTATGAATTTCTTTACAGATGTTATCTTGGCCTGGAAGTTGCATCATTCTGATGCATTTATTTGTTGTTCTCTGTAGGTATTCAACCTTTAAAATCTTTTTCCATACAATTAGGTGCAAGGTTTACTTCTATGCAGGTCTAATATAAATTTATGCAGGCTTTGCCAGTTTTCACATTTGCAAACCAAGCAGGGTACATGACATGCTTGTGACGTTCGTGTTCTTCAAGACATAATTCTGGAAAAAATCTTCGATAACAATGGCATGAAGACCTTGTGCTCAGTGCTAGATATGATTGTTTTACTTGAAGTCATGGATATTACAATAAAACTATGTGCAATAACAATGAGTATTAATTTGTATATTAGTAATAACGTGTCATCATATAATTTAGTAAGTGTCGGCTTTTATGTGCCCTAAGGGTGGTATTTGCTTGTCAAGCATCGGGAGGCCAATCTGGTACGAGAGAGCAGTGGCTTGGAAAGAAGTTGAATGAAGAAAATAATGCTCATTACATCTGTTTCATGTTCATCAACTGGTAATTTTTTTCTTTGTTAATCGAAAAGAAGTTTTACTTATATTTCGTTTGGACCGGCAAATCCCTCAACATCCTGTGATTTGAATTCTAACTTATTAAAAAGTGTGTCATTCTCTTCACTACTTAAACTAATCTTGAGATTCATTAGCGGGTCATTTGTGTGAAATTTTATAGAGGAAAACGTTGGTACTGTCTTGAACAGGGCAATAGAGACCCATATTTGGCTCTATTTTTATTTTTGCTTTATGCTTTATTATATCAATCTCTATGCTTCTGCCTTCTCTTTCAACATTCCATTGAATTCTTATGTCCTTTGTCTCTCTCCTTCTTCTTTTAAGTTTTTTGGGGGGAATATAATCAAACATTCCCTTTGCACTTTCCTTTATCCTGTGAGAAGATTGCTGCAATGAGTGAATTCAATCCGAATTAATTTAAATTGAGTTAAATCCAAATAATAATCAATTTAAATTTGATATAAATTTAAAATGTCTTGTTTAACCTAATGACGAGGGCATTGGAAAAACAGTAAAAAAAACTTAAAAAATAAAGAAAAAAGTGGGTTGTTGACAATTTTTCGATAACTAAAAAGATTCAAACCAATTCAATTCAAAATTGAGTTGAATTTATCTTAACTCGAGTTTGACTCGTTTAAGTCAAACACTAAACTAAAACCAATCAAGTTGGCTCATATCCATTCTTTCATATGATTGATGTTGTTATCAATTTTTCTTTTTTAATGATTATCGTAAAATTGAATTTTCAAAATTCACACAGATAATCAAAAATTGAAAATGTAAGCACGTAAACAAATTTAATCCCGCCTTATTGAAAATGGGTCCATCGAAATTGTTTCAATTTAGAGAATGACCCATTCTCTTTATTTGTTTATCTAGTGGACACAGAAAGAGAAAGGAAGGAAAATTTTTTTCATGGGAAAAGGAAAGTGAGAGAAATTTTTTTGGTAGACAGATAACGAGGTTTCTCTGTCATCCTGCATAGAAGATAGGAAAAAATTATCTAAACGGAGCAAAAACAAAAAATAGAGTATTCATTGCCTTCCTATCACGTTGTCATCCCTACTTCAACTTCAAGCCTAATCACAAGAAAACGGCAAGTCGAACTCAAACAGCAGCACATTAGGACCCTCTCCGTATTAAAAATCGAACTCCATTGACTTAATTTGTCAAGTTAGAGTGGGTTGTTTGTTGATGCCATATTCAAAACATGCAAACTAGAAAAATGTTTGTTACAGAATCTTCAAAGTAAACTTAAAAGCAGAAAAAATGAGAGGACATAGAGACCTTTTTCTCCATTGAATTTAATAGCAAAATAAAAATGCAAAGAAAAAAGGAGCTTTTGGAATAGAAAGAGAGAAGGCAAAGAGGCTTTTGCATGGTCTCCAAGAAGTATAATTGATAGTTTGACTTGAGGCTTTTAAGATGAAAACACTTGCAATCTGGATCATATAATCTGTGACAGCAAAACTGAGCTGGTTTGACAATAAAATGTCAGCTACTTCTGATTGAGCAAAAGAGAAAAGAGTTTTTGTCACCCACCATCATTGCGAAAGGGAATTGAAGGATAAAGAAAGAACGAAAAAAGAACCCTAACTCCATCATTATAACTCAGAAGGAAAAAGTTCGTCACAATAAAGGCTGTGGAAAGCCTCTCGCCTTGCATGCATGATAAGAAAGGAAGTATTCAAATGATTATGTTTAACATTCCTTGAAAAACTGAGTGCCTAGCTGATATTTAAAGTCAATCCAGCGGGTCTTTGAAGAGAAGAAGAAGGAAAATCCATGTATTTAAAGCATAAAGACCTTCTGGTGTACTGACTAGGTTAATGGCTTAGCTTTTCCATGCAGCATTGTGATTGTACAGAAGTTTTTAGACATTTTTCTTAAAGCTTTTCAGCAAAGGAGGTAGGTGACCGATAACAGGACAGACAAAATCATCATATCAGCTGATCTGGACACCTTCCAAACTCACTGGTCTAAAAAAAAAAAAAAAAAAATTATTATCGTAGAAGAAGCATATTTGAGTCAAAATTGACAAATTAAAACTTTAGTTTAAGTTTAATTAATTCAATCGAAACAATAATCTAAACTTGAGCCCATTCGGATCATATCATCCTCCTCTACTCACAATGGACAATGCACTACCTCTTAATTAATCTGTTTTACATTGCAATTAATCTTTTAATTTTGATTAAACTGTGAGAACCAGACAATGTAGCCACAATTTAAGGTTGACAAATCTTCTTCGAATGCCACATTGTATACTTTCATATACTCTAATTTTCCAACCATAATTACATGAATTCTACCATAAATCTATAATAATATAAGCACCATGGATTGAATTTAAATATTAATTGGCTTCACTTTGTGGTTTAAATTCAAGACTTATTAATAAATTGATAACATTTTATTTTATAATAGACAAAACAAAATTATTTTAATAATTAAAATCAAGTTGTTAAATCGAATATTAATCTGTCTCATAAATCAAACCAAACTAAATATAATCTAACTCAAATTAAACTTGATTTTAAAAACAAACCAATCCTCTCAAGTTCAGTTTAATTTAGACAAATTCGAATTAGATTGATCCATACATTCTAGGCCGGGAAGGCTCAACATCAGGTTCGGTTCATCTTTTCGGTCGACGATCACTTTTTTAGGTGACACTTCGCCCACCAGAATACTTGGTGTACAATAGCAAGGCAAGAACCGAAGAGCTTTAGAGATTACCATGGCAATTTTTTGTTGTCTTTCCCAACGTAAATTTGGGACAATTTCACTCAAGTTTTCAGCTGCGAGGTGTTCATAAATCAAGTAGGCAGCTTTGTCAGATCGACATATTCCACTTAACTTGACGATGTTGGGATGCCGGAGGTTCCCTGATTCTGAGATGTCGGACCAAAAACTTGATGAAACTGAGTTTACATCAAGTTTCTTCACAATGAATTGCATGTCAGTTGCTGAGGACTTGAATTTGTATGACGTAATCCCGTCATGGCTTCTTGAAATGAGATTGTCTTCTGTGGTGGACAATATGATCTCGTTTATTGTTAAGGACTTGGCAATCTTGGTGTTGAAGAATTGCATTTCGCATATCCCATCTTCACTGTCAACTCTCTCTAGTTCCTTGTTTTTCTTTCCTCGGAGAACGAAAGCACCAGCAAAAGCAGCAAGAGCTAGCAGCGTCAAGGCAACAAGAAAGCAAGCAACAACGAGCCACAAGGTACGACTCTTGTTCCTTTTGCATGGTGGTAAACCAGATGGACTATCGCCGCCGCAAAGATCGTTTCCTGCAACTGCACTTCGTTTTATGGCAAGAAAAGCTCCAGTAGACGGTAGGCTGCCATGAAGATGGTTGTGAGAAATATTCACTTCAACAAGTGATTCCACTCTTCCTAGATTTTCTGGAATTTCCCCGCACAATTGATTTTCCGATAAATCAAGGTGGCCCAGGACCGACATATCGGATAAACTGGTAGGGATTGGGCCACTAAGCTGGTTGTGGCTCAGGTCTAGACTCACTATCTTCTTGCATAAAGATAATTCCTCGGGGATTTCACCGGTCAGCTTGTTTTGGCTAAGCTTCAATTGCATTAGGTCAGACAATTCTCCGTAACTCCGAGGAATAGTACCTGAAAATCCATTTTCTGATAAGTCCATGTTCTCAAGCTTGACACTGCCAAATGAGCCAGGCAAGTTTCCGGAGAATCTGTTTCCTGCCAAATTCAACATTTCAAGCGAAGGCATGTTCCATTTTCGCTCCCCGATTCTTCCAGAGAGATGGTTTCCTGAAATATCCAAGAAATACACAAGCGGCAGCCTGGTGAATCCCGGTGATAATTCACCGGAGAGACTGTTATTTTGTAGACGCACTCGCCGCATGCTTTTGCAAAAACTTAAGGTTGCTGGGATTTCACCATCCAATAAATTCGAAAAGAGGATGAGCTTAAAAAGATTACCCGAGTCACAAAGTGTTTCGGGTATCTCGCCGGTGAGAAAATTGCTTGAAAGGTCAAGTATAGTGAGATTATTACGTTTTCCAAGATTGCTAGGAATCTGACCTGATAACTGGTTGGACCACAATTGAACGACTTGCAGACGTGGCAACGAAGCTAAACCATTTGGAATTTTCCCGGTGAAGTTGTTGGAGAAAAGATGAAGGATCTCCAGTTTTTTCAATTGACCAACGAGTTCTGGGATCTCACCTGACAAATAATTGCCGCTAAGATCAAGGGAAACTAGATTTTTGAGGCCAAAAATGGCTCTAGGAATTGAACCGGTTAGCTTATTCTGGTAGAGAAACAGGTATCGAAGATTGCTGAGATTTCCAAACGAAGAAGGTATCTGTCCCGTGAGATTGTTGTAAACAATATCGAGATGATTCAGAGAAGTTAGATCGCCTATTTCTTTTGGAATTTCACCGGAGAAATTGTTATATCCCAAGTAAATCCATTTAAGGCTCCTCAATTGGCCAATTTCGCCCGGGATTGGTCCAACTAACTGGTTTGAAGCCAAAGTCAGGAATTCCAAAGAAGCAATCTTCCTTATCGACATTGGAAATTTTCCCACCAAAGCATTTCCACCAAGATCAAGAACTTTTAGTCCAGAAAAGAACCCGAGTTCTGGAATTTCCCCAGAAATCATGTTGTTTGACAGGTCCAATACCTGAAGGCAAGAGATTGAACCGCTTGGAACTCGACCGACGAAGTTGTTGTTACTAAGATTGAGATGCTGAAGCGGGGAGGAAGAGAATATGTCAATGGGAACTTCCCCAGAAAGCTGGTTGCTTGAGAGATCGACAGTTTCCACATATGACAAATGAAAGATCGACGAGAATAATTTCCCAGAAATATTTTTCCCTGAAAGCTGGATTATATTGACACGAGAAGAGTTGCTGCAAGTGACACCATTCCAATCGCAAACACTAACAGAGGAATTCCAGTTGGAAAGGTAGTGAAAAGGGTCGATGATCGAAGCTTTGAAGGACAACAGAATCTCGAGTTCATCAACACCATAAGAAACGTGAATATTCAAGAGCAAGATTAATTTCATGAACATGAACAACAGCTTTGGACGTGATTTAAGTCCAGGCTTGGCCATTTCTAGATGAATATCTATAACATCTAGAGAGGTTGACTTTACATAATGGTCCTTAGTGGGGAGACTTGATAAACATATTTACACGAAAACTTTCAAAGTTCAAGAGGTTTTTGTTACAAGGAAACTTGGTTAAAGGAGAAGAACAAGCAGAAGAAGAAGAAGAAGAAGCACCTAGCGAATTAGAGAGAGTTTGTGGTTCAGTCCTCAAAGGTGGCAGAGTGAGGAATTGGGTGCATAAATAGGAGGTCGTTTAAGGGTATGGAAATGGGCATGTAATTGAGAGTTATTTACGAAATTGCAACTTAATTGAAGTTTGAAGTTTGACCAAGAACAGTTGAACGGAGAACAGGGACAGATCAGATGCTGGAAAAGACTATTTATTCTGGATACTGCCAAGCTGCTGTTTTGACCGGCTTCCGATGATGACAAGGATTTATGTAACCGTTGAAAATTACCACCAATGCTTCACCTTACAAAAACTAGATTCGATTTGATTTAAATTAAGTTCCCATAAAGCCAAGTTTAAGCTCAATTTAAGAGCAATGAGTTATAAGTCAAATTCTTTTTAACAACAATTCTACTATAAATTTATTAAAGTTTATTTGAATTTAAATATTCAGATTAGTTCAAACTCAATTCATTTCATGAAAGTGAACTTAATTCATTCAACTCAATATATTATTTAAAAATGAGTTTATTTCTTAACTGATAACTAAGTTTGGCCTTGAATCGAGGTAGGTCAGATTCAAGTTTGAGCTCAATATTGAAAATTTAGCTCAAGTTTTTCATGAATTTGGCTAGAATACCAATAAAAATCATTTAAATTGACTAAAACGATATCATTTTAACTAATATATATCAAATAATATTATTTTAAATATTTTAAACACCTAACAAATTAAATGGAGTCAAACTGAAATTCAACTTACCTCAAATGAATCGAATCAACCCTACTTGAAACTATATAAAAATTGTTTAAAATCAATACAGTTAATAAATAGATAAATGTATACAGTTTACCCTGATTTACCACAATTATTTTAATATCATCCTAATCACTGGTATGTGTTTATATACTAAGTAATTTTATTCCTAACCTTAATGTCACACAATTGCCAATTTTAATATGTATTTATCTTAGTAGTAAAATCATTCATGGTATGGTAGATTAAAAACTTAATTTTTATAACAAAGGTAGGAATCATATTGTATGCACAACTTTTTAAAAATAATAATAAATAAAATAATAAAATATCTAATTATATTATTATTTAAAAAATATGATAATCAAGATCGATTTTTATTTTTATTTTGCTTCTACCTGCATCTTAAAATATTTATTTTATCATGCTTTGTCAGACGAAATTATGAAGAATTATTGATTCAGAATTCAGATTATTCTCTTCACTTACTTTTTAGCCTACAATAAGCATATATTCTGGGGTTTGGCAGTGCAAATCAGAGGGGTGCATGCATTGCATCGGACTGTTTAACTGAAATCATCATCGTCGTCGTCGTCGTCGTCTTCTTGGATTCTCCTTCTGTGTAGAGAAAGAGTACGAACGTTAAAATTAGTAAGGCTAAGGTCAAATGGAGGAAAAAGAAGAAGAGCAGGGTTTAGAAAAAGGCTGAATGAAGAAGTAACAGAGAGAGAAAGAGTGAAAGTGGAGTGTCTTTACATTACAGTGCTGATGCTTTCTCGTGCGCATACTTTCTCACTCTGTAAAGGACCCACGGCGATCTCTTTCTCGAAGGAATATACAGTGTCTGGTCTTTGTCATAACCCAGCATGCTTTCTTCATCTCCATTTTCTAGGGTTACCCCTCTTGCCCACGTCTAGCTCAGGTCACCCAAATTCCATCACTCTAAGTTCAAACCAAACTTGAAGTTGAACTAACTCTTATCCAAAATCCATTAAAATCAAATCCACCCTTATTCATGATGTGTCGTATCTATCTTCACCTGTCATGATCGTCATATTATTTTTCTTAACCAATCAATATTCTCTTTTTCCTGTTCATGGAATGAAGTATGGCCGACGAATTGCCGACCATTTCCCTTGAATGAGGGTCTCTTTCTCTTTTAAAATTTGTAGGGTTTTGTGTTCATACTTAGTGGCCCAGGTCAATCAGTAAGCTTTAACTTCTTTTAAGAAAAACATGCTTATAAAATCTGTTGAGATCGGACTCCTGACAGGAACATCGGTATGCAAATGCTTCTTTTCCGAAAGGAAAAAACTTTCGATGAATTATTCATCTTTATATGTCAGGCGCCAGGGTCCGCTTGGATTGTAACATCTGTTATCGATTTGGATAACAGATACCCATGATCACTCTTTAGGTTAACTCTTGGTTATCTCAGGGTAGAGATTCCAATTAAATTTGCATATAGTCTCTAAGGTTGGATTTGATACAAACTTGTTTGAGTTTAAACTGAGATTCAGTTTGAATGAGCTAAAAATTAACTCGAATTCGTGAGTTTAATATTTTTAAGTTTGAACTTGATTTTAAAAGATGTAACTTGTCAAACTCGATTGAAAAAATTTAATTTGAATTGACTAAAATAATATTGTTTAACTAATAAAGATTAAAACGATTATTACTTTTGGTAATAATATGAATAATCCTAAATGAGCTAAACTCAAACTTAAGTCTGTTAAGATACTCATTCAAATTATCAAAACTCAAATTTAAACCTAAACTCATATCTATCAGGATCATCAAACCTGAGCTTAGACTTAAACTTGTCTCATTATTAATCAAATCGAGCATATATTTATCTCAATTTAAATTTAATTAGATTCAAATCAACCTTTAATACTCTCACTTTCGAACTAGAAACTCCGCTTTAAATACAAAAGTGCAGTCCATACATACATTGCACGTGTGCAACTCCAACTGCATGCTATATATATGAGTTTTTGCATCACTTTGGAGTGGTCTAATTGGTCAATTAAATTAGTAAAAAGATGTGGGGATTCGAAACTTTGGGACCATTTTGTAATTATTGAATTGCTCTCGATGATAACCATTGAATTGAATCCTACATTATATTACAATATAAATAGATAATTAAGGGTCATGTTTAGATAGAGTCGCAATTGACAAAATATAATTTGTCTTTTTCAATATTTTTTATATTTTATATTTTTTTATTTTTTAACTCCAACGAACTCGAGGAGTAATATCATAAAAGGGATTAAGAAATATAGTTCTTGTATTATATATATAAAGCAACTGGTTAGGATAGATTACAAGAATCAGAAGCTATGGCGATTAAGATAATACGCAGAAGCAAAAGAGAAATCAATAATTATTTTGGCATCTCAATTGACCAGTCCTTGGTGATTGCTGATAGACAACTGGAGCTCCTCGCAATGGCACCCTTTTTCTGGCCACCCTTCTCCCTAGGGCTTATGGACTTAGCCCTGATTCTTGAGTTCCTTAACATCTCTCTCATCGCCTCGGCTTGATACAACACCGGATTCGCCCTACCGAATCTGTTAAACCTCGCACAAGCACTCATGTGGTCGTTCAAAGCCTCTTCTCTTTTCCCTCCGTTCTTCTCCATCTCTGCCGTCACAGCTGCCGAACACAAGCCACAGATCATTTTCCCTGAAAACTTCTCCCTTACACGGCTCACGTACTCCGTTGTACACTCTTCACACATGCCGCAGCACTCGCACTTGGCATCCTCCACCTCCGCGATGCCCGGAAGCGACTTTGTGCCAGTGGCTTCTTTCGTCAGCTCAAATGAGATATCCGATTTTGTTCTCTGGAGACTGTCTATTGGAAGCCGGGGCTTGCTGTGGACAACTCTGTTGGGATTGGTAGGGTTCGAGCCAATGCTTAAACTCTCCCTGCTATTTGGTGCCATGGAGGTTCAAATCAATGAAGAACGAGAACCAATTAGTTAGGGTAGAGAAATGCTTAACATTGATTAATATATATATAGGGACTCTATATTCTCGAGAAGCCTGAGAAGAAATATATGTGGACTGGGTGAAGCAGCACGTCAAACATTAACGTATCAGACAGGGAGGTCCTGGAAAAGCTAGACTTTTCATGAACACATTGGAAGATTGTTATTTTTTTCATAACTGACATTATAAAAATACATAAATAAAGTATAAAGAAATCATGAACATTCACGTAATGGACTATTCCAACCACATAAGTTCTGAAGTTAATAAGGTTCTCTTATTTTTCCCTTTAAAGCAATTGGGTTGTTCCTGGAACAACAGACAGGTCTTATATATACATATACATGTACAAAGAACTCAAAGATCACAAGATCCTTATTCAACCCTGTGAGTCATCAGACATATTATAAAGGCGTTTACTCACATGTTTCCCATTGAAAAGAAAAAAAAAGTGCAGCTTCTTGCTACAGCCAGTGGCCATGCCACCAGCCCAACCCAAAAAGGCCTTCTACTGAAGCCCATAAACGAACTTTAGGTTGGGCTGCTTCAGTTGGAGAATTGCATGGGTTGGGTCACCAGTCCGTCGTATTTCGCTTAAAAGAAAAAATGCGGAAACGACATATTCCCATTCAAGGTTTCCTTAAATGACAAATGAAGTTGTAGAAGGTCAAATATTCACCCGTTGACGAAAGTTAGAGGAATATATTTGTTTTTTTGAATAAAAATAAAAAATAAATTTTATAATATTAAAAGAATAATAATAAATTAATAAAATAAAAAACAAAAATAAAAATTTATGGTCGCCATTATACATAACTAAATGACCAGAAACAATCACCTAGTTCAATTGACGATCGAATCTAATCATCAAAGGTTTGACAGAAATAATTAGATCTAATCGTGTTCACCATCTAAAATAACAGGTTTTAGGCGTATCATCTGTTGGTGGAGGTAGCCAAATTTGGCTGTCTTTACCAAATTTTTTACTGTAGAATCTGGCCAACTCTACCATCGAGATGGTCAAATCTGACCACCGATATAATTAGATGATCATTTTCAATCACATAATTATGTTAACGACGATCACAATTATCGATAATGTTATAGATGGTGGTGATTCTTTTTAAAAATTTATTAATCTTTATTATGATTTTAATAGTATATATGATTTTAATATTATTTATATTAAAATTTATTTTAAAATTAATATTATTTATTTTTATAAAAAACATTTTAATTTTTGTTATGAACAGGATGAATATTTGATTTTTTAAAACTAACTTTGTTATTTAAGGGAACCAAAGGTGGGCCAAAGGATCATTTCCCACCCATAGTTTGAGGGGGAGATAAACTGCCACCCCCAAGGTTTCAAAAGCCCAAACTCTCACCTACAAACCAAATTTAATATTAAAAATAATAGTGTTCAGTAATAATTAGGGGTATTTTTGTCTTTTTAATATTAAAATTTTATAAATTAATAAAATAAATTTTATATAAATATAAAATATTAAAAAATTAAAAAAAAATTAAAAAATATATTTAAAAAAATTTCAAATTAAAAAA
>JAJEJH010000224.1:214689-347847 GCA_026122585.1 Anacardium occidentale
ATGTATATAAATATAAAATTTTTAAAAAATTAAAAAATATATTTAAAAATTTTTTTAAATTTAAAAATTGAAACAGCCACCGTCACCCATAATAGAACCAGGTGGCCATTTCCAACCACCTGGTTCCAGAAGAGGCTAGATCTAGCCTCCCCATTAGGTGGAGGCAGCCAGATCGACCATCTCTAGTTTTAGCAAAGGCGGCCAGATCTAGCCGCCTCCGCCTGAAATAAAGGTCGAAAACGACCAGTGGGGTCAAGACCGACCCTTTACGGCCGTTTTCGGCTCCTAATTCTGTCAAAGGTTGTCAGACAAAACTAAAGGTGGTCGATATAGTCGCCTCCACCGAATGAGAAGGCTAGACCACTAAACGGGGAAGCCAGATCTAGCCTCCCCTAGAACCAGGTGGCTAGAAATGGCCACCTAGTTTTATTATAGGTAGCCACTGTCACCGGTGTCGGTGATGGTGGTTGCTTCAATTTTTAAATTTTAAAAATTTTTTAAGTATATATTTTTAATATTTTTAATATTTTTTGAAAATATTTATATTTAAAAATTATTTTATAATTTTGTTATAAATTTTTAATTTTTAAAAAAGTAATTTAATTATTTTAATAAAAAAAATTTAAAAATAAGAAATTAAGTTTTTAAAACTTTTGAGGTGGCAATTTATCCGCACCCCAAACCATGAGGATTTATCATTTGGCCAAATAAAAACGATAAAAGCTGTCTTCATCAATTCGATGTACGACAAAGCACATATTTGGAAACCTTTTTCACCCAACCCGTACTCATTTTTATTAGGCTCAACTCAAGTCAAGTGAATCCAAATTTACAACAGGTAAATGGTTCGTTTTTCTTCACATGGTAATTAACTAGGCAGCGCATGGTAATTGTACGTTTTTTCTCATGATAAACACGCATTAATATTTGCTTTAATATGCCATCCACCGTATATTTTCCACAACCATATAAACCCAAAAAAAAAAAAGCAAAACCATCATTTATAAATATTCTTGCTATTTAAAGTTAGGGGAACTTTGAATGACAGTCAGTTCGAATCAATTTAAAATTTAAAAATTAAATTTTCTTTAATTACACGTTAATTTAATTTATAAAATAGTAATTTAATTTGAATTAGATAAAATTTAAATTTAAATATTTAAATTAATTTAAATTTTGATTTTAATTTACGAGCCCCATTAAAGTCTCAAACACACTATGAATTAAGATTAGATTCGAATCGAATCAAATACGAATAAATATATATTCGTTTTTAGGTTCGTTCATACTGTTTTGATTCGGATTTGTATCCGTATTCGTCGAATATTTTTATAGTAAAGTTCATATAAATATTCAGTTCGTATTCGTATTCATATTCAATTTGTATAATTCATATTTATATTTATTAAAAATTATAATTAATATAAATAATTAATAAAATATAATTAAAAAATTTTTAATTTAAGTTTGAATTCGTATTCGTGTTTGGTTTGTATAGTTTGAGTTCAAATTCGTATTTGTTGATTTTTAAAATTACTGTTAAGATTCATATTCGTATTCAAATTTGTACAATTCATTTTGAATTTGTTTGAACCGAACTTAAAAATAAATCTAAATATTTTTGATTCGAATTCAATTCTACTATGAATCATAAAAAAGGGAAAAGATAGAAGTGTCCCTTCGGTATTTATCTTTATAATTTTGTTTTTTTGGGTGGAGGATATGTTCATTCCTGATGACATGTTGATTTACTATTGGTCATCATCTCCTAAATAACCAAAATTCAAACAGAAATAAAGTCAAATCAAATTATATTCTATGCACATCTGATCTAAATAGTATTACAAAAAACATAAATAAATTGAATTCATTTTAATCTTTGATGCTAAAGTTCGTTTTAATATAGAGTGGATTCGATTTAAACGTATGATTCAATTCCTAATAGATTGGTATGCAAATATTTTATAATTACTGGGGAAATTTCATAATTATCAACAAATAATAATGTTAATTCAAAATTCAAAAATAAAATAAAAAAATCAACAGTAGAAGGGCTTGTCTCATCTCTTCTCTCTGTGTGGGCTAACAGAATCCCTTTCTTTTCATTTCCCTCCACAGATCTCCAAAATTTTCAGTCTCCAAGCCCTATTTTTCTCCCTCCATTCTCGTTTTGATCTCTGTGAAGCAAACGTATCGTCGTCAGCCATCGTCTTTCCGGTCAGTAAGTCGAATCTGGACGATGATTCTAGAAGTTTCGTGAATCTTCTCCTTCATGGATGAACTACATCCGTACGATGCCTGAACTGCGTAGCCGAGCTCGCAGATATCGGGCCTCCGTAAACCGAAACCCGAACCCGATTCCGGAACCTATAGCTCCAAGCCAACGGCAACCTCACTCCGATAATAATAATATTAACGAAAACGATAATAATAATAACAGGAAGAAGCTGACTGTTCGAACTCGACAACAAAGGAGAACCGGACAAAATAAGACGAAACGCAGCACGATCGTCGCTGTTGATGAAAAGAAAAACGGTGATAATAATAATATTGTGAACGTTCAGGAAACAGCGCCGTTGAAGGACATCGAAGGGCCTAGGATTTTGCTAGAAGAAGCTGCTGAGAAGAAGATGGATGAGTACGACAGCGGTGGCCGTAGCGCAGATAAGGGTGCGGGAGCTGAGGATGAGGGAAGCACAGCTCCTCTTCCCGAGAAGGTTAGATATTTCATCCAAATTTTGAACATTTTTGGTAATCCGATTTGGATGGTTGGTAACAAATGTTGTGGTAATGGTATAAATGCACGAATTTCATTTTCTTTTTGTTTTAGTCGTGTTTTCTTCGCTTTAGAAATTTTGCAGAAATTAATATAAATTAATAATGCATATTATTTATAATTTAGTATTACTGTCATTTATTTCAATTATTTCTATGCTGATTAGTAAAAATGCAGTGTGACGATAAGTCATAGCAATGAGGAATTATTGAGAGCTTAAAAGATTGGGATGTCATTATGGGGTTCTAATACTTTGATTCACGAGAACAGGTGCAGGTTGGTAGTTCTCCAACGTACAGAATAGAAAGAAAACTGGGGAAAGGAGGCTTTGGACAAGTTTATGTTGGTCGACGGATTAGTCCAACAAATGAAAGAACTGGCCCAGGAGCTTTAGAGGTATGATACGATTGCTATTATTGCTTTCCTTTTGTTCTGTCTTAAATTACAATATTTAAGCACTTACGTTTTATATGTGAATTTCTAGGTGGCCTTAAAATTTGAGCATAGAAGCAGTAAAGGGTGTAATTATGGACCTCCTTACGAGTGGCAAGTTTACACGTGAGACTTCTGTTTTATTTTGTTTTCTATCGTTTCCATGTATTGTGTTCTTGTTGTAAAAGTTATATGTGATGACAAACTTTCATTTTTTTTGGCTGTTTAAACAGTGCACTTGGTGGCAGTCATGGCGTGCCACGAGTTCATTTCAAGGGCCGGCAAGGCGACTATTATGTTATGGTATTTTCTTGCTTCAATGCCCTCCTATTATAAGACCAGAAGACTTTATTTTTCATTTTGTTCTTCTGCATATAGAATGGTTTTAAACTATAATTTGATATTGCATACAGGTTATGGATATGCTTGGACCTAGTTTATGGGATGTTTGGAATAACAATTCACATACGTAAGTTTTATTTAGAACCAATAGCAGAATGTCATTTGATCCAAAACTATATATAGATGGGAGACTTCATCCTGATCTAATGTTTTCTTTTGTTTTTCTATTCAGGATGTCAATTGAAATGGTTGCATGTATTGCCATTGAAGCAATTTCCATTCTAGAGAAGATGCACTCTAGAGGGTGATAGTCTTTAGTTTTTTAATATTTCTTTCAATTTATCCATTAATTGCTCATTATAATCAATGAATGTCCAAACTCGTACCACCTGTTGTTGCTCAGTATTGGCACTATGAATATGATACTACTGTTTCTATCTTCGGCAGATATGTGCATGGGGATGTAAAACCTGAGAATTTTTTGCTTGGTCCTCCGGGAACTCCTGATGAGAAAAAGCTTTTTCTTGTTGACCTTGGGCTAGGTAAGCTGTAGCAGATACTGTCTTCTTTGTGAGGAATGGTCAAAATTAACAATGCATCATCTTGTTGTCTGTGCTGTGTCACAGCTTTATACCTAACAATGTACCATCTTGTTGTTTGTGTTATGTTACAGCGACCAGGTGGCGAGATAATTCAACTGGCCAACACGTTGAGTATGACCAGCGTCCAGATGTTTTCAGGTGAAATTAAATTTGTTTATATATAATGGTTACAACTTAGGTTTCTTAAATGTTGTTTTAATGACCATGCTTTGCTGGGGCAGAGGAACCGTGCGTTATGCTAGTGTGCATGCACATCTTGGTAGAACTGGCAGCAGGAGAGATGACCTAGAGTCTCTTGCATACACGCTCATTTTTCTACTTCGCGGCCGACTCCCTTGGCAAGGATATCAGGTTTGCAATTTTCAAAATTGTTGGTGATATGCTTTGATTAATTATTATATCACTCCAAGAAAGTGTTTTCTTTTAGGGGGAAAATAAAGGATTCCTTGTATGCAAGAAGAAGATGGCCACTTCCCCGGAAACCTTGTGTTGCTTTTGCCCTCAGCCTTTTCGTCAGTTTGTTGAATATGTAGTGAATTTGAAGTTTGATGAGGAACCCAATTATGCAAAATATATTTCCCTTTTCGATGGAATTGTTGGTCCAAATCCAGATATAAGGCCAATAAACACCGATGGTGCACAAAAGGTAGTTTAATGCCCTTTCATCTGTCTTTCTCTATCAAATTGGCAATTTGTTATTTTTTTTCTATAAATATGTTTTCTTTGATATTCTAATATGGAATCCAGTTGATGTATATTTTTGTGTTGTGAAGCTTATATATCAGGTAGGACATAAGAGAGGACGACTGACAATGGAGGACGAAGAAGATGAACAGCCAAAGAAGAAGGTTCGCATGGGAATGCCCGCAACTCAATGGATTAGTGTATATAATGCTCGTCGGCCTATGAAACAAAGGTATTTACTTAATCAGCTCTCAAGCACTCAAGTTAGTGATAGAAGGGTAAAGAAAACTGATGACTGCCACACAAAACCAACCCCCGTCCCGAACCACTTCCTTTTTGCAGATATCATTATAATGTGGCTGATATGAGGCTCTCCCAACATATTGAGAAAGGAAATGAAGATGGGCTATTTATCAGTAGTGTTGCTTCATGTTCGAATCTGTGGGCATTAATTATGGATGCAGGCACTGGCTTTACTTCTCAAGTTTATGAACTTTCGCCCTACTTCCTTCACAAGGTTGCTTGTTTTCCATATAAATTCAAATCATTTTTTTATCTTTAGTGATTGTATCACATCTTGCATTTACCAACTGGTGGGGGTGATTATACTTGTGTTACATATAAATGCTAGTTATTTCAAATCTTCAGTGTTTTGTTGTGTTTACTTAAACAAATTAACCATGTGAATCTGTTCATATTTTTAAGGAATGGATTATGGAGCAATGGGAGAAAAATTTCTACATCAGTGCAATAGCAGGAGCTAATAATGGTAGCTCATTGGTTGTAATGTCTAAAGGTTAGTTTTGCTATTGATGCTGTTAATGTGATTCAAAATATTTTTGATTCCTTAGATTTTATGCATCTTTTTTGTATAGGGACTCAGTATTTGCAGCAATCCTACAAAGTTAGTGATTCGTTTCCGTTTAAGTGGATAAATAAAAAATGGAGGGAGGGTTTTTATGTCACTGCCATGGCCACAGCTGGAAGTAGATGGGCAATTGTTATGTCTCGTGGTGCTGGATTTTCTGACCAGGTCTCTTTTGGGATTTGCAACTGTCTTGTCAAGCTGAATGCATTCTGGTGGCTAGAATTATTTCTGATGTAACATTCTCTTCTCTTCTCAACTGCAGGTCGTGGAACTAGATTTTCTGTATCCTAGTGAAGGTATTCATCGGAGGTGGGATAGTGGTTACCGTATCACATCAACTGCAGCAACTTGGGACCAGGCTGCTTTTGTTCTCAGTGTTCCAAGACGGAAGCCAGCTGATGAAACTCAAGAGACTCTGCGGACATCTGCTTTTCCTAGTACTCATGTTAAGGTAGATCATACAAATTTATTGTTTACTTTACGTAATTTTGTTGACCTATTTTCTATCTATTTATTAAATTCTCGAAATTTCTTTCTTGAAGCACAACCACTCACACAAGGCTTTTTTTGCAGGAGAAATGGGCAAAGAATCTTTATATTGCATCTGTTTGCTATGGTCGAACTGTTTCTTGAGCTGCCAAAGTTTTGTTGGAATGCTGCACATTTTGTCTGTTTGTGCACATGTATAACTGCAAACATTACTCACTGTCCATTACCCCTTTTGTGAAGCTAAGTTCTACTGTAGCCAAGTTGACTGATCACCACAATGGGAGTTGATGTATGCAAAATTTATACCTTCTTGCTGCCATCATGTAGCACCTACTGCAATGACCTGTGCACTGTCTTTCAATCATGTTGAAATGCTTATGAGCTGATGTTAGATATCTCGTGGCCATTTGGATCGGTAATTCTATATATTTGTATAGTTTTGAACAGTAATTACTTGATTGAAGGCATGTGCACAGGTCTTTCATTGTTAATAGTATGTCATGAACCTGCAACAATGTTTTGCAGTGTGTTCTAGACATCTGCAGTCATTCAGTCTGTAGCCATTTCTTTTTCCCTTGCTTTGGGGCTTGGTCCTGGTGTCTCTATTTGACCTTCAAGACAGAGAGAATGCCATCTATTTTGTATACTGTGAAGCAACAATTTGTAATGGCTTATTATTATCATTTTCTAATGCTATAATTTTATGCATATATCTGCATAAATCCAAAGTTTACACAATGTTTTTGGTGCATCATCTGTCTGAATAAATGGAACTCTTGTTTGAATTGCACAAACAACCCATCTGCTCAATCCCCCTTCTCTTCTAAGTGCAGACCTTTTGACCTGTGCATTTTTCTTTTTGATATAATTTTCCTCATAAAGCCTATAAGCTGAAGTTCATTGTTCTTCCAAAAAATTATAAATTTCTTAGGGATGAGCCTCTTCATGATGAAAGTTAGTGTACTTAAATATGTTCAATCATTGATTAATAACGGCATTAGCTTCTTTGTTTAGAATGGTGCCTAGCCAATGTTTCTTCATGTGCTGTTTGTTTGTCTAATGTTATTTGCGTTAAAGGTTCAACTATTTTTCCACTAGCTTTTCTGCGACCTATCTAGGATTAGTTTTTAATATTGATCAAGATCTTGGCAGCAGCATGGTATGCAAGCCCTCTTAATATATGTAAGAATTTAAGGTACCAACTAATTGAGCAAAAATCGACTCAGTAAGTCCTGGGATTGTTGTTGGGAAGATTCATTGTTAGTTGTATTTTTTCTGAATTTCCAAATGTTCTTACATTTCCATGTCTAATTTTTCTTGTTGAGTAGTAATTTGATTGTGGTTGACTTTATTTGCTACTATGTTTATATATTCAGGGCAAGCTGGAAACACACTTGGCTGCTATATTGAGCTTTGGCCTTTTCCTTTGCCTCTGCAGTGCTTTAACAGATAGTTCACCGGCTCTGTAGCTGTATGTTATGTTATTTCCTGTGAAGACACTCAGGGTTAAAATGGGTTTATATTGATAAACTGTGCTGATTACAATAGATAGACCATCGCTGATGGTCCAATGAGCTATGGAAGAAAGTGAGCCATGTCCCAACTGAGAGTATGAGACTGATTTCGCCTCATCCTTTCTGGGTAAAATTCCAACTTCAATAGATGTTACTAAACACTGAAATATGCATTTCTAATTACATTGAATTATTTTCTCTGCTATCATATTTACCATTAATTGTTTGTGCATATTTCAGTCTACATAACTTGATGATATGATTAAAAAGTTTATGTTCCTTTTTTAAAAGAAAACATGATTCTTCCAATGCTGAGTTATTCGTTTGTAGCTGTGGAGTGTAGTGAAGATGTTTAGAGAACACCTTTTTTTTTTTTTTTTTTTCATATCTTCTGCGCCTCAAAAAGAAGTCTTAACCAATAAGATGACAAAGTACAATTTCTTCTAGTTATTAAATACTTAGAGTTTAATGTGTTTCCTAGAATGTAGGTAAAAATGCCCATAGGTATGCATTGACCACAAAAGAAATGCATGTCTTTTGTACTCGTCAATATTCAGTCGTTTGTATATGAAGTATTATTGATAGTAACTTATACATGTTTGGATACTTAGTCTGATGCATATTCTGATTACACCATAACCAATGTTTTTTTCATTTTATTTATAATTAGCTAAATCCAACACCCTATCTATCCAGATGCTGAAGTTTCCGACTAACTGGACCTTGCCCATGATATTTAAGCATGAGCTAGCCGTGGGAGATATTCATTATAATTTCGGAGCTGCTGAACATGAAAACTTGTCTGGTTTGGTAAAAAGTTTTTATTGTAAGCTGAACTTTCACTCCTCAATTGCTCAATCCAAGACAGGCGACATGACCCCCCATGTTATCGATCAAGATTCCCTTCAAACTCTCCATTCATATTGATCTGCAGGCCCCCTCGTTCATGTCGATTGAGGTCTCTTTTTACCTTATTTTGATCTGCCAATTTAAAATTCCTACTAAATCCCTAATTCAAATGCGATAGAATTTTATACCTGGCGAATCTTTCATTCTACCTCTTATCAATTAGTTTTTTTAGGTTTTTTTTTTTTCCCTGACTCGGAAACCCTCTCCGAGCCATCAGCCCACGCGCCTATCATTTTTCGAAGTGGAACGGAATGGTGTGGTTCATTTCTTTCCGCCTTGCGTTATTTGGTTATTATTTTTAGCTTTTTTACCACTCGCAGCTTTGGTTGATTATGTTTCACGCTGTCTAACTGGTCTGCTTCTAGGCGATACTGGTTTTCATTGTTCAACTTGTTATTTTATCAAGGCTAAATGCAAATGAGCCCAATTGAATAGTACTTGATTTTACGTATATGCAAAGCTTTATTTCATCAAGTTGGTATCAAACTCAAACTAAAGCTTGACTCAAATGACTTGAATTTAGTCAAGATTGGCATTTTTGCAGCCAAGAGTTAGGCTCAAATTTGGGTCATATGAATCAAATTTGAACCGCCAATGAGCCAAGTTTGAATAAATTCCAACACTCTAATTTGAGCCTATTTGAATCAACCCTAAAATTAAATTATTTTTAAACTAAGCTAAAACACTCAACTTGAATTAGCTGTCTTGAAGTTGAACTGATTTCAAATTGAGTTTTGTTTAGGGTCATCCAGCCTCATTATCAAAGTGAACTTTTATATCATGCTTTGAAGAATAAGAGTAATGGGCTCAAATTTAGAATAAGTGGGCCTAAATGAAACATGTACATTAATAAGCGCCTTTTTATTACTTTAATTCCAGTCTGTCCAAACCAGCCTAGAGCCAAATGATATTGCCTAACATGGACTGTCCGTTGTATAAAAAACCACCAGAGCCTGGTATGTCTGTACTGTCCCCTTACAAAGACAAAAACAAGAGCTGTAGACACAAACAAACCTTGCAGAACTGGTCTAAAATGTTGGCCTTGTACATAACCTCCTCAACCGAACTCTTTCCTGAGAAGTGGAAATCGATGAAAAAGACATCATAGGCAACCATTGAAATCAAGAACTAGAAATGTTTTAAAGAATTCATACCTCGGTGTTGTCGTGATTATATCGTATTAAAAACAGGCATCTGCAACCTCTTATATCATGCATTCTTCTTTGAATTTCTACAATGTGAGCATCATAATAGATTGCTTGATCTCTCCTCTCCTAAATCATAACCACACACTGCAAGGGATAAGATGTATAGCCAAATATTGGCAAAAAAAACAAAAAGGCATGTAATGCATTCAAAACCACCTGGAAGCAGAGAACAAGATCCCCAACCTTCAACCTATGACAATCTGAATGCTCTACGGGGACAGAGCGTTCCCGCACTGCCTTTTTTACGTTAACCCATTCATCTTCTTCAGCCCCAAATCCAACAAATCTGACACGAACTTCCTTTAAGAAACGCAAAACTGATCAACTGAATAAAATTGAATAAAAATTTCTCAAGTTATTCTAGATATCATCTTAAAACTTAAGTCCACCCTTCAGTAAAAGATCAAACATGCAGAACACAAAAAGTGGCAGTTATCCAAAAGTGAAAAGCAACATATTATGATCTAATACTTACAGCTTCACCAGAAGGAATAAATCTGTGAGCAAGAAACATCTCAACATCATACCTGCAAAGTCAAAATAGTTCAACAAAGATCAAGCTCTGAGGATGATGAAGCAATCTGTAGAGTATGAACTTTCTTTTGGATTTTTATAAGAACTTATGAATTTGAATGAGAAAAGCAAGCTACTTGAAAAGAATCTGCCTGATGATAATAGATGCAGAAATTTAAGAATGCTGAGGAAAAATGAATGATCTGAAGTAAAACAGAGAAACTCCAGAGTAATGCAATAGCCCTCTTGTTGGCATCTTTGGAAGCAACATCGAGGTTAAAGCACCCAGATAATGTATTCCCAGGCATACCATCCCTAACTTATTTCTTATTCTTACTTCCTCTTCTAAATTTTTTTCATTCTTTTGCATATTTTCAAACATAAATATAATGCGTATGTATTACCATGTAAATATGAACTACAATGTTATGCTTTCACCTTAAAATATACTAATATCAATAGCAACAAAAGGTTTCACATCCAGATGCATCCAAATATTTTATGCAATTACTTCGACCCTTTTTGCTCAACATATTTATGCTTACCATGCCCCGTCTTTTGATGACCTAGCCTCAAATTCCAACTCTGATAAATCTGAGAGCTTTTCTCCAGTTTCTGAAAAAAATAAAAAGTATAATGTACATTGTAGCAATGAGGAAGTTAAATCTTGAGTGAATATTTTGAGTAATTCAGTCAAGAACCATTCACAAGTTGGAGTAAGCAAGTTAAATCTTTTATCAAACTCATAAATTAAGCTGGTGCAAACATAAAAATTGGAAAAAGAAAGGGTGAACAAGAAAAATAAGTAGAAGTCTTCGGAAAACAAGCTTTCCCCTTTATAAATATAGTCCATGCTGTTGCTCATTCAACAAAAAAAACCCTTTTCTTAGTCAGTTATGATCCTATACTAACAAAATCAAGTCATAACCCTCTTTTTCCTCACTTATAATTAATATTGTTTAAGTCAATCAGCATTTATCTCTACAACCTAGGCAGATATAATACACATCAATTAACATGTAGAAATAAACAAAAACAGATAAACAAATTATTCTCCAATGGCACACATGTATAACAGCTTAGTGACAAAAATCCAAATATTATAAAGATGGCAGATCAAAAGGCTGCAGCTTAAAGATGGTGCTCTACTATATAACATGTCCAAGTTGTTTATTTACTCAAATTAATGCTGCCAGGGAATTTTATGAAAAAAAATCTACAGAAATCTTTACAGCAACAAGCAATGAGATGCATTCTACATAAGGTGAAAACTGTATGTCCTTTTTTTCAACAAAATTGGTTATACATTTGTAATATAAATGGAATACAATTCTGTTGGGAAACTGTCTGAAAGTATGCATACTAGTATTAGAAACTATTAAGAAATATGTAGTTATGAACCTAGACTCCAATTCCAATAGTTTCATAATCATATCAAGAAAAGCACCTCTAGGTTCTTGTGACATTTCGTGCTCCTTAGTTGGAAGGCAAGTTTCTGGGAGCACAGATACATTTTTGGGCTCATCAGTTGAAGAAGCAATTTTAGATGGGTTGTCTTGTTGCCTACTTTTGAACCAACTTTGCACCTAAGAAAATCATTATATTAGGACAATTATAAAACAATTAAATACAAGATTACATTACAACTAGAATAGCAGCGCTACCAACAACAATGAAATAGCAAGATGTCAGTGTAATGATAAATGAAGATATTTTGAGCAAAAACGTGACTACCTCGGTCCATTTAACGACAGGTTTCCCGGCACGCCCAGCTGAGGTACTGCAATGACATGATAGGCCTAAAGGAGTTAATTCTGATAAATGCTATTCCTTCAAAGGTCATATATGCATTTTATTTCCCAACCAATTAATTAGACTTTTAAGAAAAAGGATATGTATGAAGAATCACTCACTTAAAACTTTTTGCAACTTTTTGGCTAAATCCTTTGGAAAGCAACTCTTCTTTTGATTGTATCAACAGTTTTTCCATTTTCTCAACCTGTATGATAGAAAGAAAGCAAAATCACATTAACTGTGGCATTTATCATAAAGTGTTATCACGGATGAAATGACAAAAATTTCAACAATTAGGATCAGAATTCCAATTAAAGATTACGAAGTAAGTTTTCTAATAGAATAGTATGGACACATTTGTTTATATATAAACTCTTAAAATGTTTTAAACATTCAAAGAAAAATGAATTTGAAATAAATATACAAAATGCATCACACGACTCACTACTGAACCAAACTTAAGAGAATTGCATCATATATATAGATCTTAACCATCAAAGGAATTGCAAACAAAGCCTTTAACTCTAAAATAAGTTGGCAATGCCCATTCAAGAAATTCGCAAACCCAGTAACAAACTGAGCAAAAATCGATAGCCAATATATTATATCCCAATGCTGAATGATAAAATCAATAATTTTCATCCAAACAAAAAAGTATATCCCATAATACTTAATTATAGAATAATTATACGATAGCCATCACATTATCATGAAGTTAATCTCGAAGAACGATTATTGAAGAATTTGTCGATAAACAATTGGCACTGAGAGAGCAACACTGCATCGTTACCTCATTTTCAGTGAAGCCAGTAAAAACCAGCCTCTGTCTAGGCCGGAGACGATCCATAAACACTACAAACAACTAAAAAAAAAAAAAAGCCCTAAATTTAAAAAAAAAAAAAAAAGAGAAATTTCTGAAATTGAAAATCTATTTTCAGGAAAATAAATTATTGGAAGAATGTCTGAGTTTGTAGTAACAGTGACTGAAATGGGAAACCCTAGACATTAGAGGCTTATAGTACAGAGAAACAAATTAACTATTAGGCTTCAAGAGAATGGCTTTTAGGCGCCTTTTATGTGCGTGAGCCTTGTCGTTTTGGTTTTATCGTACCACAGATTTATGGTTCAATAAATAAAGGCCAAAGAACATGTCCCCACCCATAGTTTGAGGCGGAAACAAACTGCCATACTCTAGTTTTCAAAAACCCATCTCCCACCCTCTAACCAGATTTAATATTAAATATATTAGTAAACAGAAATAATTCAAGGGCATTTTTATCCTTTTAAGATTAACATTTTATAAAATAATAAAATAAATTTTATATAAATTAAAATATTTAAATATATTAAAAAATATATTAAAAATTTTTTAAATTAAAAAAAAAGGCAACCCCAACCATCTACGTTGGCGACGGTGGTCGCCACTAAAAGAGTCAGGTGGCCGTTTCCGATCACCTAGTTTCAGAGAAGGTCAGATCTAGTTTCTCTGTTCGGTGGAGACAGTCAGATCTAGTCGTCTCCAGTTTTGGAAGATACGGCAAAATCTGGCCTCCTCCGTCAGAAACAAAGGCCGAAAACGGTTGGAAAGAGTCGGCCTTGGTCTCATCTACCGTTTTCGACCTTTGTTTCTGACTGAAGCAGTCAGATCTAGTTGTCTCCGCTAAAACTAGAGACGGTCAGATCTGGCTGTCTCCATCAAATGGGGAGGCCAGATCTGGCCTCCCCTGGAACTAGGTGGCCGGAAATGGCCACCTAGCTCCGTTAGTGGCGGCCACTGCTGCTGGTGTCGATAGACATGATTGCCTTATTTTAAAAAATTTTTTAATATATTTTTAAAATTTTTTTGAAAATATTTATATTTAAAAAATATATAATAATTTTATTATAAATTTTTAATTTCTAAAAGGGTATTTTAATTATTTTAGTATCAAAATTATAAAAAAAAGAATTCAAAAGTGGAAGACTGGGTTTTTTAAACTTTAAGAGTGACAATTTACCCCCGCCTCAAACTATGGGTGGGAACATGTCCTTTGGCCTAAACAAAAAAAGGCCAAAGGACTTGTTCCCATCCATAATTTTGTCTCAAGATAAATTCCTACCTCTCAATTTTGAAAAATCTCAAATCTCATATGATGACTTAGTCAACAGTTAAAACAAATTGTCAATCGTAATAGTTAAAAGATAATTTAGTTATTTTAAAATTAAAATTTATAAAATAATCAAATAAATTTTATATAAATATAATTAAATATTTAAATATTTAAAAAAATTTTAAAATATTTAATTTAAAAAAGTCAGATCTGACCGCCTCTACCAAAACAAGAGGCGACTAGATTTAGCCTCCTCTATCAAATTAAGAGGCCAAATTTGGCCTCCCTTAAAACCAGGTGGCTGTTCTGATCATCTGGGTTTATTTGCGATGGGCCACCATCACCGATACGACAACGGTGGTTGAACTGTTTTTTAAATTTAAAATTTTCAAAATTTTAGAAAAATTCTTATATAATTTTTAAATTTTTTAATATATATAAATTTAAATATTATTTTATAATTTTATTATAAATTTTTATTTTGTAAACAAAGCCATTTGAGTCATTTTACATAATTGGTTAATGAAATTGGAAGAAGGGTGGGTGTTTGGGTTTTTAAATGTTAGGGGGTGGGCATTGTCTTGGGACCAAACTATGGGTGGGCACAAACTATTTGCCCGTAAAAAAATGCAGAATTCAAACGCACTGGTGTTGGTTTCCCCCTTTTGGGCTATGTATTGTCGCCATCTTATGAGATCAGTACAAAGTTGTTTTGTAATTTGCACACCATTTGAGTAGGGGCTAAAAAGGTAATTTTCATCTTTCATAAAAGGAATTTAAAAATTAATAAATAATAAATAATAAAAATAATATTAAACTAATAAATTTAAATTAATATAATAAATTTAAATTAATATATAATATTAATATAATATTAAACCAATAAATTTAAATTAATATAATAAAAATTTAAACTTTTAATAAAAAATATAAAATGCAATCACTACTTAAAATTTTAATTAAATAGTCAAAAAATGGTCACATAATTGAAGTGGTGGCAAAATTTAACTATTAAATATTTGATAAAAATAGTTAAATATGATTGTCTTCACTATCAAAAATGGTAAAAAATAATCTGTATATTTGAAACCGATTATTTTTGGCATTCGTTAATGATAAAAGTAATTAGATCTAATTATCAATCCAATCTAGTGGTTATTTTTTATAACTTAGTTAGGTTTATGACAATGGCAACGGCTTTTTTAAATTTTTTTATTAATTTTTCATAATTTTTTTATTATTATATAAATATTATTTATATTAAAATTTATTTTAATATTTATATGTTTTATATTTTTAATAGAGGATATTTTAGTTATTTTATCAAATAATTATTAATAAAATTAGATAAAAATTAATTAATAAGTGGGTATTTGGTTTTTTTAGAAGTTTTTGTCATTTAGGAAACCTTGGGTGGGAATAAGTTGCTTGGCCTTTAAATAATATTGTGTTTTTCGTTAGAAATGAATGAAACTGAGTCTGAATATTTATTAATTCAAATAAAAAATGAAATAGTATGAGTTTGATTTTTTAATTTATCTAATCAAAATTAATGATAGTTTGAGTTTAATTTAATCTTTAAGTTCAAAATTTTAACTCAGTTTGAATGCATGATTCAATTTATGATTTATTAACAAAATAATATTATACTAGTTTTTTAAAATAATAAATTTACATATTTGCCCATAAAAATAATCGAACTTCAACTTTAACAAATCTTATTGTCAAGAGGATTAAAAAAAAAAACAAACCAATTAAAAGAAAAGTTTGTTTCTCTTTTCTATTGTTTATTACTTTTTTTAGAATAAGCCAAAATATCTCGATTCTAAATGTTTTATAAATTCTTTAAAAATACACTACGTTGAATAATTTATGGTTTTAAAGCAACTCAAAACCAATATGATTAAAATCCTTTAAAATCATTAGAAAAAAACTCGGGAACAAACCCTAATTAAGTGAGTCAAGTTTGAACTAAGTTAAATCATCGTTTGGCTTACAAGTTGGACCGATTCAAATTCTTTCCATACTCGAGTTTGATTTAAATAAATTTAAATTGAATTAAAATAAGTCAAATTAACTTTTAAAATTAAATCAATTCAATTTAAGTTCTGTAGAGGAGGTGTTTCCAAGAGAAATTTGTTAATAAATTAATGGTAGGACAAAATTAATAAACCTCAAACGGGTGAATGACACGTGTAGGGTTATTATGCAAGTGATATATGGTATCAAGACCAAGTTAGATTGGAGTGGAGGGAGAGGTGCTTAAAATTTGAAAGTTTAATCATTTTAATTAAAAAAAAATTAGGACTCTTAATAGAAATTTGATCAAACCTTGGGTCGTAAAAAAATTCTCCTCTTCCAGTCGCATAACAATCCCTGCAGGATAAAATAGGAGAAAACAAACCATAGGAAGAGCCTAAAATGGCGCGTGCTCTTTATTCTCACTTTCTCATAGTCTCGAACTCATCTCCGCGCCTCACCTCTTCACTGTACTCTGACCTCCTTTATATTTATTTGAACATTTATCTGCATTTTTATCGGTCTAAAATTCGCATTCTGCTGTGCTTTCAAGCAGGTCGCGCGGCGGCAAAAACTGGAAAACATCGCCGCCAATTCGTCGGCATCGCTCACTAATCGGACACAGCGGCTGTGGTTTTCGTTGTCACTGCAGTGTCACGCTCTCGCAAACTGCCGCTCCCGAGACGCCCTCCAGCTCTCTAAGGTACCGTCCACATAATCACATTTTAGTACGTACCGGTTAAAATTATTGTTATTTTAGTGATTGGACTGTTCTATATGTAAACAGTGGAAATAATAGTAATAGTAAATGGACGATCGTGTTCGCATTGGTAATATGCTGTCATCTGAATATCATGTATTTAGACTTGTTTCCATTGTTCTCTATTGAAGTGTCCGGATTTAAGTTGACTGATTCATTGACAGAAAGAGGATAGTGTCTGGAGTCCAGCCAACAGGATCCATACACCTTGGGAATTATCTTGGTGCCATAAAAAATTGGATAGCACTTCAGGTATCACTTCAGTTTCTGTGGTAAATTGAAAAAAAAAAAAAAAAAAGGAAAATTTAATTTCTTAAATGGCAAAGTATATCATGAACCCTCGGACCTTTTTTAGTTGCTTTTGATGTTGTTTTTTTCTGCTTCTCATACTTCTCTTTCAATAATTTCATCTACTATTATCATTTTTTCAAAGAAATTCTTTTATAAATCCTAAATACTTTTGCCATTTGTTTGCTTATATATCTTGTTGGACACCTTTATTAAAAATGATGCATTATTCATGCAATAGACACTGCTTTTGAGCCATAAATTCAAAATGCTCCTGCTGGTCATAGAAGTGTTTTCTAATATTTCAATTGATAATTTTTGTCCTTTATTATTGGTTTGGTAGTCAAGCAGACAAAATAAGATATATTGGTTTGAAATAATTGTTGGATTTATTAATTTATATCTTGACCTTTCTTTTACAGTTTTTCATAAATTTTACATGATTTCATGCTTATTTTGATGGTTATCACTTTTCAGAATACATATGAGACTCTCTTTTTCATCGTGGATCTCCATGCGGTATGTTTTAAAATGTTCTCTAATCTCTATATAACCAACTATTAGATTAGGCGGGAAAATTAATGTATATCATATGTAGTATTCATCTTTTAAATTTGGGTATTGCTATTGCAAGAGTTATTCATTGTCTTTTACTCCCACATTTTCTTAAAGATTTTTTATATTCCAAATACAGATTACATTACCATATGATACACAACAATTATCTAAGGCAACAAGGGATACAGCTGCTATCTACTTGGCATGTGGAGTTGACACCTCCAAGGTCTCTTGCAGCTAATGTTTCTTTGTCATGCTTTAAGTGTCTTTAGCTATGCTGGACGTTTGAGTTTAAAATACTCAGAACTAATTTGGTTGTGGAGATGCAGGCTTCTGTTTTCGTGCAATCTCATGTTCGTGCCCATGTAGAATTAATGTGGCTACTAAGTTCTGTCACACCAATTGGTTGGCTGAACAGAATGATTCAGTTTAAGGAGAAATCTCGGAAAGCGGTATGTGCATGGTTGGATGACTGCTTCATATCCTTTTGTATTCATTACTTTTTGTTAATGAAATTGTCTTTGTGTGTTTGAACTTGATCACTATTCAAGGAAGGATGGCAGTCCCAGCTAGTAATCTCATTTGAGCTAAAAATCTATTGTATAAACTCATATCTTCTAATAGTACCATGTAATAAACAGCTTCAGTTCGGTGAACATCAACATGCTTAAGCGTAGATGAGACGTAAGCACTAAACTTTGAGGGTCACAAAGATTTTTACATTGAAATATTTTGTGATAAAATTAAATGCTTAACATTATGTTCTGGATAACTATTTCTGCAAGATGTCCATAATTTTTATTGGTAAACCATTGATAACATGAGTGGAGAATATGTTTACTTAATTGCCTTTAGGATTTTGCTTGTAACTATGCAATATATTCTACTACAATTGTACTTTTTAATTAATTAAAACTGATTGTGTTTCTTTGACTTCTATTTTTCAGGGAGATGAAAATGTTGGGGTTGCTCTCTTGACTTATCCTGTTTTGATGGCTTCTGATATTCTTTTATATCAGGTGATCACTAAGATCTGCTTTCTGTATGATTTTTTAACCTGTATTCTTTATGAATGACAAACTGATTTGTATTAGTTCACAGCCTAATGGAAAAAGGGTCCTTAGTAGCTGATTAATTCATGGTTTATATGAGTACTTGTTACACAACAGCCTGGACTCATTTGATAGAAAATACTACGCTCTTGCACATATATATGGATTGATATATATCCTGAGAAAGCATGATTCTTATAAATTGCAGTGTGCTACTGCAGTCCGACTTTGTCCCTGTTGGTGAGGATCAGAAGCAGCATCTGGAATTGACCCGTGAACTGGCTGAACGTGTTAATTATTTATATGGAGGAAGGAAGTGGAAAAAGTTGGGAGGGTAGGAAGAATTATTATTTATTTTTTACTTTTGAACTGATAATATTCATTTTAGAATCTTAGTCTTATGTTCATGCGGATTTAAACATAAACTGAAAACTTGGTTATTCATCTTTGCATATTGATTACAGGCGAGGTGGTGCTATTTTCAAGGTGGATTCTCTTTCATGATACCTAGCGAGCTCATGAAATACTGTAAGTGGTAGAATATTCTCTACTAATTCTGATTCCTGATGTAGGTTCCTGAACCCCTAATACCACCAGCTGGTGCCCGAGTTATGTCCCTCACTGATGGTCTTTCCAAGGTTCTAAGCACTTTATGTTGTATGTTATAATTTATGATTTCATCAGTTGTATTGATTATATTTTGATATCAATTAAAGGATTAAACACAACAAATAAATTCTTTTCTAAATCTACCCCCGTATTTCTAGTATTATAGATTTGGAATTATAACATGCAGAGCATGAATTAATGTAATCTTTTATAATGGTTTTTGTTTTCATAATTGAAATTCTTCTTTTCCTTGCTGATTTTTTTCTGGTGTAAATCCTGTAGATGTCAAAGTCTGCACCTTCAGATCAGTCTCGTATCAATCTTCTTGACCCCAAAGATGTGAGTGGACAATTGTTTTGCTGTTTTCTTGACTCTCTTTCTGAATATTGTAACATGTGTATGCTTTTATTATTGATGCTTTCCAATTCAAAGCCTTAATGATATGCTCCTTTCTGCTGAAATATTTATTATTTCTTTTCAGCCTTTTGGCCTTGCTGTTCTCAGTTTGTAGGTTAGTGGCCAACTGGCTGAGATATTTTTTTTTAATTTTCTTTTGATTTTGAATTCTAAATTTTGCTGCATATTGCCCTCAGATGACAATTCTGGTATGACTACAGAAAGCAATAAAGTTCCTATTATTAACAACCTATCATTATCTGCTATTCTCATATCTACCTGCTGCTGATTTGTTTCTTAAATGATCTGAAGCTACAAAATGGCATTAGTTAAGCAAATTGCACTTGTGTTTGATTTTATGCTGTGAAACAGCATCAGTTAAGCAAGTTGTACCTGTGTTTTAAGTTACAAAATTTTCAGTGAAAAAACTGAGTTTCTGAGCTTTAAAGTCAGTGGTTTCTTCTTCTGAACTAAATTACCTTAGCATCTTGAATTAAAGTCAGTGGTTCCTGCATTGACTTGTAATTAAAGTCACTTCTGATAGACATGTTATAATTTGGCACTTGACCTTAAAATGGTTTAATAATTTTTTCGAATTCCTCAATCAAAAGCTACTTTTAAGTAGCAACATTCTGCAAAAACAACCAATTGTGTGTCATTCTCTCAGGATTAACTCCTTATTGTATATGATAAAGTTCATCATTCTTAAACGATTGTAATCAATATTAAGCAAATGTATAGCTGTACAAAGAGAAACTGTATTCAATTGACTTTTGATTACATGATTTTTTTTTGCAATAATATAGCCATTGTGTTTGGTCGAAGTGTTTATTATAGGGATTGTTTACTAGGCATTTAATTTTTCAAATTTAATTTGGTGATGTTACTGCTCATTTTAAATATGCTAGTAATGGTAAAAGAACATATCTAATTTGCTGTCGTGCAGTTTCATTCCTCTCTTTCTACTTCTGCTGTGTAGGTAATAGCAAACAAGATTAAACGTTGCAAAACTGACTCATTTCCAGGGTGATTCTTATTCTATTCTGATTTTGGACGTTTGTGGTGGTTCTGTTTTCCTTTTGCTTTGGGACAGTTTATAACATGAGGTCTTATAAGCACTGATATTTGGGTTTCTTCTGTAACAGCCTGGAATTTGACAATCCTGAAAGGCCTGAATGCAACAATCTACTATCAATATATCAGCTCATGTCAGGGAAGACAAAAGAGGTATGCTTTGTCAGCATGGTATATAGTTTTGCATTCTAGGTACTGATTCAAATATTTGCATGTGAGGAGTTAACAGTCTTATATGATAATTTGATTGATCACTTGGTTAGAGTATTAGCTATGATATAGTCCAGACTTAAACAGTTCTCCATATGTACCATTTGCAGGAGGTTGCAGAGGAATGCTGTAATATGAACTGGGGCACATTTAAATCTGTCCTAACAGATGCATTGATCGAACATCTGCATCCCATACAGGTTTCAGTGTCTTATTCTTTTATCTAAAATTAAGAAAAAGAGCTAATGTTTCAGGGCATATGTGTACTTGCTAGAATGATTACTTGCACTCTTTTTCTTGTCGGTTATTGATGTGTGTCAAAGCTTTTTTGTGTAAGTGTGCATGACTTAATATTGTGAGAAACCTACAAGTTAACCAATTTCGGCTTGGATTCAGCAGGCTGGTTTCATCATATTAAATTGCTCTCACAAGATTTGTTTGAAATTATGAATGATCTGTCTGAGAATTATATATTTTGCCTGATTCCATGTGTTCTTACACCGTGAATGCTAATTCTCAATGCAAGGTTTCTCTTTTTTTGTCTCTGTATTAAATAACTTTGCGCTCAGATGTCAATAATTGGTGATGCAATTTTTTTTCTTCATTTTATACGGTTGCATTTGTCTTTTTCTTCCAGATGTATGGCTCTGTATTATGTTGCCATTTTATTAATAGGCCCTACTCATCTAACTTTCTGAGATGATTTTTCTTCTGTTGGAAAATATACCTATTTTTCTTTACTGCTAATTTTCAGTTATTAACATGATGTCCTATCAACGATTAGTTTTTCCATTTTAACAGGTTCGCCATGCAGAAATCATATCTGATTCAACTTTTTTGGATCAAGTCCTAGCAGAAGGTGCTTCAAAAGCTGGAGATATAGCAGATGCTACTCTCAATAACGTCTACCAGGCAATGGGATTCTTGCGGAGATGATTGGAATTGATATTGTGGCAGCTATTTTTGGAGAAAATATCTATGCTACAATAACCTCAAAATTAGCTTTTGGATGACCTACCTTCACTCACAAAATTTTTCAGACTATGCCATCATCATATTCTAGATGAGTGATAAAAAAAGAATATATTTGAAGGCCCACAAATTCTTTTTCCTAGTTGCCTCAACCTCTTCCTGCAGGTGCATTATATTCCTTATTATTCACTGTACTTGATAGTTCTCTTCTTTTCCTCACACCATTTGTTATTTAGTTGATCAAGTATATAATGAAGCTGTTTTTGCTTGTGTTATATGGTAGTGGATATGACACTGTTCTCTCTGATATACTGTAATATGAACCTGTTACTGGTTAGATCATGCAAGCTGCTCTTTCAGTAATAATGCAGTGAACTGTTCCTATTCAAAATTTAAGATTGTTAATAAATATATGCTAATATGAGGGTATGGAGAACAGTGTTAATCTGCATGTGGAGAAATCTCTGTGCCTCTATCATTTGTAGGTTCTTTAGAAAGCCTTTAAATGTAGGATTTATCACATCCTTGGTAGGATTATGTTAGGACTAATGTTTAAGCGAAATATGTATGATGGTTATGAACAGAAATTGGGCAGTTACGAAACATTTATGGTGTGTATGCATAGTTATGAAATAGGATTGGACAGAAAATTGGCTGATTCAGGGCGAAAGTTGGATAAATTAGAGAGTTTTGAGCTCTCGGATAACATTCAAACATAAAGTGGGTTATACTCAAGCAAGAAGCACAAGAATGTGTCATCTTCTATAATTGTCTTTGTAATTGATTAGAGTGTAGACTATTTGGTGGATATTAAGGATAATACAGGTATCAGAAATAAGAGAATATGATGGTTATGAACAGAAATTGGGCAGTTACGAAACATTTATGGTGTGTATGCATAGTTATGAAATAGGATTGGACAGAAAATTGGCTGATTCAGGGCGAAAGTTGGATAAATTAGAGAGTTTTGAGCTCTCGGATAACATTCAAACATAAAGTGGGTTATACTCAAGCAAGAAGCACAAGAATGTGTCATCTTCTATAATTGTCTTTGTAATTGATTAGAGTGTAGACTATTTGGTGGATATTAAGGATAATACAGGTATCAGAAATAAGAGAAATCTTAGGTTTGGGTAAAACATTAGGAGTGGCAAAGTTGCGATGATAGTAACAAGATTTGAAAAAAAGAAGAAAAAAAGTGATAGGGGAATAAAGCAAAAAGGTCGAAAAGGTGTAGCTCGGGCTCATCTTAAGTGAAAGAAGTTGAGAAATATCATGGCAGGAATCGATCAGTGTCTGAAGAAGTGGAGTGTAGGGATCCACCACGACAAACGGTGATAGCAGAAGCATCTGTTGTTAATGACATCTGAGTTGATATATCATCAATATTTATTGACCTTTTTGGTTACTTTCTTCTCAATATTTCCAAAACACATGAACGTATGTTGGTTGCTCTACCTACCTTCGAAAGTTGGTGGTGGATTTGAGTCGAGGCGATTCGGACTTGAATCTATATTTGGTTTGAACAAGTTAAACTCAAACTGAAACTCTAATTTAGCAGTTTGATTGAAGTTCGAGGAGTTATGATGAATTTTCGTTAGAATTTTTTTTTTCAATGATTCTTCATCTGCTTTTTTCTAGCAACTTGTTTTTTTTTTTATGTCATTATTCATCATTCAGATTAGTTCAAACTTGTTATTTAGCATTCGATTCAAATTCAAATAGATTCAAGCTTCGCTTGAATGCGCATCTATTTCCATTTTCAAGTGTCAGAAGTTAGAATTAAGATTGTGAGCAAGACTGTAGCTACAGGAAACAGATGGAGTTCGTGCAACCATAAAGCAGTTTACGCTGTATTGGGGAATTTATGTTGACTTTGAAGTCGTGGCAATTAAACAAAATTAACCCACATTTGATTATCGAACTTTCGCACAATCATATCAAACAATGCTTTGTGACTCGGTTACAGGTTGGTTCGAAGTCTTAACCAGTTTAAGTATCAGTCAGAACATTGGTGTTATCAACATATCAATAATATTAACAAAATTTTATATATATATATTAAACTGATTAGATTGATCGTTGGGTCCCGATTCTGATGTCAAATCCATACTTAAAATTCTGGAGTAGGTTTCAGCAAGGAGTCTCCATGCATTTTCCTCTTGCTGGCCCAATCCTTGACCTCCGGAATGAATTTGAGGACCACAGTTGTAAGAAGTCAAATAAAATACTCGTTATAGATCAACACGAGCTTCCTAGCTTTCCATTTTAGTGCAGTATAGTATTATCTTTCTTTCTTTAGGTGCCATGGTGGCTTATCGTGGGGCTGTTGGGGCTGCTGTTCTCCTCATTTCAGTTCGTAAGGTTTCCATCATTTTTTCTCGTTTTCTTCTAAATGATTCCAATTTGTTTCTTGATTGAAATTTCTGTGACTTCGCATGCTATAAAATTTCAGTATTTTTCTCTGCTCAAATCACATTTTCTGTACAAGGACTGAAGCAATATATAGTTCATTTCAATCCAAGTCTCTTTCGTTGCCCTCCCTTTCGTAAACAAAGTAAAATGGAAAATTATCCTCTGTTGGAAATGAGGCTTGGTCCTCCCGGAGAACACCAGCCTCCACTCTTCTCTGGTTACTTCAATAGCAGCGTCCATGGAGCCAAAAGAGGGTTGGCTGGTAAAGCAGAGGATTTATCATATTCATTACCATGTGACTCCAAAGTGGCAGCCCAACAGTGCCTGGATAACAAGTCTTGTTCTAGTCTTTGTATTTCTTCGGTTTCTGCACAAACATCTATGATCAATGGCTCCAATAAAAGGTTTTCATCCTGCTTTTCTTACTTTCCTCTCCATTCATATGATAGAAACTAATCATAATCATTCTGTTAATTGTTTGTTTCATTTAAAGCACACAGCCTTTGAATTTAAGGATCCCACTCAAGGATGCCTAATTAACAATATTGAATTAATTTATATGGTAAAAAAAAAACTAATTACCATTAGAATTGATGATAATTTCATCTATAAGGCGTTTTGCTGATGTATATAGGGAGTATGTCGATTGATCAGTAAATGGGAGCTCCGCTCCCCAATGAGTGGGCCAGGGTGCACTGGACATAGTCTGGTTTTGGATGAAACAAGATAAATTGTGCATATTCTTTCTTTTTACTAGGTCACTATTTGATTTGTTGATTTCGTAAAATTACCATGCATTTTTTAATCTCCGATCTGCTTCTTTAGTTGTTCCTTGAATACGAACAGGAGTGAAGTTGCTCTAGTAGTTGGATGGCCTTCAGTTGGTTCATTCAGGAAAAATCTTGCAAACAGCGGCTTCTCAAAGCCAGCTTCCAAGTTAATAAATGAAATCCTGGAGGGAAGTGATAAAAAATCTCAGAGTTCCAAAAACAGTTTGTTTGTCAAGATCAATATGGAAGGAATTCCCATCGGACGGAAAATAAATCTCAGTGCCTATAACAGCTATGAGCAGCTCTCCTTCGCTATTGATGAACTGTTCAAAGCCATACTTGCAGGTGTCTGCAGACTCACTTTTAGCCACTGAATTTGGCCTTCTGTTCAATTTCATTACTTCAAATTTGATATTTTGTTCCAGTGCTTTCTTGTTATAGATTTGTGGTTCTATATCAGATTTTGCTTTTGTATTTTTAGCTCAGAGAGGTCCTCCTGCTCCTGGAACAAAAACAAGACAAAAAAGAATTGGAATTATTCACAAGTTCAGAAGCTGAAAGTGATCAATATACTCTAATCTACCAGGATAATGAAGGAGACAGGATGCTTGTTGGTTATGTCCCTTGGCAGTAAGCAAATTGTCATTATTGCCTTTTACATCAAATTCCAACAATTTCATCAGGGGTGGATTTGATCCTGTCTGAACCGACCTATCTTGATCCTAGCTGTTGAGCTAGAGCTCTAGCTTGAGATTTGATCTTTCAAGCCTAACTAGTTCAGATCAAATCAACTCCTAATTTTCATAAGTTAAATCATCACCATTCCGTTACAAAATTCAGCCCACTGTAAACCCAGCCAAATTCTTATGTTTTGTACATATTACATTTTTCGTCCAAACAAATTCTTGCAGCATGTTCATATCCACAGTGAAGAAGCTGCTAGTTCTGAAGAGCTCTGAACTTTCAGGTCTTCCAAGTAAGTGCACTCTTGTACTAAATTAAGAGGTTCTCAAATTTTAGTTCCTGGGTGGGCTCACATTAGCACAGTACTAAAGGCTGCTTAATGCCACTGTTTTCAGTCTGTTGCAGTGAACCCAGAAAGGCTTCAACCAGATGACTTCAACATGGACTTCAACATTTATATGTAAGGGTTAAAATCCATTATTCTTCCTCTGACTGTCTATGTAGAATGTCTCCTTTTGTTCAGAAATTGTATAGGAGAACATTTCTTGGTCTTTGGAGCCCTGGCCTTTGTAGAATAAGTCATGTGAATGAAAGTTGCTCTGCTGGGGAATGAAAGTCCATCTAATAGTTCTTAAAATTTAAATGCTCATTTGGTTCAATTCTTCTTCTCCCATTATTCTTTTAGATTCAAACGATTCTTTACTTTTTCGATGATTTGAAAAAACCGAGTTCGATTCCAAACTGTTTTGGACCCAAGTCAAGTTTGAGTTGACATTATTTCAAGTTAAATTCAATTCGAATTTACCTTTATTAAAGACACATAATGCTCTAAATTAAAGCCAAAACAAAGATATGGTTTGACCAAACATGTACACCAATATAAAAGAAGATAAAACTCTTGAGTAGGGTATTCAATTTAAATTGAATGAGTTTGAATTTGAGTTTAGATTTAAATTACTCGAGTTTGAGCTAAATATTTGATTATTTTCATAAAATAATTTAATTTTAAATTCGATTTGAATCAAATCAAATCAAATTTAAATGTTAAAATTGATTTAAATTTGCCTTATTTTATGAAAAAAAAAAAGAAAAAAAAAAGCTCAATTCTTAGCTTGAAGTCATCTTGGTCGATACCAATTCAAAGTCAAGTTCGAGCAGTTTCGAAAAAAATGCACCCTTAATTCTTGGTTAGAAACGGGGGTCATGATGCAAAAATCCATAATCGGGAGGCATAAGTATTGATAAACCACAAATATGGGGGACATCTATAATATTTAGAAGTCGAGAGTGCTTTTGAAATAACTGAAATATGAGCACGCTTTGCACGTGGGTAATCCTAAAAACCTAGAAGAATGAGACTCCCAATTCGCCCTTCAATTGCTGTGACTGTTTCTCCCCAGCTGTCTCTTTTGTCTGATCATCAAGCCAAGGTTTTCTTCAGGTACTTTCCGATTCCATCACTTTCTGTTTCTTTCCTGAGAATATACAAGAAATTTTGTAAAACATTTTATTTCAAAAAAAAAAAATTACAGGAAAAAGAAGATAGTTCCTTGTTATTTTTTTACTTTTCCCCCTTTATGTTTTCCATGTAAGCAGTTTGTGAGATGCTGGGATTCTGCTTTCGTTTAATGTTTTTTTAAAGCTCGATAACGGGTTTAGGATTTCATATTCTAATTTCGCTGGCAACTATGATCGAATTATCATGTATAGCTCATTGAGAGCTTTCCTTGAGGATTTATTTATGTCTTGGATTTTATTCCAATCGGGTAGGACTAAGGAGCAGTGTCTTAAAAACCGGACTAAATCGGCCGGTCAAACCATAATGGTGATATAAGAATCATTTATTTAAAATTGATGATGAATAAACTCGAAACCTCGGAGGACGGCCAGGGTGTAGAGAGGCATGGCCAGGGCAGTGCTGAAAATATTTATCGTTTAACGATATCCAATAAATATATTTATTTGATAAACCCGTTCAAAATTTTAGTTATGACATACTGGTGTCACTGATCCTCTTGGCCAGTGGGCGAAGATCCAGTTGGGGTCTGAAAAATTGTTAGGAGTATAGTTTCTGAGATGTTGTTAAGGAAGGGCTTGAATTGATTATATTGTGTTTTCTAATATATATATATATATATATATATATTATCTGACTATGTCTTGAATCGTAAATAAAACTCAGAATTTTTGTCTGAGTTTGACATTTAATATGCCAAAGCCTAGTTATATAATTATGGATGCATCCAATGTGTGTGTATAGAATTAATTAATCTCCCTGTTTTTTTCTTGCCCTCTCTTTGTATTTTAGGTGCAGGTGTGCACTGGTGCTAGATTTGTATTCTTTCTTCTGCTTCTATGGGGACCCCAGAAACCTCTCGAGAGCCTTGCCCTGACCGTATACTTGATGATGTTGGTGGTGCTTTTGGAATGGGTGCAGTTGGAGGTGCAGCATTCCACTTCTTAAAAGGCATATATAACTCTCCTTCTGGTGCGCGTTTAATTGGAGGCACTCAAGCTGTACGCATGAATGCACCTCGGGTTGGTGGTAGTTTTGCTGTGTGGGGTGGCCTCTTCTCCACTTTTGACTGCACGATGGTCTATATTAGGCAGAAAGAGGATCCATGGAACTCAATCATTGCTGGTGCTGCAACTGGAGGGTTTCTTTCAATGCGTCAGGGATTTGGTGCTGCTACCAGATCAGCAATTTTTGGTGGGGTTTTACTTGCTTTGATTGAAGGAGCTGGGATCATGTTAAATAAGGTTCTGAGTGCACCACAGAATATCCCTGTCATGGAAGAGCCAATTCCAAACATGGCTGGCATGCCTGGATATCCAGTGGGGCAATTGCCAGGTCAAGCCCCTTCAATGGTTGAGAGTCCATCGCCGTCTTCCTCTTCCTCTTCCTCCTCTTCTTGGTTCGGAGGGCTTTTCGGTGGTAAGAAGGAGGAATCAGGGAAGGGTGCTGGAAGTAAGACAGAAGTCTTGGAGAGCTTTGATGCTCCTCCGGTGCCATCATTTGAGTACAAGTGAAGTGAACAGTTAGTTGTTCTTGTTCTCTAACTATGCTTATTAATCAGTCTTTCGACCATTTCAATTTGTTTTTCATGGGTGTATTTTCATCATCCAGATACAACTTGCAGTTATTGCAGTCTTATGAGAATTCATAAATGGAGGCCTGGTGTTAGTAGGCGTGTGATTACCTCTATCTCTGCTCTATGCCTTTCTCCATTCTTTTCAGTTGCACGTTGAATGTGTAGCAGATGTAATGTTAAGGCTGCAATTGAGTCGAACCGAGTATTGTTGGATTCGAGCATGATTTGATTGGCTCTATGTAAAGCTTGAACTCGATGAAATCGGGAGTTGTAGGCTCGAATAAGAGTTTGAGATGGAGACTGTTGATTCAAGAAATTAAGTTGAATTCTATAATTTTTATATTTATCAATAAAGATTAACCAGATCGAGCTGGACTTGGTTCTTTGCAATCCTAATTTCTCATTGATGAGTGCTTAACAAATTAAACTGGACATTCAGCAGATTATGAGTCACTCGTTTACTGAAAACAAATATTGCTGTTGCAGGGATTCTGCCTTTTCTTTGATGCGTTCTTAATCTTAATAATCTATGTTCACTGATTTTAACATTTATATTATATAAAGCCCTGTAAAAACAGGAAAAGAAAAAATATTTGCTTTTTGGGGCTTCGACTTTTGCAATTATTACCTATAGCAAGCATTGAATTTTCTTTTTTTTATAACAAAAAACTTGCTACAAGTTTGTACCTTCATGATTTTTCATCTCCATGCCTCTTTTAATTGATTAGATTCACTTTTATCTTTCAACTAAGTTAAACAAATAATTAAGTTAGAAAATAATTAATCAGTCTTCAAATCTTCAATCAAACTAGAACTAAATAAGCTGCCCTAAACCTATACTGTTGAATAAGAGCAAAAATTTGGTTGGAAAATGGATATTTGGTGGGTTGTACGTGACTAGTCAATTTGCCACCCAGCTACTCTGCGGGCACAACGAGGATTGAAATTTTGTTTCGATATTCCCGAGTACACATTGCTTGCTCAAGTATACATAATTAATTGCATACAGGGTTGGGTTTGTCCGCCTTTTACGTTATAAATTACAGTTTTCTGCCTCTGATATCTTTGTTATAAAGGTACGGACTTAAGTTATTAAAAAATTATTTTAGGATTAATTTTTTTTGTTTTAATAAAGGGAATCTGACGGAGATATTATATTTATTTAAAATTTAGTAGTTTCATATGATAACAGTAATTAGATTAAGTATGACAGTTTTCATCCGAATTTCTGCTAAGCCCAAACTCAGTTCCAGTACGTGTGAAGCCATTTTTATTCGGATTGATTCCACCTGCTCAGATCTGTTGACTCGTATAATCACTGAAGACCATTCCGCACATGAATTTAGAAAAAGTAGGGCTCCACGAGGAACGACTTGCACACTTTTTGGGGGCATAAACAGGTAAGTTTCACATAGCTTTCGAAAAATTAGGCACCCCCGAGCCTCTGACCATTCCCCCTCGGCAACAACGAGAGTCAGCAATGCGTGATTCAAAATTAAAAGTTACTCGTCTTTCTGTCCTTGGTTGGTACAGACAAAACGACGTCTCTTTCATTCTAGAAGTCCAGCATCCTGCCGTGGACTGCTTCGTTGATTCTACGCTTTGTGGTAATATAATATTAAATATTAAATTAATATTTATTATAAAGACGCATTGCATGATGCATTCATTGTTGCATACAGATTGTATGCGTAAACAAAGTAGAATTTCCCACTAGGAAATAATTATTTAAAAAATCATGTTTTTTTAAGAGTCCAATTGAAAATTATTCTTCACCTTCTAACCTTTTTTGCCCTATTGACTCCTAACAATTTTGGAAAACCATTCTAATGCTTGAACAAGCTACACTGTACTATGTTTTTTGTTTCTGGTATGCTTTCACAAGAAGTGCTACACGCATGCTTTTCCACAGGAAGGAAAACTTGTTATCCTAAGAATCACCAAACTTTATGTATAGAATTGAATCATTCCAATAAAAATATATCTTTCCTTACTCGATTTCCTTCCTCAAAGTAAAGCCAAGGAGGCCTTGGACTCTTAAAGTTCTTACAAAATAGATAATCGATGTAAAAACATGCTTAACACGGTTTTCGTTCACAAACTAGTTACTTATACGTAAATTCAAATAAGTAAAATTTTAATATCAGAGCTAACGGTTGTTGGGCAAATGGAATAATGAATGAATAATAAAGAGTACTAAATAACAGGTTTTAAAATTGTTCAAAAGGCGATTCTTAAATAAATAGTTAAAATCTTTCGATCCCTTTAATTGATAACGTCTTGACTGGAAAAGATGTTACAACACTACAATGGAGATGGAAGCTCTTTGATAGAAACTCACAAGAACCATTCGTTGGGAGAAACTCATAGGAGCAACCTAGGAACCTAAGGTATTGAAGGATTAATTCTTCATGGTCCCAAAATGGAATTCCCATGGAATGATGGTAATTGAACAGTACTTAGTGATAAAATAGAACCTGTAGCCAAGGCTTGTTGCTTCAATCACCAACACTCACTTGACCAAGATCCATTATTGTCTACTAGTTAACGCTCAAAGAAATGGAAGTACGTTGAGAGAAGAGATTACATTTTAATTACGATGAAATCTTTAGTTTGGAACATAGATAAAAAAAAATTTTCATTGTCAAAGAAGGTTTTGATACGTTAAAAATGACTATAACATAATAAATGAAGATAAAAGAGAAGATGTTACTTGATTTTATGTGTTTCGATTTTTTCATTTTAACCCTTAGGAACAAGGGTATATCTTGAGGGGAAGGAGTTATTATACATGCATGCATTTGCATGAGGAAGGGAGACTTGGCTGCAATTAAAGGATAAACTCTCAAGAATTATTCTTCTATTTGTTTAGTCGTTGATTCCACAAGTTTATCCTAATAGAAGTATGCCCGCATAACAAAGTAAAAGATGTGGACAGATAAAAGCATTCAAAAGTAAATTAAAAAAAGCATTATTTATTACCCATTTAAAAATTTCATATTTCAACGTGTAAAAAAGAATAAAAATGGTGTTTTCCTGGGAAATTATCATTCAGGGGCGGCTGGACCCTTCCTTCTAACGGGAGTCAAGTCTGGTAAAGAACCAACAAAGTGTTGGGCTCCACTTTTTTTTTTTTTCCGTAATTTGATTCTTCTTAATTTGCTTGAGATTGTGAGGAACAATATCATACCATGCATGATCTTCCCGCTAACAGCGGATTACAATCTTAATCAACCATTAATTATTTTCTAGACGAGGAAAGCTGTTTTTATCGTGGCAGGCAGCATATGCACATTGTTTTGAGATCTGGATCGGATGTTCACCTGATTATTTAAAGAGTTCAATTGGAATTATAAAATTTTAAAATCTTGAAATAAGTTCTCAATAGTTGAACTACATTAATATAACCGTTAAATCATGGTTTAATATTGTTTTCATCGATTCGATATTAGACCAATTTGATATAATAGTTAAAAATAAGTTTTAGATATTTAAAAGACTATATTTAGAATTCATTCTTAATAAAACTACTAGTAGTCTAGATTTTACAACAACGTATTTTGATTAGTTTGGGTTTGGGTTTGTCATGATTTTCGTAATTCTTTCGATATTAAATAATTATTTTTTATAATTAAAAAATCATTTTCTTTTATTTTAACAATTACAATTGAAGTAAGTTTGGGTTGCACAACTTCCATACAAGTAATTATTTATTTATATGGGTATAGTAGCCATATTGGAAATTAAACACTATGAAAGAGGGCAATTTGGGTAGTCGGAATAATACAAATACAAAAAGACAGTCCACGAAAATTAAAGGTCCCTTTTGAAAGTTTGACCAAGATTAGGATCACATGACTATTCCACATGGTCAACATTCAGCCAACAAACTTGTCATTTCATCTTGTCTTTGTCTTGCATCTACCATCACTAGCCCAAATACATTGACTAATATTAATCCGTTGACTTTGATTTTTGTGATTTATTAAATACCAAATCCTTCCCTCCCCCCCCAAATGTTTGACAAAATTCTTTCCAACTCATTGAATTATCAAACTACAAAACCCACCCCTCTGACGATATTAAAAAACATACCATATAAATATATAAATGTTATTTACTTTTCCCAAAATAAAAAAATATATATCAATATAGAACCGCACCTGAAAAGATGTAATATAATCTTATTTAATAAATTATATTTTAACTTATGTGTTTTTGATAATTGAATCTAATCAGATTTTTTGTAAGATCAAGAGTAATATGATAATTTAAAAAAATAAATTAGTTGAAAATAATATAATAATTTACGTTTTTGATAGTGTTAAAGCCTTATCAATTGGCGAAGTTGGGTTTGGGGTAAAAAAATTATAATTTAAGAATTTAAGGGCTAGCAATTGAGCTCTCCAAATGTTGGGTGGATTGAAATTTATTCTATTAAAAAAATAGTTGGCTGTCATGGTGGGGATCTGGTGCTAAAAAAAAAGCCCCTAGGTGGTTGTAGAATTACAAAACTACCCCTCTCATTTACTATGTGGGTCCTTGTAGTGCTAAATGTCTAGGAGAAAGTAAGAAACCAGCTACTGGATTTTGGAATTTATAGTCTTGAGAGTAAGAAACCAGCTGCTTAGATTTTGGAATTTATTCCAATATATATGAATCGCATTAAAAATAAATATTAATTTATATATTAATGATAATATATATTCAATAATTTTAAATTAAAAAATGATATTTAATCATATTATAATATTTATTTTTAATACAGCAGTGGCAATCCTGTAATTCTATTCACTTAAAGCCCCATTTTGATTCCAAGACCAACCTTATTATAAGCCTGGACACTCTCCTCTTCTTACTTAATTTTTCATATCCAACCTGCAGTTGGTCCCGGCAAAAACATAGCCGAAGTAACTGACTGGGAATATCTAAAATGCCTATATTGCCCTCTCCATTTCCGGTGCTACTACTTGCTCTCCTACTAATCTCTGTACCCTTCCAAGTAAATTCACAAATTCCAAACACAGAGGAACAATCCGTCCTCCTCAACCTTAAGCAAGAACTGGGCAACCCACCATCTCTCAGTTCCTGGAATGCCACGTCATCACCTTGTGACTGGCCTGAAATCACCTGCAATGAGTATTCGGTCACCGGAATTTCGCTCAAGAGCAAAACTATCACCCGAAAAATCCCACCAACAATATGCAATCTGAAAAACTTAACCACCCTTGACCTTTCCTTCAACAACATCCCCGGAGTGTTTCCCGATATCTTGAGCTGCACGAGACTACAAAGACTGGACCTGTCTCAGAATTTCTTCGTGGGTCCGATACCAAGCAATATCGACCAGCTTTCGGCTCTCCGATACATCGATGTCGGGGCCAACAACTTTTCCGGTGACATTCCTTCCAGTATAGGCCGCTTGTCGGAGTTGCAGACGTTGAATCTTTATCAAAATCAGTTCAACGGCACGTTTCCGAAAGAAATCGGTGACTTATCCAATCTAGAAGTTCTGGGTATGGCCTATAATGAAAAATTTGTACCTGCAAGTATTCCAGTCGAATTCGGAAAGTTAAAGAAGTTGAAGACTTTGTGGATTAATGCTGCGAACTTGATGGGCGAAATCCCTGAGTCTCTCACCAATCTCACGAGTCTTGAAATCCTGTCTTTGCCAAAAAACGATTTGACAGGTCCTATTCCTGGTGGGTTGTTTTCGTTGAAGAACTTAACATCGATGTATCTCTACAGTAATAAACTATCTGGGGAGTTACCAAATTCTTTCGAAGGTCGGAATTTGTTTGAGCTTGATCTTTCTATGAATAATTTTACCGGTTCCATACCAGAAGACTTCGGGAAGTTACAGAATCTGCAACTGTTTAATCTCTTTTCTAATCAGTTTACTGGACAGTTGCCTGCAAGTATAGGCCTAATGCCTTCCCTGACAGGTTTTCGTGTATTTGATAACAACTTGGGTGGAGTCTTGCCACCAGAACTTGGCCTCCATTCAAAGCTTGAAGCATTTGAGGTATCTTCTAATCAATTCAGTGGTCAGCTACCTCAGAATTTATGTGTTGCAGGTGTTTTGACAGGAGTTGTTGCTTTCTCTAATAATCTTAGTGGAGAGGTGCCCGAATCGCTTGGAAATTGTAGCACTTTGAGGACTATCCAACTTTACGACAATCAGTTCTCTGGTGAGATTCCTCCGGGCATTTGGACAACTTTCAATCTGTCAAGCTTGTTACTGAAAAACAATGCTTTTTCCGGCCATTTACCGAGCACACTGGCATGGAATTTGACAAGATTGGAAATCAGTAACAACAGATTTTCGGGTCAAATTCCTGCTAGCCTTGCTTCCTGGAAAAATTTGGTTGTTTTTGAGGCAAGCAACAATCTCTTCTCGGGCGAAATTCCGGTTGAGCTGACTAGTCTTTCTCAGCTTACTACTCTACTGCTTGATGGCAATCAACTTTCAAGTACACTACCTTCCGAAATAATCTCCTGGCAGACACTTACTACTTTGAATCTTTCCAGAAATGAATTTTCAGGTAAAATTCCGGCAGCATTGGGATCTTTACCTAACCTGCTATTCTTAGATCTATCAAGGAACCAATTTTCAGGTGAAATTCCACCTGAATTGGGTAGATTAAGGCTTAACTTTCTAAACCTGTCCTCCAACAAACTCTCGGGAATGATCCCCCAAGGGCTCAATAACCTTGCATATGAAGAAAGTTTCTTAAATAACTCCAATCTTTGTGTCAACACTCCAGTTTTAAATTTTCCTAGTTGTAACAACCAACTCCGTGAGTCCAGCAAAATTTCGCCCAAATACCTAGCCATGGTTTTAACTCTGTCATTCTTTGTTCTCTTGGTTGCTATTTTATTGGGTTTGTTTGTGGTTAGAGTCTACCAAAATAAAAAGCGAAGGCAAGACATTGCAACATGGAAGCTCACCTCATTCCATAGACTGGATTTCACAGAATCAAACATTTTGTCAAATTTGACAGAAAGTAACCTGATTGGAAGTGGGGGCTCAGGGCAGGTGTACCGGATTTCCATTAACAGTTCAGGTGAATTTGTTGCTGTTAAGAGGATCTGGAACAACAGAAAACTGGATGAAAAGTTGGAAAAAGAGTTTATTGCTGAAATTGAAATATTGGGCAGAATTCGGCATTCAAATATAGTTAAGTTGTGGTGTTGTATTTCAAGCGAGGATGAAAAGCTTCTTGTATATGAGTACATGGAAAACCAAAGCCTCGATAGATGGCTTCATGCATCAAAGAGAAGTTCCATATCATCAGGGACCAACTTGGTCCATCATGTTGCTCTGGATTGGCCAACAAGACTTCAGATTGCCATTGGAGCTGCACAAGGTCTATGCTATATGCATCACGACTGCTCTCCACAGATTATTCACCGAGATGTAAAGTCTAGCAATATCTTGTTAGACTCTGAATTCAAAGCAAAAATTGCAGATTTTGGACTGGCTAGGATGTTGGCTAAGCAAGGAGAGCCTCACACAATGTCTGCAGTTGCGGGCTCTTTTGGTTATCTAGCTCCAGGTAAAAAGCATTTGCAAACTGATAACTTTACATTTTTAAATAACACCAATTAATTTAAGACAAGATTGACTAATTAACTGTAAACTATCAAGACCTGATTGATTGTGTGTTCAAAACGAATAATATCATCAGCTTTAATGCAATTCTTTAATTTGATTGCAGAGTATGCTTACACAACAAAAGTGAATGAAAAGATTGATATTTATAGCTTTGGAGTTGTACTCCTGGAGTTGGTGACGGGAAAAGAGCCTAACAAAGGAGATGAGTATTCAAACCTTGCAGAATGGGCATGGAGACATTATGCAGAAGAAAAGCCTATCATGGATGTTATTGACCCGGAGATAAATGAAGCAGATTACCTGGAACAAGTGACCACCGTATATAAACTTGGACTTATTTGTACAAGCACCTTGCCGAACAATAGGCCTTCCATGAAAGACGTTTTGGAGATTCTTCGTCGGTGTAATCCTACAGACGCTTCTGCAGGGAGAAAGACGGAAAGGAAGGTTGATACTGCTCCTCTTCTTGGCAACAATGCTAATTATCTCTATAGTTACAAGCGTAGTAAGAAGGTAACCGAGGGGACAGAAAATGAGAGTCTTGTATAACATTGCAATAAGATTTTGAGTGTTGCCTTAGAATGGGGAATACATACTGGCTTCCAGTATGTATTAATGCATTTAGAGATCTCAATTTTTTCACTTAAGTTGTTCTGCAAATCACTTTATTTTGCCCATAGGTGACTCTGAAATTGGTGATGCGGCAAGCTCATATAGAACCTATACGAGTGATATGTGTAAATACGTGATCATTCAGGATCAAATATATGCCATCAAACAATTAGGGCAGTGGAGTTATGCAACCAAGACTCCCAACAACTTCTCTTGGTCTTACACGACAACCAGACCAAACTTTCTGACTTGTCCGAAAAAAAAAGATCCAACCAAATCACAATTGTTGGTTATTACGGGTGAACGTTACACAACTAGGCGATAACCTTTAGATTAGGATTGAATCAATAGTTAAACTGTGAACCGGCAGTATTTTGCCGAGTCAACCACACATCAAAACGATCCAAATACTAAAACCATTATCCCTTAACCAACTTGGCACGCTTTCACCCCTTTCAAACTCTTTTCTGAAGTTAGCATGGTTGAACTATCATGCAAGCAGATGTTGAACCATTACAAAGGCCTGCAATAAATGAGGAACTTGCCAAGGTGATTTATCTCACTCACTCCCCACATAGCATTGATTTTACAGAAGAATTTACTTCCAAATTTTATGCCGTTGACTCCAAACTCAATCTGCCACCAAAAAAAAACAAAGAAACCTAAAGGATGAGGCATGGGTTATGTCTTTAAAGAATTGTTTTCTCTTATTCTTTGATTATATGTTAGCAAGGGTAGCATTGTTGCTCTCTCTTTAAAGAATAAGGTATGGGTTATGTCTTAAGCCCATTATTCATCATACAAATACCTGAAGCGGCATTCACAAAAAAGTTCATTAGATTAAACCTATCTAGTAGTAAAAGATCTCCAAGTTGAGTTTTTTTCTTCAGAGATTAACTGGGCGAACAAAAAAACAATTAATAAACTGATTGCTTAACTGATCAAGGCGCCCAATGACTTCTTTCTTCTTTGCATCTTCTTCTTCCCTAGCATACAGACCCCGAATCAACCAAAAACTTCCATCACACAAACAAAATTTCAAAATCCAGCACAAATAAATTGAAACGAAGTTTATTACAGAGAATAATAAAATAAAAAATTACCTTCTCCGAATCTCTATTACGCTGAAAATCAGCGTTGCTGGGCTCAGCTACAGAGATTGGCTTGGTGATTCCGTACCTCTTCACTTCTTGAGAGGAAGGGCCGTTGGACTCCGAGAACCCACCATATCAATGACCTAATCACATTAGATTGATAAGATATTCAATCAACAGTTTATTGTGATTAACTGGACCGGAATTTAATCCGGTCCCGTTTGATCAATAATCGAATTGATTGAATCAAATTGGTTTAAAATTCAAATGGGAGGGTAATGGTTTGCAAAGATAAGATTTGCGATAAGTTCAGATGATCAGGTATGATTTTCATATCTGAATCGAGTATTGATTTAATAAGTGAGTTAATCCAAATTAATCGATGACCAAATCGGTGAATTGTTTAAGTAATTAATTTTGTTTAATGATTAAATTGATATGTAATTTATGAATGATTTTGTTTAGAGACCAAAATAATATTTGTTGAGAGCAATATAAGAATAAGTGAGAGACAGAAAAATCGTAATTATATACCACATAAACCCTAACTATTGTCTTATCATCTTCAACGACTTTCAGTACTGATTTTGTTACTTATGATGACTATTTTTCAGTATTTGATCTGTCGGTCAAATAGTTATATTATTCGAAATCACAATCGATTTAAATTTCGATCAACTCATCACTGATAAATAAATACCGTTTTATTAATAAATTACAAATTTAAATTATGAATTTAAACCAAACATCCGAGTCAAAATCGAGCCAGTCTGCTAATTTTAGATCGTTTCAAATGCTGGGCTCCGTGCGGGATCCGGCCCTAGCTTAAACCCTCTTTGTTCGAAGGTCAATGTGATCATCACTCGCAAGAGCAGCGCTTGTCGTTTTCAATAAGACATAACAGACATGCTGCCTCGCCTCTCTCCTCTCCTGCGCTCTCTCCCTTCCGCCACCGCTCCTCCTATGGCGCGTATCGTTACGCGTTTCCCTGTCACCGAACCTTTCCCTCTCTCTTCTTTCAGCATTTCTCTCTTTCCTTGCACCACCAAGTCTCTTCCCTCCCCATCTTTCTCCCAATCCTCCGTCTTTGGACGGAAATTCCACGCGCTTTGTAACGGAAAATATGAGAAGCTGTTTAAACCAGCCGTCAAGATCTTCGCCGAGAAGAGAGAGTACCGGAAAGTGAGGAGACGCGCCACCAAGAGTAAAGAAAAAGAGTTGGAGCTCGATGTTAGTATTTGCATTGAAAACGAGCTGCCTGATGACCCTGAAATCTCGGTATTTATTTGTTTATTTTTTCATCTGTGTTATTTGTATCGCTTTTCTACAAACGTTTGGCTCGCAAAATATTGAATTTAATTGTTGATATGAATCTGTTACAGAATATAGCAGAACTGCTTCGACTGAATGCGCCGATGCTGATCAAGTCGGCCTTTGATGGCTTGAATGATTCAAAGTATAAAACAAGAGACACTTCTATAAAAGACTTGGGTGGTTTCGAAAGTATTGAGTTGTCTATACTCCTTTGCAATGATGATTTTATTCGTAAGCTTAATAAAGAATGGAGGGATGAGGACCATGCTACTGATGTTCTCTCCATGTCACAGCATGTTCCTGAACTTGAACTTCCAGTTGTAAGATTTATTTCTTTTCGTTAAGCTTTGTTTTGGGTGGCAATTCTCTGACCTGATTTACTTTTCTTCCTTTGTAGCTCATGTTAGGTGATATTGTAATTTCAGTTGAAACGGCTGCAAGACAGGCTGAGGAAAGAGGGCATTCACTTCTTGATGAAATACGCATCCTCATGGTTGGTTTGAAAGTTGTTCAATTAAATAGCTTCTACATTTTCAATGTGTTGCTCTAGTCACTTGTCTCTGTATGCATGTGGTTTATATCTTATGGACTGTTGATATTACAGATTTGCTTGATTTTTAAGGTTTTGTATCTCTTGATCTGAGACATCCCATAGCTGTGAATAATCAAATGGAATTAAGTAAATGGTCATATTCAAGTAGATTTGTAGCGTTTTTACATTTTTTGCTTTTCAAGAATTTTACTTGTTTTAGGTCAGCAATGTATAAAGTGGGTTTTTTTTAATTGTTTTAGCATTTGCAGGTTCATGGGCTGTTACATCTTTTGGGTTTTGATCATGAGATTAGCGAGGAGGCTGAAGCAGAAATGGAGAAGGAGGAGGAATCTCTTTTGAAGAGTCTTGGGTGGAAGGGAAAAGGATTAATACAGAGTGCATATGATTCCGAAACTAATGCAAATCTTCATATTGAGCATGCCGATGGTAATTATGTCCTATAGATCTTCGTCTCATTTGATGCATACAGATTTTATTCATGTTGAATATGTAGTAGCCATATATAAATTGACAGTGAGCTAATCTGACATATAAAGCTTTCAAAGACAGGAAGAAAGAAGGAAGTCTCCGATTCTATAAACCAAAGTTCAGTTATATCTTCTGTGATATGGATGGTAGGATTGCACCTACAATGTCTTTGAATCTTTCTTTATTTTTCCTAAATTTGTAATGATTTATCCTCTATTCAAATGCAAGGTACACTTTTGAACAGTAAAAGTCAAATTTCATTTACAAATGCTAAAGCATTGAAGGAGGCATTGTCAAGGGGTGTAAAGGTGGTGATAGCCACTGGAAAAGTAAGACAGATGAAAATTTGATTGCTTACTTTTTGCAGGGACCATTAAGGGATCATTTTAGAAGTATATCTTTATGCTATGGAAATTTATTTGGATGTTGTTTCTAAAGCAGACTCGTTCAGCTGTGATAAATGTTTTGAAGAAGGTTGACTTAGCTGGTAGAGATGCCATTATTTCGGAGTTCTCTCCAGGAATTTTCTTACAGGTTTTTCTCTGACATTGTTGAGTTTTTCAGCATGTCGCTTCTCCTTAACTGGGCATCGAATATTTTCCATATTCTCAAAGTTGTAAATATAATAGTGGACAAATAGATTCTTAAGACTTACTCTGACTTTCAAATTAGTGGACTCTTGCTCATTGTATACATGTGTTTTGCCATTTGTGATCTACACAACATATATATTACTTTGCATGAGTATTCTGCTACATCACTATATGTTTTGTCTTATTGGTCCCGTCTTCTTGATTTCAGGGATTGCTTGTTTATGGAAGACAGGGTCGGGAAATTTTCAGAAGAAATTTAGATCCAGATGTCTGCAGAGAGGTAATCTGGTTGTACTTGGATGTTAGGTATTTCTCATCTGGATTAACTTTAAACTATTTTTGATGTTGTACAATGTACATAATTAAAAGATTAAAAAGAGAGAGAGAGAGAGAGAGAGAGTGAGAGAAGAAAGAAAAGTTAAATTATGTGTGTATGTCTTCCGTGGATTGAGGTTTTGCCTTTTTGTCCTGCTGACAGAATTTCCTTCTGTATTATGGTAGCAGTTGTGGCCTCTGGCTACTTTTATGCCAGTTATGCCAAACTATATTGATATCGGCATCTGGAACCCTAACCTGGCTGGTTCAGTGTGCTACATAGGAACAAACCGTTGTTTCTTTGAGCCACAAGCTTCTGTATTAATCTTAACCATTCATGGGACTGCTTTTGGGTTTTAGCTCAAATAGCAAAAGAATGAGGTGATTTTGAGTTACAGTAGATCTTTTTTCAAGGAGGGAAAAATAGTAACTAGATTGTACTGTCTTCTAAACCACAATTGCATCCTTTCCACTGTGTATTACAATCAACATATGTCCACTTTCCAAGGAAGATATTTAAGTCATACCTCTGTAATTCACTTACAGGGATCTGTTTTCTATCAGTTCTCTAAAGATATAGCATAAACCTGTATCATTATCTTCTGTCTAGGACTGGCATTGTGTTTTACAGATGAAAAGGTAGATTCTTCTTAACCATCAAGGCATCACATCAGGATCCTTTTGCTTAAACTAAAAAATCCATGCTGTGGTTTGTGAGCTCTTAACTTATAATGCAGGCATGTCACTACTCTTGGGAGCAAAAGATTCCTGTTATTGCATTCAGTGAGGACCGTTGCTTAACACTATTTGATCATCCACTCATTGACACGCTGCATACTATATATCATGAGCCTAAGGTACCTAATATGTTGATTGTCTTTCACCCACATGATAATTTTTTCTTATTATCTAGTAACTTTACATGAAATTTTTTACAGGCTGAGGTCATGCCTTCCATTGAGCATCTCCTGGCTGCTGCTGACATACAGGTATCAGATCACAATGAGAAAACAAATAGAAAAGTTTTGACTGTAAGGAATATCATTTGTTATTATTTCAATTTAACCGTGCCATAATGGAAAAGAAGATACTGGTCACACTTAAGTGTTTGGAAAATAGCTCTGACCTCAATGTTGCATTTTATTTTTTTTGTGACTTTTTGTGAGGGTTTATAATTATGTCAATATAATTTAGTGTAATCTTATGAAAATTGCTTAATAGGTTACTAATTTCTTATGCATCACAAACCAGAAGTCTCCTTCATTTCCATATGTTATTTGTTATTAGAACATGTATTGGCATGCGTATTGTTATCCTGGCATGTGTGGTTGTGCGATGCATCTCACTCAACTTAATGTGTAATCTTTCCTTCTGATGTTGGCTTTCAACATGGCATTTCTTTTTGAATTTGCAGAAGGTCATCTTTTTGGACACTGCTGAGGGAGTATCTACTACCATAAGGCCATACTGGTCAGAAGCTGTAGGGAAGCGTGCCAATGTTGTTCTAGCTGTTCCAGACATGCTTGAAATTGTCCCCCCTGGGACCTCAAAGGGAAGTGGGGTAAGGATGCTGCTTGATCATTTGGGTGTCTCTGCAAAGGAGGTATGGGCTCATACAATCTGCTGTCAGATCTTCATGTTTTTATCATTGTGTTTCCGCTTTTTATTTGTTTCAAAACGAACAATTCCACCAGGATGCTTTTTTAGAGTAGCACCCTTAAAATGGTCATATGTTTCTGCGCTTGTTTGATACAGCTTCACCTGAAAATTAATCCTGTTGATACAGATGCGGCTAGATATTATCATCATCAAATTCTCCAAACCAGGAAAAAAAAATTATCTTCACTTGATTTTAACTATTCAAATCTGAAACTTTTGCCGTGGTTATAACCAATTGATAAAGAGTCATCCATCATACATTAGATTAACTGATATTCTGTTCTGTTTCTTGAATATTGAACTTATTGAATTTATGATGATGATTAGGTGGCCCAACTTTGACTGAAATATTAAAATCATCTACGTTGCTCTTTCAAAAACTATCTATTTTTCAGATAATGGCAATTGGTGATGGTGAGAATGATATCGAGATGCTTGAATTGGCTTCACTGGGTGTTGCTCTTAGTAATGGATCTGAGAAAACAAAAGCTGTTGCTGATGTGATTGGTGCTAGCAATGATGAAGATGGTGTAGCCGACGCCATTTATCGTTACGCCTTCTGAGGTTGGTTTAGGACCTATTTATACAAAAGTGAGATACAATTCACAATTTTGACTTGCTATTATCAGCTATTAGATCGCTGAGACTCAGACGATCTGTCAATGACTACACCAGCAGGTTATTGGATTTTTTGAGGTTTATGTGGTTCTTTGTTTGGAGAATGACACCACATATTCCAGATTCTGATTATTTTTCCCTCGAACAGAGGAGAAAATTCATATAAGATTATTCCTTTGGCAAGAATGTGATATAGCATCAGTCTGATATGCATACTTCATAGCTCATTAATCATGCCCGAAAAATAATACTTCTTGTATAAACGATGGGTACTAATAAGTAAAAACAAACTAACAAATCATGTGATTGGGTGAAGATAAAGTAAACAATTAAATTATCCAATACGTCAGTTTGTTTGTACTCGTAATTTCTTACCGTTTGTACATGTAATATATTACTCTGCTGGAAAGTATTTGATGTTTTTGATTCGTCTGGGTAACACTGGAACTCCTAAGCTTTATTTTGGATGCTTGTACTATGAAACATAATGGACATGGACATTAAAATTATCCTTCTTTACCATGACATTAGATCAATTCGAAAAGCTATCAATCGAAAGAGAATATAATACTACAGTTACTAATTTTTCTTACCAACTTATTCATAGAAAATGACTTGTCTTAATGTGATTTTAATCTGAAGACAAAAGGGTTAAACAAATTATGCACAATCAAGACCTATCTGGACTGCAACTCCAACAAGTTGGTAGATAGAAATTGGCTCTTATAACAGAAATGAAATGAGAAACAACAAACATGTTAGTCTAACAAAAAACACTTTTACTCACATCACAAAAACCCCACAACTCCCTTACAGATAATATTCTTGATTTCACTATAAATCAACACAATTAATTCACAAGTCTTGAAAAAACAAGGGTACTGATTTGAAGAGCAACCATGTCTCTCAATCTCCAAGTAACACCATTAAACTGAACTCTCACACTTAATTCTCCATTATCAATAAAATGCATAAGCAATTACAGACCTTGGTCAATAAGATAATCACCCAGCCTTTCGACAATCATGTTGCACTGACCAGGAGTCATAGGCTCATCATATATACCAATTATCAAGGCCTGATTGGTCTTCTTGACAGTAACACCACCAGAACCCTGAAATTCACGTAACAATCCTAGATCAATTTAGAAACAAGGAACACAAAAATAAAGAGGCATTAAAAAGATACCAACTTAACATAGGAGATGAAGTTTTACTAAATAAGTTGTTTTCTACTCACAAAGAAACCAACTTAACATAGGAGATGAATTTCAAATTTACAATCTCCAGGTAGAGTTGTTCCAACTCTGTTCATCTAAAATAAAAGTGCCTTGGTTTGATCTTTAGCACCCTCCTAAGACTTAATCAATAGTGAAACTTCAATCACTGTCATCTTTATTCAAACTCAGCCTATTAACAACTTCCAACTTCACCAGCAGTTCTCAAATAATTGACAGCAATACTTGAGATCTAAACAGCTAAGAGATTAACAAACCAGCCAATTTTCATTTCGGTAGACACAAATATTACATTAACTTATATAATGACTCAAAATCAGCATAAAGCAAGTTGAAGAATGTTGACTGAATCATTAAAAATCAGCTTTAATTCTGAATGACATGGAATATGGCAATACTTTATGAAATAAAAAGGTCTGAACTAAGGCTTTTGGTTAGACTCATACGACTGGTTTAATGACATGACACTGGATGTGCAATCAGTGATTTTGTTATTATGTATGAAAGAACACAAAGCCAAACTATCACCTTCTTTCCTCGTATGACGGCTCCTGCTTCACCTTGGATCACCATATATTTCACGGCACCAAGGTATAAGCCAGTTGGTGCGAGAGTTCCAGGTTCAGCAAAGTCACTCATAATGCCCGTTATCTCTTCAGGCTTGAACTGCAACACCAAAAAGTATCAAATTTCAGGCAATAGTTAAAAAAAAAGCACCTAAAAGCAGCAAACTAACAATGAAGTCAATATCCATCGGCAGGAATCAGAACATGAATTCATCTACATGTAACCACATCACCAGAATAGCACACAACAAAAGACAAATGCCAACCTTCCTTATATCTACATGTAACAACTAAAACAAGGAGCACACATAGGCCGGAAGCTAAATTGCGAAGACACACAAATAAGTGTTGCCTGAATTCACATTCTTAAAGGAAATTCATAAATTTTGTAGTACACAGGCAAAGGTTAGCAAAAAGTGAAGTACAGAAGAAGATTTAAGGTAAGACATATAAAAACCAGTAAGTGGTTAACATCAGTTATAGACCATTTTTCTTCATCAACCAGAGATGCTGAGCCTATAAGAAAATATGATAGACACAATAGTATCATAAATCAGCAAAGAGTTCACTGGGTTAGAGCTGCACATATCAGAATCATAACAAATGTAAGCCCTGCAACAACAACAATAATCCAGCTAATAAAGACAGCAAACAAAATGATTAAAAAAAAAAAAACATGGAACGAAAAAAGTCTGCATATTTTACATCAAAATCAATCAAGAACTCATTCGAGAAATCCATCACAGCGTCATCGATTTTAACAAAAGGGCACAAGCATAAGTTAAGATCTGGGCTAAGTGCAAGAAGAAAGATAAGAAAAAGAACCTACCTGAGGGAAGTTAGCGCTCTGGGCCCAAACGGTACCGTCTTGGCCGATGATAGCTGCAGCAGTGAGGTGCAGGCCATCCATCTCGCACATCAAGTGGTCATCCACATAGGTCTGCCACGACATCTTTCTGGGCTTCTCTTTTTTCACTTGGTTTTTGTTTGTTCAAGTTTCGTACGTGAAGTTGGAGGAACAAGATTATAGATTTAGAGAAGGAGAAGGTGGGTTGCGTGAAACCAAAGCTGGTAAAAACGACAGCTTTTCTCCACCGTGGAGTATTTTCTGGAACCTGTGGGACCTTTTCACATTTTTTTTTTTCCCTTTCTTCTTTTGACGTTTCCATATTGAGATTCGACTTTCCTCGTAAGGTAAATATTGAATAATACCATTTAGTGCCGCCAATTGATTTCTAGTGGACTGACTGCCATGTTCTTCATGGAGGAAGAAAATGGAAGGAGTCTTGCCGGCATAATGAGACGACGCCAGATCATCCATCGTCAACGGGGGCCACGAACTGAGTCACATCAGGAACATCCCGAAAAATTATAGAAGGTAAGTGTTATTGGTATGTACCTGTCAACGGGGCCGTGCCCGGACAGGCCGTACTTGGCCAAGACTTGCGAAAAATGCTGCCTTTGGCGTGGCTATACTTGTCACTGGATCGAATTGTCGAGATTAAGATAATCTCTCTTCCTACTAATTTTTTAATTTTAGAAATAGATATTTCTTGAATACACCATGCTAACTTGTCTTGGATGATCCACATTTTAGAGTCAAACACCAATGAACATATTGAACCATCCATGTGACTGAAAGCTTTTACAACTCACACACAACAATGCAATTATCTAGAGTACATTCTCTAGATAATTGCATTGGGAGCCCATTATGCTGAAAGGCAGAGAAACTCTCTCTCTCTCTCTCTCTTATTTTTATAACTCGAGAATCTCTGTCCATACCAATCGATCAATTCTAACTGAACGGATAATTTAAACTCAGGGGTTTGTAAACATCTAAACCCGTAATTATAGACTGAATAAATCAAAGTTTATTGGTTTTATTGTAACTTGAACCTTGACCATCACTTTGAATGACTTAAGCTCTTACCGTTAGACTAAGTCCTAGGAATAATGTCATATAGGTTTTTGTGGTAGGTTGACTTACCAAAATTTAATTTTTATATGTTTTAAATTAATTTTTATATTTTTAAGGGTCATGTTAAATCAATGCATGGACCTTTTTATAAAACCTAGACACAACCCATCATGTTTTTAGGCTTTTACCTTGCTAAGGTTGAGTTATGCCAAAATTGCATGGATTAAGGTTGGATTTAAAACGAATATATTCAGATTTATTTAGGAGTTTAACTCAAGCGAATAAGATTGACTAATAACCACCAATAACAAACATGAATATGAACATTAAGTTTGAAAAAAATTAAAAATGAATTTGAACACAAAACCAACAGGTTAACGACTCGAGTGGCTCGCATTTTATAAAAACTATAAAGCGATGTTGTTTTATTTTGATTTAATTAGATCGAATAAAATTTCTCTCGCTTTTCTTCATTCTAGCTTAGACAAAATGCCATTTTTCCCATTATCCGTTTCATTTTCCTATGATAGAGACATATTGACATCTTAGTGTTGTGGTTTTTAACAGTTTTATGCACTTTTTTGGCATTTTAGCCTTATTCTATTCCAACAACCAAACTCATAAGTTTGATGTTTCTGTCTTCCATCATTGTAGAAGAAGGTAATGTGTTTTTCGTTATTGTTATTGTATGATTGTTACTGTGAATGTGTGTTGGAGATGAATGTGTGCATATTATGAACATGTGTTGAAGATGTTGGAAGGATCAAGGTGAATGTCTATAGTGGTTTCAGTCTTTAGAGTAAGGAATTGTGTTGTGCTGAGTTACTGTGAATAATTAGTGAATGTGTACTTACTATGTATAATGTGTGCTTGTGTGAGTCTATTTTAATTGAAAGGATTTGTTGTGCTCACTGTGAATGTGTGCACTTGAAGTCTTGGATAGAATTTGAAGTTTTGGAAGATGATTATAATACTTGAATGTATGCGCAAAATGTTTGTGTTAGTGTGAATGTATGCACTTGAAGTCTTGGAAAATGATTATAATATTTTGATGTGTTTGTGTTAGTGTGAATGTGTGCTCAAAAGAAGATGATTATAATACTTAAAATCTTAGATAGTGTTAAATCCCAAATGTAAGTTAATGGCTAATCCTAAAGGAGGTGAATAGGATTTTACAAAACTTTTTATAATTCAAGAACTTTTCACCCACAAACTAAATTTATATGCAAATTACAAACAACCAAACTTTTACTCAATTTAACCTAAACAAATATAAAGCGTATAAAACAAATATCATAGCAATTAAAACAAATAAAGAGAGATATGCTTAGTGATGTTTATAGTAGTTCGGAGTTTTTTGCAAGGCTTGTACATCCACTATTTCAAGCAACTTTGTTTAAAAATTTTTTTCCACTATTTTCAATCTTGAAGATATAATAGTTTTGATACAAGATATTTCACTTTTTCACTATTTTGATACAAAAATTTTGCCTTTCCATTAGTGTTGATAAATAGGAATTTTCTTTTTGTTGCGAGAAAAATAAAATTATTGTCTCTCAAAGGCTGATACAAGAATTTTTTGGTTCACAAGATTTTGTCTCAAATGTATATAATGAAATCCAGAGAGAGAAAAAAGTGGAGAATAAGAAAAATGTTGTTCTACAACATGATTCTCTCCCTCATATCTTCAAATCAATTCGCTTTTATAATATTTGGAGTGAACTAGTCGTTGCAACTAATTTGAGAGCCATTGGAGTGAAATCTAGGCAACACACGTATGTGCTCTGCTGATGTGTAGTCATGATTTCGACATTAAATGCAGTTCAATGATTGATTTCTCTATATCACACCAATCCAACATGGGCTTACGCTTTATTACATAGTCATGTCTTGAGCACGATACCCCTCATAATCATCATATGATCAAAAAATTTTTCTTGCATCAACGTGTGTGATCTTTGCATGGGTCTATATCCAGTGATGTCTTTTTGACTGTTACACGATTGAACTTACACGGGAATTTTGGTAGTGCTTTTTCACTTTTATGACACATGATTGTAAGTTCGAAAGTCCTAATGTAAGATAGTATGAGTGAAATAAGACTAATAATTGATAAGATAAAGGATGATATCAAATTTTTATAGGCAAGTGAGGCAAGATAAAGAGAATATGACAATATCACCAAGATATGTGGCGTTAATAAAAGAAAACTCGTTCTAAACTGCCCAATGAGATGGAACAATACCTATAATATGTTAATTGTGACATTATTGTTCAGAGACATCTTCCCCATGTACAGTTGTAATGAGTCAATATATTTACCATTTTACTCGACTGAGAAGGAATAAGATAATTGACAATTATATGTAATTTTTATGGATATATAATACTGTTTAAAAACTTGTTTTGGACTCTCACTATCCAACGATGAACTTGTATTTTATGGGAGTCTACCAAATAAAGAAAAATTTGAAAGCTTGTGAATTTGATGTGAATCGGGATATTAGGTCAATGGTGGCAAAGATGAATGAAAATTTTGACAAATATTAGAGGAAAGTTAATTTGCTTATGTCAATGGCGAGCATATAATATCCAAGGCTCATAATATTGTCAATTTGTATGTTATTATAAGTTATAACATATATTATTATCATACCTTTTTTTTTTTTTTTATAGGTTTAAATTTGATTTTATAAAATATATTTACTCCCAAATATATGATGATTATTGAGCCCAAGATGAGATTATCAACGTACGTAAGGTATTTGAAGATGTATATTGTAAAAACAAGGACATTGTATATGTAGAAAACTCATCCATCTTTGGTGAACATGAATCACTATTACATTTGAGCACCTCTAATACAATTCTAACTGATATGAAACTAATCAAAGTTAATATGATGTTGATATATATGTTTTTTTTAAACCATAACTATAGAAATGACAAGCTCATGGACTTTTACTAGAGTGCTATTGGCAACAGATGCATAGTATTGATGGCAAGAGATTGTGAGAATGACGAGACAATCTAGAGACACTAATAAGGTTGAATTGGAATAATACCTGGATGAGTGGTTAAAGAAATTAACGTCTTCAAACTGGATATAATTTAATGCACTCGACCAAAGGCTATCCAATTATTACAAGTGCAAATTGTTGTCACACATGGTGACAAAAATTTCGGCAATTTCTACCTCAATGGTTGCATCAGAAGCAATTTTCAATGTTGGTTCAAGAGTAATTGACCGTTACTGATCATATTTAGCACAAAAAACTGTGAGTATGATTATGTGTGGTGTTAATAGGGTATGAGTTTTATATTGGGTTCCAAAACCCTTAAAGTTTTGTAGTAGTTCTCAACAACTTCATTCTTCATATCATTTATTATACATTATATTTTAATATATCATAATTTATTTATTAACTGTGTCGTTTACATTCATAAAGATTGATGATGTTGTTATTTATATTGAAGTTGAGTTGCCAAATAATACAAAATTAGCATGAGTGAGAAGCAATGGATAGGTAATTTATATTATAATATGTACCAGCATGTTTTGGATTATTTTACTTTAATATGTAATAGTTTGTATGTTAATTAAATCCATTTGGCTTTGCTTCTAGGCTTTACCGATGAATATTATTCTTTGTCTATTTGTGAAGTGTGGATAATGTATATTGGTTGTTGGATTAGAGAATGAGAAATTTTGGAAGAATATGATTGCATATTTGCATTTAATTGTTTGCACTTTCTAGTTCTAGATTTGTTCATTTAAGTGCACTAACAAAAAACATATATATAAGTTGGTTTTAGCAATTGGCAATGAGAATGTTTCAATGGCGTGGGCGAAAAGGAGATAAGTAAATAAGGTTATTTGTACAATTGTATTGTACTTATGCCATTCATGCATTTTATGAAGCTTTGAAATGGTCAATGTGAATGTTTAAAATGTGTATTTGATGCATTTTATGAAATACAATTTCTGAATTTTACTTAGCATTATCTATATAGTATGTGTGTATATTAATAATATGCCTATTTAACATGTTTTTTAATAATGTTAAATTATTAAAGTTTGATTAGTCTCTATTGAAGTTTGATTCTTCCTTGATGATGTTAAAATGTTGTATTACGGATGTGAAACGGGGCTGGCCGGCTTGTCCTAGCTATTAAATCAACAAACATTGCCAAGATTGACAACAATTCAATATTGAATGCCAATATTTACAATATTAAACACTTTTATCTTTTTGTCCTTTTAATTTGTTTTTCATTCCCTAGTTTAAACACATTCTCATTTCTCTGGAATCTAGATTCTGAAATGCCTTTTTGTTTTTGTCCCAAACCAAACATGTTCGTTTCATAACGAATAGGAGCCTGTTTGGGTTTATTTCAACAATGAAGAACATGTTCGCAATGAACACAAAAATAATAGTTTGATATAAACATGTTTGGGAAGCATATGAGAAAGATGAAGTGAGTGCAACGACAGTTAACTTGTGGGATTGAAGAGAAAGACAAAGAGAAAGCAGAGAGAATGAGTATGGCCACCAGAGGCAAGGCCACCAATGAGTGCAGTAAAAGTATTACGACTCTTCAACCGGGTAAAGGCCCGAGTTGCCTTGTGTAGATAGGCTTGAGCCGGCTTTGACTTTATTAATTACTCATAATGTGTTCAGGATGCTTGTAAAATCCTTGGGAGTCTCACATTTAACAAGGCACATTTTCATTGTTAATCCCAGGAGGACCTATATTGTTCTGCACGATGACTTATTTTGATTAATATCGTGGAAGCTTCAAATGTCAGTCTTGGGTTATAAATGAAACCCTAATCCAATTCAGTTATTGTCTCTCCAATTCTCCTTATCTCTGTTATATAGATCTTTGATGTTACTGGCAGATCTACACGACATGAGCTTTGTCTATAGAGTTTTCACTGGGGCTGATCTTTGCATGGCTACTGCATCTGCATACATGAAAAGCCAATTGTGCTTGAAAAGGTTCCATTGAATTTGGCCTTTATATAAAGCTTCATGTCACAGAATTATTACCCTCCGCCGTGGACTACGGCGACTATACCAACTATACAGACGGCGACGCAAAGCGCCACGACGATGATAATCATCTGTAAGTTCTTGATAAAGATTCTTACACTTTGATTGATTAAAATTTTAATGATTTGAAATGATGTTGATTGCAGATGTGGCATGCAGCTTTGTAGTGTTCGCTACAATTATTGTAATAGTGATTATTGTCTATTACAAATGGGCAAAGACGGCCAGCAAAATGATTGTCCAAGATTTCAGACCCCTTGCTTTTACAGCACCATCGCCACTAATTCGATTACCACCGATAACACCATCACCAACGCCACCAATTCGATTACCCTCAATTAGACCGCCGCCGCCACCACCACCACCATCCATCAAGCAGCCCAAAGAAAGGGTTCATGTACCGAAGGCTACTGCTACGCCCATGGAGAAGTTCATCAAAAAAATAGAAAGTGAGAAGCCTGTCAGGTATACAGGAGAGGAGCTGAAGAAGTTTACAGATAATCACAAAACTATGCTTGGTGCTGGAGGTTTTGGGGAAGTCTACATGGGAAAGTTTCCGAATGGAGTAAGAATTGCAGTGAAGGTTTTTAAAAAGAGAGTGGACAAAAGAGATGAAGAGCAGTTCATGGCAGAAGTAAGCACAATTGGAAGGACTTACCATATAAATCTGGTCAGACTTTGCGGATTTTGCCATGACAGAAACATGAGCGCACTTGTGTACGAATACATGGAAAAAGGATCCCTGGACAAGTACTTGTTCAGAGAAAGTAGAGCGAAGACAATAAAATGGGAGAAGTTACATGAAATCGCCGTGGGGACAGCTAAAGGCTTAGCATACTTGCATGAAGAATGCCAAAAAAGAATTATTCATTATGATATAAAGCCTGAAAACATTCTTCTGGATGAAAACTTCATTCCTAAAGTGGGTGATTTTGGACTTGCGAAGCTTTGCAATAGAGAGAGCACTCATGTTTCACTCGCAGAGAAATTCTGGGGAACTCGTGGCTACTCAGCACCAGAAATCTATTATAAGAACCATAAAACAACATATAAATGTGATGTATATAGCTTTGGGATGGTTTTGTTTGAGATAATCAGTAGAAGAAGGAATACAATCGATCATGCTTCTCGGGATAGCATTGATTTTTTTCCTCAACATGTGTGGGAAGAATACGAAAAAGGTGAATTGGGTTCAATGGCATTAGCCCGTGGAATTGAAAAGAAACACCGAGAGAAAGTAGAGAGAATGTGCATGGTGGCATTGTGGTGTGTACAAGACTTGCCTCAGGCGAGGCCACAAATGAGTGGTGTGGTAAAGATGTTGGAGGGAGGAGTGGAGATTTTGCCACCACCAGCAAAACCATTTCAGTACTTTCTCCCAGCAAGGGCGGCTGCGCCTGTACTTAATCCAATACTAGAAAGTACTAGTGACGGATGCACAAGTGAAGAAAGCCAGCCTCGCTGTTACAGGGAGTACACCACTCCTATCATGGCCAAGTATGAAATAGAGATGGCTAATTCTCCATAATAACTCAGCTAGTATTTCTGTGTAACTGCAGAGTATATTATTGTAAATCTTGTTTGTTTACCTATATATCTCAAGTAATTTATATCTTATGTTAACTTGAATTATCATGATAAAAACTTATTAGGCCTAGGTCAAATCGCCTGAAGTTCAGTATGAAAAATTCAGTAACGGATTGACAAAATTCGAGCCCAGAATGGACTTAACAAAAAATTTGGGGCCAAAGGACATATTCCCACCCAATCTTTTCTGAAAGAGAAAGCTTACCCCTAACTTTGAAAAACTCAAATACCTACCTTTAACCAAAATTAACAATTAAGTTTAATGATCAACTAACAATCAAAAATGTATTTTTATTTTTTTGATAAAATTATTAAAAATAATAAAATAAATTTTATAAAAATAAAAATAATATTAAAATAAATTTTAAAAATTTTAAAAAAATATTAAAAATAAAAAAATAAAATAAAAATAAAGAAGCGGCTACCACCGTCGGCAATGGTGGCTGCTTATAAAAGAACCAGGATATTGAAAACAGCCTAAAAATAAAAATAATATTAAAATAAATTTCAAAAATATTAAAAATTAAAAAAAAAATAAAAAAAAAAGGCCACCACTGCCGACAATGGTGGCTACTTATAAAAGAACCAGAATATTGAAAATGGCCTCCTAGTTCACCAAACAGCTATATTTGGTCGCCTCTACCATCAAACATAACCGAAACAGCTTTGACCCCAACGACCGTTTCTGATCATGTTTGATAGTGAAGGAGCAGGATATAACCACCTCCACCAAAATGGAGGCGGTCAATCTGGCCTCCGATAAATAGGGCGATTGTAAACTATTAAGTTATTTCTGGCCTCCTGATTTTTTTATAGACGGCCACCGTCATTAATGATACTGTCAACGGAGGTGGTTGTTTTTCCATTTTTATATTATTTTATTTAGATTTTTAAAAAAATATATTTTTATTTAAATATTAAATTACATTTTTTTTGTATTTATTTTTTGTAATAAGGGTAGTCTACTTATTTTACCAAAAAAGTTGATGGAAAATAGTGAATAAGTGGGTGTTTGGGTTTTTCAAAGTTGGAGGATGAGCTTTTGTCTTTTCAGCAAACCTTGGGTGGGAAAAAGTCCTGTGGCCAAAATTTTGTTTATTAAGTTTTTGAATTCGGACTTGAACTGTTCAAATCCGAAACCCAAAAGACCTAAAATTTTATTATGAAAAGGGATGTATTTGTCTAACTTTCAAACTTGTAGGATTTAAAATTTAGAATCAAAACTATTGGCCATTACCAATCTTTCGAAGAAGTGTCCAAAGATAACATTATATGTTTGAGAAGAAAAATCACGTAACATTGCATGTTCTTGTATATGTTTTCATTATGTTTATTACTGTTATTTATGGTGCTTTGCATCTTGAAATTATCTTGATTTATCTGGGTTCTAATTTGCTTTGGAAAGTTGTTGACACTCATTGTTCAGTTAATTACAAGTACGTTTTTAAAGTTAGAGAACGGGCCCAAAATAGATTCAAAACAAGTTCAAAACTTGACAAATTTTAATAAACCGGGCCACCATAACAAAATTTTAGCCCAAATAGGTAGACCTTATGCCAAACCCGAAAATTTTTTATGGGCTCAAGCTTGAACAAGTTAAACCCAATTCATTAGGTCCAACTAATAGTTGTACTTTCAAATAGAGATTGCAACGCGGTGTGGGATGAGGTCGAACACCTATACCACTAAGATGGACTTTTCACATCTTTGTTAGAAGTAGATATGAATCGAATCGAATTTAAACACCTATTTTAAATTTCGTTTGGATAAAAAATTGTTCAATTAGAATTCTGTTTAAGTTTGTCTAGTCAAACTTAAAGGTAGTCATGTTTGGTTCTGAGGAAAGTAGTGTTATTTGAATTCGATTCAAATTTATCATTTGAATTTATGGCTTGAACTCTTACTTCTAATCTACTCATTGACATGACGTTATTTTATCTAATAACAAATAAAACAATATTAATTTAACAATTGTTTAATATTATTTAGATTGAATCATAAATTAAGTTCAAATTGAATTAAATTATCTATTCAACTCACGAGTTAGACTTAACAAAACTTCTTATAACTCGAATCCAACTCAATTTTAAAAATGAATCAGTTTTATAATTTAAATCGACTCAAATTCGAGTTAAATAAATTCAATCAGAATCAAATTAAGTGGAGCCAGATTTTGAACCTGAGTCATTTTGGTTCTATGTAAGCCTACATGTTGCTGTCAAGATATCTTTGTTCCTTCCTTGAGTTTTTATATACAGTCGACAAGTACAACCTATCAAGGCTTGTATTTTTGTGGGTCTTAAAACGATACATTCTGTGACCTTATCAATTCGGTTCAACTAAACACAACACGGCCCGATGGTTGCTCTAATTATATGAGTTTGATTTTAAAATATAAGCTTTAATTTTGTAACAAATTCATATTCATGGTAAGTAAAAAAAAAAAAAAGGTCGTGCTAAAATTAATATGGCTTGTCATGTTTGCGAGGCTTGACCATACCAAGACCAGGCCAGTGCTAAAATTACGTGAGCCATGGGTCCCATTGCCAACCCCTATCCATCCCTTCCTGGCGAACTCATGAAAGAGGAAAGATGTGAGGCTCAAGATTAGGAGATTTGGCCTAGGCTTAATAGGATTTTATCATGAAGATTCAAAATAAATGCACAAATAAATACAATACGTATGGGAAATATAAAGCTTTGGAGTCATACAAACTCTGCGGTTTCGCAGAAATACTAGTTGAGTTATTATCGTAAAGTAGCAATCTCTATTTCATACTTGGCCATGATAGGAGTGGTGTACTCCCTGTAACATTGAGGCTGGCTTTCTTCACTTGTGCCTCCATCACTTGTACTTTCTAGTATCGGATTAAGCACAGGCGCAGCCGTCCTTGCAGCTGGGAACAAATACCCAAATGGTTTTGCTGGTGGTGTCAAAATCTCCACTCTTCCCTCCAACATCTTTACCACATCACTCATTTGTGGCCTCGCCTGAGGCGAGTCTTGTACGCACCACAATGCCACCATGCACGCTCTCTCTACTTTCTCTTGGTGTTTCTTTTCAATCCCATAGGCTAATGCCACTGAACCCAGTTTACCTTTTTCATATTCTTCCCAAACATGTTGGGGAAAAAAATCAATGCTATCCCGAGAAGAATGAACAATTGTATTCCTTCTCCTACTAATTATCTCAAACAGTACCATCCCGAAGCTATATACGTCGCATTTATATGTTATTGGATGATTCTTGTAATAGATTTCTGGTGCCGAGTAGCCACGGGTCCCCCAGAATTTCTCTGCGAGTGTTACATGAGTGCTTTCTCTATTACAAAGCTTTGCAAGTCCGAAATCGCCTACTTTAGGGACGAAGTTTCCATCCAGAAGAATATTTTCAGGCTTTATGTCATAATGAATGATTCTTTGTTGGCATTCTTCATGCAAGTATGCTAAGCCTTTAGCTGTTCCCAAGGCGATTTCATGTAACTTCTCCCATTTGATTGCCCTTACTCTACCGTCTGTGAATAAGTACTTGTCCAGGGATCCTTTTTCCATGTACTCATACACAAGTGCACTCATGTTTCTGTCATGGCAAAATCCGTAAAGCCTGACCAGATTTATATGGTAAGTTCTTCCAATTGTGCTCACTTCTGCCATAAACTGCTCTTCATCTCGTTTGTCCACTCTCTTTTTAAAAACCTTTACTGCAATTTTTACTCCATTCGGAAACTTTCCCTCGTAGACTTCCCCAAAACCTCCCGCACCTAGCCTAGTTCTGTGTTTATCTGTAAACTTCTTCAGCTCCTCTCCGGTGTATCTGGCAGGCTTCTCACTTTCTATTTTTTGGATGAACTTCTCCATGGGCGTAGCTGTATTGGGCTTGTTTTTACGAGGTGGTGGCGACCGTGGCGGTGGTGGTGGTGGTGTTGGTGGTGGCGGTGGTGGTGTAATTGGTGGTAATTGAATTGGTGGCGGCGGTGCTCCAAAAACAAGAGGTCTGAAATCTTGGACAATCGTTTTGCTGGCCCTCTTCGCGCATCTGTTATAGACAACAACCACTACACCAACAATTATTGCAATCACTACAACGCTGCCTACTATATCTGCAATTAACATCATTTCAAATCATTAAAAATTTACTCAACAAATATCATTCAAAGTGTAATAATCTCCTAAGAAGTGAGGTGAAGTCTAGAACATGTTTGTTAATTGGGATTTGCTTGTATATTGTTTTTCATATTGAAAATGAATAAAAATAGAACAGTTTATGATTGTTTTCTGCAAAAATAGAGCAGGGTTTATGTTTGTTTTCCGCAAAAATTAAGCAAATCTTTATATACATAAAAAAAAAACTTACAGTTGGTTATCCTTTGCGTCTCTGTCTGTGTACTTGGTACAGTTGCAGAAGTCCATGGCGGAGGGTAATAATTCAGTGACATGGAACTAAAAGGAGGCTTCCTTGGTAAAATCTGTTAAAAAAGAAACGTTCAAAGATTACGGAAGGAAATGAATATCCATCCCAGTTCAAAGACCAAAATACTAGGCTTCAACTTCATGCATGAAGCTTTATAAGACCACAATCAATGAAACCTGTCCAGCACAATAAGCTTGTCATGCGAAGATCAGCCCCAGTGAGAACTCCATATGAAGATCAATAACAGAGATGAAGAGAACTAGAGAGGCAAGAAGAACCGAATTGGATTTATTGTGCAGAGCAAAACTGGCGCGTCGCCTTGACAACACCGAAATGGATAAATTAATAGTAATAAGCCCCATAAGCTCCTGAGATTAACGACGAGCGTCTCTCGGCCAATCTGTGGCTTGATTGGTCTAATCAAGGTGGACTGGTGACATTACATTACTTTTACGATATAATTAATATATTATGTTATATTATATATATTTTTTCAGATAATAATAATAATTTAAATGTCGAGACACTCTTGATAAATCCGATCCAAGTTTTCGGGTCATGGGCCTTGTGCGATTCGAGATAACTCTATTGATAAAATGCCACGAAAATTGATAATTAATTACCTTCATTGACATCGACATGCATGAAAGCAAATTTATTGACTCCGATGGGTCATGTTAAGATGCCTACGCTAATGTCCAAAAATTTATACATGTAGTATTAATTGATCTTAGGGTTTTCGTTCAAATTACTCGATCTTGAATATGATTAGACTAATGATTGAAGTCTAAACACTAATTGATTTAAGTTTCGTTTGAATTTATAAAACATATACGATTTTATTTGAACGGTAGTTACAGTGTTATTGGTTAGGTAAATTATATTTGGCCCGAATCAACAAATAAATGCGATGTGAATGGTTTTGGAATGCCCTTGTTCCTGATCGTTGGAGAAGAAACAATGCTCAGGATTCTTCCTCTGATAACCTGAATTGGCTTCCAAAACAAGTCTGGGGAAGAGTATGCAAGAGGCGAACAAGCCGCAAACATAGAGAGCGTGCATGGTGGCTTTGTGCTGAGCACAAGACTCTCCAAGAGAAGAAGCCTCTGATGAGTGCTGCAGTTAAAATGCCCGAAAGGGGTGGAGATTGTTTCCTCCTCTGGATACAATCCAGTATCTCGATTCTATTATCAAAGATAGACTTTCTGCAGCCTTGTCCCTTAGAGTATATTCAAACTGAGTTGACTCTAAACACTTCTAATTCAAATTTTGATTAAATTTAATTCAGGTTTGTCAAATTAAAATTAAAAATAATTTCAGTTTAATATAAATAAAAATAATTTGATTTGAGTTCAAATTGAATTAATTATAATTTATAATTTGAATTCGTAATTTGAGTTATAACTCACTAACAAATCAATATTGTTTTATCTAATAATAAATAAAATGATAAAAAATTTTAAAATTGTTTGACATAAATTGAATTGAATCATTAATCAAACTTAAATCGAATCAGTATTCATCCAACTCATAAAATCAGTTTAGATCATAGATTATGGATCAACACGGCTTTGTAATAATGCAATTTAATAATTATTTAATAATAAAGACAATAATTCGGTCTGGAGTATTGTTACAGTTTCCAACCAATAAAACTTTTGACACGTCAAATTCTTCTTAACCGCTTTTAACCACCGAGACTGATCCCAATTGGATCAAATAGTCCGAGTCTTTTAACTTGGTTTCACATTCACTCGCTCAGTCTCGTACGGACCACCACTGTGCCACGCACGAGCTCGATGGCCAGCATTTCCAGACCCAGGCGACTCACGGAGCCCCGATCCGGAGGCAAAATGGTCCGCACCAGGCAAAGTGCTGCTAACAAGACGCCGTACGACCGCCCAGCATTATCTCCAAATCTGACAGCTCAAAACCCTAATTGGCTCACCAAATTTATTTATTCGCCTACTCGCTTGATTGCCACCGGCGCCGGAAAAATCCTTTCCTCGGTCTTTGCCGGCGAATCTTCCGCTTCATCTTCCTCCTCTTCAGGTTACAGTTCAGCTTCATTTCTACTTAAACTATTTTTAGGAAGATTATTTTAACGAGCGGAGAGATCTCATGCCATTTGAAGTAAAAATGAGAAATTAAACTTTACTGCGAATCAATTTTTCTTTTTTATAAATCAGCTTTAAATCGAGATATAGTGGATTTTCTGCTTCAGTGAAGTAGAATGGAACGTCGAATTAAACATTGTGTGTCTAATTTCGATATTGTTTATGCTTTCAGAGGATGACAGTGATGATATTGATAATGAAATGTCTTCTCAGACAACAGACTCAATCAGAAGGGTAAGTGAGGTATTGTAATTATTGCTATAGAGTTCAGCTTTTCTCTAGAATTGTGATTTTGATACATGTGGCTTTGCTAGAAACGGGCATTAGAAATTAATCAACATCCGGTTGAGCCCCAATCTATTGTGGAGAAGAGTGAAACAAAGTATCTAATAGAACGGCTTATCATGCAGGTCACCTTTTCAAGGTAATTGCCAATTTGTAGCTTCCTCTTATCCTTTTTTTTTTCATGATTGTTTCTTCCTTGATATTACTTTTATGCCTTTTATTTGCTTGGTATATTCAATTTTAAATGTCTGTAACAGTTAGGAGCCTAAAAAATGTAAGGATTGACTGAACAAAAATCCAGAAACGAGCAAGAAAATGGACTCTTTTATATAATATCAAATGGATAATTCCGGTTATTCAAGAAGTAGGTGCTCTCCACTTTCCACTTTTGGCTATTCAAGAGGCTAGAACCCCCAAATTTGTCTAGCTTCCTTCCCCCAATCTCTCATTTATACTTGTTCATTTCATAACTGCCCATACATGTTTCATAACTGTCTAATCCCAACTCATAACTGCTCATACATGTCAAACATGTTTCATAATTGCACGTACATATTTCGCCTAATATTAACTCTAACAGTTGCCTTTCGTAATTACTATTATTAACTTTTGTGTGCACTTTTCGTGGTTTAGCATACCTACATTATGATGAATTTTTGTACTAGAAAAAGAACTCATTCTCTAAGTACAAGTTTAGAATTTACCCTTTTTTATGCATTAGTTTATCATTATTATTAACATATTTGAGTGTATTACTTTCTGAAAGGTTGTATGTACTATTTTCTTATACTTCTCTTTAAAATGGTTTGACTCCAAGTCATGTATGGTTTTATGTTTAACCAGGGAAGAGTTCAATAGACTGACGAGTATTATTAAGTCAAGAGTTGTAGATAGCCCCATTTATGGAGATGAAGAGGATGGAAGATTAAGTAAACTGTCTAATAGAAAAGCTGGCAATGGTATTGCTTTCTTACAAACACTTCAAACACAAGAAAGTTTAAAAATTGAGTTGTCAGATATGGATAGTGATAGCTGCTGTAATTATATTTCAGATGCCGGCATGCCAAATCTCTGCAGTGCAGCCGTTTTGGAGGCAAAAAAGTGGTTAGAGGAAAAGAAATTTGGTTCAAATTCAAAGTCAGATTTGGAACTTGGAACCTCCACCTTGAACTCTGCTATGTTGCCTCATGTTCGTAACTGATGTACATAGTGTCTTTGTGGTAGACCTTATGGTTTCTTTCAATCATTCAGACTCTAGATTAATAAAATTTTGTTTATATTAGCGTACTAATTTTAAAACCCATATATATATTTATATCCGATAATGTTGAGGCATGAACTTAAACATTAGGCATGATCTCATCATGCATAAGTTAATTCTCTCATGGAAGAATTAATAGGTGTATGTGAAACTTTGTCTTTTTCATATATGTGAGATCAAAGGACAAAACTCCACAAATACTTAGTAACTCGCATGCTTAAGTAGAGGGAATTTGAAAATGTGTAGAAGGTTGCAGGAGAGAATGACTATACCTATATGTGCACTCTAAATTGATTTCCTGTTGCAGGGCTGTGACACTGAAGCGGATTCTCCAGTTGATGTAGCCAAATCATATATGCAATCACGTTCACCATGGACTTCTCCTTCTGGGAACCGTATGGAATTCCAATTACCATCACCAACTAGGATACAGCTTTTTAAGGACGAAACACCATATTCAATCGGTTTTTGGTCTTCGTCATCCAAGGTTTTTTTTTTTTTTTTTAATGAACAGTTATTAACTTTGATGCTAGAAAATAATTCTTGAAAATGAAGTTGGCTTATAAGTTGTAGGGAAAGTTTTGACATTATGTTAAATTGGTGAGCATATATCTCAATCACTGAATTTATTGAAGTGAATTTCAGGATGTTGGGAAGAGGTTGAAAACATTGGAATAAACTTAAATGGTTTAAATTTGTTAACTGATTTATATTATGGTGAATGAAATTTTCAAGAAAGCTGGTCATATGATCACACTTGTCAACTACTTCCTGAATTTGTTGAAATGATGTTGGGGTAGGGTACTGCAACAGTCTACTGTAGTATTTTAAAGTTACATATGTGTGGAAATTACTGAATTGTTGGTAATCACTATGTCAGAATTGAAGTTAATACCCAAAAAAGAAACAGATAAATAATTGAATAATTGAATAATTGAGGTCTTTTGACTAGGCCAAGTTATCTGGTATTATTTGTTAGTTTTTTTTTTTTCCCCTCTCTGGTTTTAGGTTGTTTTTCCTTTCTTCATGCTGACTCTTTTTCATTTGTATATTTGTCTAAAAATAAATGCAGTTTGAAAGGGATTTTCCTGCCTCTGGTTCATGGAATATCTCAGAGGAGTTACGAAAGGTGAGATCCAAAGCAACAGAAGAGATGCTAAGGAATCTACCATCATCAAAAATTGATTTGTCTGCACTTACTTCAGAGAAAAGAAGTGCTGTGAATTCCATAGTGGCTGACAAGGTAGAAGCTACTGCAAGAGATAAAGTACTCAACTCTACAAAATCTGTAGATGCATCTTTAAACTTGGTCACAGGAATAACTACTTCATATAGCTTACAAGGTGTGATCTTTTTCCCTGTTTTGTTTTAAATAGATTTTTTGAAAACAATTGCTGGGTAAATTCCTGATTTTAAACATTTTATTTCTCAGAATCTAGAGAAATTATAATGTGGATAATCTTAGACATGAAACCTCAATTTTTGCCCCCCTTCAGTTTCACAGATGACTCAAGACGTATTGCAAAATAAACCTTTGTCACCAATTCGAGCTAGTCTTATTTCTGAACAAAACGAGGTAACTGGGGAAAATGCACTTTCTTATGTTTTTGTTTTATTATTTTCTTGTTAACATATGATAAAATTTGAGTAATTTGATGTCTTAACATTTTTTTCAGTTCCACAAAGAGGACTTGGAAGATGTCCAAACCATGGAAGAAACTAGAGGTGTGTCTTGTAAATTTTAACAAATATGGGCTCTCTTTCTGGCATAAGAATGTGCCACCATATTATGGGATAAGATCGTGTAAAATGGTTGATCTGTTACCTCATGGCTGAGTTTTATGGGGAAAAGGAGTTCTGTGTACAACAGTTGAAATAGATATTCTTTATATGAATGAAACCTAGCATATATTTACATGCATTTTTATTTGGACTATTTTTTTTTCTTTCATTATTTTTCTGCGGTAACAAAATCTGCCTAATTTTGTTTATTGGGTTGTGCAGAAGGGAGACCAAGCTCTGAACAAAGCCTTCAACCACCAGAAGAGTTCAAGACTGCACAACATAGGTTGGTTTTTATTTCCTCTCTGGTCAGCAATATCATTATGCAAATTTTTTAACTGTCATTTCAATTTTCCTTTTCTCCTGTTTTGTGTTTCATGAACTTGTAAGTTTCTTGATACAATTTTATTTTCTTTAAGACCAGTGCTTGGATTTTGTTTGTGTTTTAATTCAGACTGCTGAACAGTCCACTCCTCAGCCATCCCTACCTCCTAAAAAAGGCTATATTTTTCATCCAACTTACCAATTATTTTTAGAATATTGCAAAATTGCATGGTACTTGGCAGGGGTACTTTCTGCAAGTATCTGTGTTAGATATTATCCTTCTTTAAATATTCTCTGTACATGTCTGATGAGTTCATTAGAAATCTGTTCACAGAATACTCATTTATTGAACAACCGGAAAAAAGTCAAAGATAATCATCAAGTACAGTAATTTTACTCTTCACTTCATAAATTTAATTTCTCTAGTGTCCATTGATGAACCAAGAGGTCTGGGGGCATTGCTTAAACTATTCTAGTTAGTTTTAGGGGTTTTGAAATTATGCTTAACATATCTTTAGTCTAGTGCTTGGCAAGGTTAATTATCATTTGTCTTCTGTAACTTTATGTCTCTACATATATCTTAGTGATGCTGATGCTGCCAATATTGATGGTGTTAAGGAGACAAATGGGACTAAACCACCATGTGACTCTAAAATAAGTGAAACTGCTCAAGGTAAGATTTCAAAACTCATCTGTTTTAATTTTTGTGGGCCATTTATTGGTTTTGCCAATTATAAGAGTTTTCCATTGCAATTATGTGGTGGGGTAATGTTGGGTGTGGTTTTATTCTTTTTTTTTTTTGTCAGTTGAGGGCTTAAAGCTGATCTTGCCCTGAATGCAATTTCAGATATAGGATCACATGACCAAAATTGTTCAGCATCAAAAGAGATTGCTGGAAAAAGTGGCTTGTTTACTCCTAATGGTTTCCCTCCAGGATCTTGGTAAATGGTTGCTAACGCCCTCTACTTGCCCATTTTCAATGTCAAGTTGTGTAAATTTAATTTTTATAAACCTGCCATCCTCTCCTTCAGTTCGTCTGCTGGACAAGATACAGAACAAAGCAATCGGCTATCTGATGCAAAACAGAATCCAGTTGGTTCAGGCCCCGACAAAATTAGCCCAAGTGTTCCTACAGGGGAGACCCATGAATTTTGGAGTGAAGCCTCAGTTGAAGTACCAAGTACACATGACATCGATGGCAAAAACACTGCCTCTCAAAACAGTTCTAGCATGCCAAGTGAAGAGTTATCACGGGACCTGAATAGGAGCTCAAAGCGCGGGACAAGCGGTGCCAGGGAGAAGCGACCGGGAAAGAAACTATCGAGATACAATAGAAGCAACAGGGGCGAGAGTAGACAATGATAAATTGTGTTTTTGTAAACTTACTGTAAAATAGTGCAGAGGGAAAAGATGACTATCACATCTAGTCATTTGTAAGTTGAAGTGAAGTTGGTAATTTTGTATGGGGTTGAATTCTAAGTTAGGATCTCTTCTGTTTCTTTTCCCTCTGATTGTATTTACTTTCAAGAATTTTAGATCTTAAATTTCTAGGATAGAGAGTGGTTTTCAAGTTTCTTGTGTTTTTGATATCATGTCCACATATTTGTTAGCCGAAAGTGTCACTTACATAATTTACCTTCTAAGCATCAGCATTCTCAGTTTCAAAATTTGAATCAGATCAATCACTGGAATTGGTCTGATTGGAAACAGATGATAACTTTGGTGTTATTTATGTTCAAAATTTATTTTAGTTATCATATCAGGTTGATTCAAGTGAATCTTATTGGATTGTAATTCACCTATTAAGTCAAATTGATTTAATCGTATTATCAACATATTTTATTAAGGGAGACTCTGGCCCCATCAGGGATTGTTTCTTGCAGGATTTATGGTACTGTGCCCTATCTAGAAGTTCACTGTCTGACCGATGGTAGGCATCAATATTCAGTCGACCAATGAGTTGATTTGGAAGGTTGTACATAGTCTTAGTTTTAATATAGTTTATAAAGTTTTTTAAATTAAACTAAAAAAAGCTATTTAAAATTTTCAAATCAAATCAAATTAAAAAAAAATGCGGTTTGATTCAGTTTGAATTACAATTTAAATCTATGAAATAAATATGTAAAAACCTAGTTTCAAAACTTCGATAATTTATTTTAATTTCATGATTTAATTCGAATGATGCACGCTCCAATTCTTTCTCCCATCAGTCTGCAGTGAATCTGAAATCGTAACACTAGTTACAATTTGGGTTTAAATAGTCAGTACATGATTATGACTCCGTATTATGGGTAATTATTTATTTTCAGTCGCACAATAAAACGATGTCATTTCATTAGTTTGAATATATAAGAAAACGGCTAACAAAGGCGTTGTGTCGCGTTATTTCATCAGTAACGAATATGCGTCTGCTGGGTTTGTGATTAGAAAGCTGAGGATTGATTTTTATGGAATCGTTCTCGTCTTCCTCGGCGCGAATAGCGCAAAAGACATGGGAACTGGAGAACAACGTAATTTCCATGGAGACACCACCGACAAGTTCAAGTGACCCGTCATCATCTTCCGATGCAATTTTCTACTACGACGAAGCGGCGCAAGCCAAGTTCCAACATGATAAGCCCTGGGCCAATGAACCTCACTACTTCAAGCGCGTCAAGGTTTCCGCACTCGCTCTACTCAAGATGGTCGTCCACGCGCGATCCGGTGGCACCATCGAAGTCATGGGCCTTATGCAAGGCAAAACCGACGGCGATGCTATCATTGTTATGGACGCTTTTGCTTTGCCCGTTGAAGGCACCGAAACTAGGGTTAACGCCCAGGCCGATGCTTATGAGTATATGGTTGATTATTCACAAACTAACAAACAGGTCTATTTTAGTTTTCCTTCTTTTTTTTTCTTTCTTTTAATTTCTTAAACCCTAATTTTAGCTACCAGATGTACTTCCAAGTTTTTCTGACAATTCGTGTGGAAAACAATATATAGATGTTGTAAGCAATCCTGTTCCATTGTAATTATGTGTTCGTGAATATTGGTAATATTTTTCTGATTAATTGAGCTGTTTTATTTCTGAAACTTGTAACTTTTCGTTTGATTTTTGTTTCAAACTCTAATAAAAGCTATTATCGTCTATAGGTACATAGTTGAGATGATAATTTTTTGAAGAGTAATGTGCACTAACAATGAGTAATAATTTGTGTATGAAGTGTTACCAATTGATTCAGAAATAACTAAATATATAATAACATGTCATTAGCAGTACACGAATTAGTATTCATTGTCAGTGCACATAATTTTATTGTCTTCTAGATTTGCCATAATTACACCTTAATGTAAATTTTGTTTGACTAGTGCAAAAATTTTGATCCTGTTCTATTGTAGCCATATGTTTGTAGTTTTTGGCAGTTTATCTTGGTTCAATTAAGATGTTTTGTGTGTGAAACATCTGTTTGAGAGATTGTTTGACCATGATGCAAAGGTATCAAGTGTTGTGATTTTGTCATAATTAATTTTTTTAAATGTTTTGCATATGAGATTTTTCTTATGAAGAATGGTCTGCTGTGTGTTTAGGCAGGACGGCTGGAGAATGTTGTTGGGTGGTACCATTCTCACCCTGGCTACGGATGTTGGCTTTCAGGTATTGATGTTTCGACCCAAATGTTAAATCAGCAATTTCAGGAGCCGTTCTTGGCTGTTGTGATTGATCCAACGAGGACTGTTTCTGCTGGTAAAGTTGAGATTGGTGCATTCAGGACATACCCAGAAGGATACAAACCTCCGGACGATCCTGTCTCCGAGTATCAGACCATTCCTCTCAATAAGATTGAAGACTTTGGTGTGCACTGTAAACAGGTTATTATATTGCTCATGATTTCTTGCTTCTGGGAATTTTTTTGTTTTCTTTTTACTAGTTAGCTCACTTTGTGTATATTTATCTTGTATTTTGACAGTATTATGCATTGGATATTACTTACTTCAAGTCATCTCTTGACTGCCACCTTTTGGATCTGCTCTGGAACAAGTATTGGGTGAATACTCTTTCCTCTTCCCCTTTGCTTGGTAATGGAGACTATGTTGCGGGACAAATTTCTGATTTAGGTAATCATTTTAGTCATTGTTGTGATTTTAGTAACTTCATTTTATTCTTATAATTTTAGAGTCACTTGTCATGATTAGAAATTATTGCGCCGAGGAAATTAATTTTCATGAGTGCATAAGTGTAAATTACCTGAAATATTATCTTGCTTGCGTGTAAGATAAGCTGAATTTTTTGGTATTTGTGATGATCTAATTTCCTTGCCATCTTCCAGCTGAAAAGCTAGAGCAAGCTGAGAATCAATTGTCTCACTCTCGTCATGGGCCCTTGATAGCATCTCCTCAAAGAAGGAAAGAGGTCAGTGTCATATTTCTATTTAATTAATAGTCTTGTTTGATTTAGAAGTAGAGCCTATGGATTTGATCTGGTTCATTGTTTTCTTAGACAGTTGTTAGTTGATACTTTGCTGCCATGGCAAATGTTCAGAAGAATAAATGATTATATTTCCTTCCTGCCTCACAATGTTTTTCATGTATGTGTTAATTAAGATGAATTTCCACCTGGATATAATCTGTCAAAAATTTGAGTTGAGAATATGCTAAATGTCTGTTTATACTACTCATGGAGCAATTTTTCTGATTGTTATCATACACAATTATCAAAGATAGTATGGAGCCTATTATCTTCCTTAATTAATTGGGCGGTAAATTACCCTTTTTTAAGGCGATTAGTATCTTTGAAGTATGCCTCTACAACTGTAAAACATTAAAAGTGTTTGGTACTGGCACATGCCTGGATGACTGGTAACTTCGCAGACTTGCACTTGTAATCAAATACATGTATATGTTTAACTATTGCATTGTCTCCTCGTGAAGTTCAAGTGACTTGTGATGATTCAATGTATGCAACAAGTGATGCAAGCGTCCATTAAATTTGGATGCTGCCCTTTGTAGGAAATATTGATCTTTCTAATTTTATGTTTGTTGGGCAGCTTTTTCTCCTGTAATTATAAAATCTACTTTTGGAACATACAAGTGAAATATAGTTTGCAGCCGACAAATGTAGGAAAAAAGGTGGATAATTCCAACTACCAAGTGGAAGAAGATAGTACAAAGATAAAGAAAATACTCTCTTGAAATGGAAAAAAAAAGATGGATTTCTTAGCTCAGAGTTTACAGAAGGTTTTAGTTCAGAAGTATAAACTACATTAACAAACTAGATAAATAATTAAAAAGGCTATTGTAATAGTCTGTAAAAGTAGAGTCTCAGCTATTAGCTAATAAAGTTATTCAGAACCTGTAAAAGTCCATTCATGTCACATGACCCTTCTAAGACCCTAAAGCCATTACTATAAGTAAGACGCAAGACTGAATTTATATACTTGAAGCAATTTCTATGATACCAGAGATGTGAACAAAGCAGATACTAGTCGCAATATTACTATATTTTGATATGAAATCTTGATAAAAATAGGATACAAATTGTCTGTGCCTAATCTTTTCCTCTCTTTTTTTTTTTTTTTTTTTTTTTTACCTGTTTAGGGTAGCTTTTATTACCCCTAATTATCACTACTCTGCACCCTAATAAGTTTAAATGCCGGTATCCTTGTTTTTTTTTTTTTTTTTTTTGTGTGTTTTTTGCAGGAAGATTCTCAACTAGCAAAGATCACCCGTGACAGTGCCAAGATAACTGTGGAGCAGGTCCATGGTCTAATGTCACAGGTAATAGCTGTTTCCCTCTTTCTTAAGGCATCCTTGTCTTTAGAGTGAACAGTTTTGGCAAACATAATTTAGGTTTGCTCTGCACAAAACTTTCTTCTTATTTTTTTTAGTTGTCTGCTCAGGTTATCAAGGACATCCTTTTCAATTCCGTACACCAATCCAACAAGTCTCGGACAGAGCCATCGGGCCCTGAGCCAATGATCGAAAACTGAGGTTCTCCCCCTAAGAACAGTGCTTCACGAACACAGCTACAGCTAGAAATGGATGCTTTGCTTTTTATGGTTCCCTCGCTTGCCAGACCAGATTTACATTTAAAAAAAAAAAAAATCAGACATTGCCCTGATGTAAATCCTTTGTGCATTCATGGTTAATTAATTTGGGATTTTCGGGTTCTTGCATATTTTGGCATTTTTATAAGCTAATCATAATTAGAGAGGTTCATATTCAGCCCTCGGGGTGGATTCTATCCTAGTTGGTCTAGATAGAATATATGATTTGGCTTGAACAAAGTCAAAACTGAGTTAAAGTTTCAGGACCTGGTGATCTACGGGGCTCAGTTCGGTTAGAATGGAATCTACCTCAATTCAGCCCTTCTGGGTGGATACGAAAATCTTGCACAAGACACAGGTGGTCTGTGGTGAGTTTCTCAAAGTAGTCAGTCTCTGCCTATGAGTTGTCGAATCTAATCAAACGGATCCATTACGTCTCATAAATATCTTTGATGAGTTCGAGGCAATCTTTTCCAGTGGACGGACTTTCCCGATGCCATAACTGCCCAAGCATAAATGCTTGAAAGCTAAATGCTCATTCCACCGCTGCCCATTATTTAATGGCCTTGGAACAAAGTGATTGTAACAATGACCAGCCACTCCACCTAGAGACGGACAGGTAACTGTTTAATAGGGACTTGAATCTTATCCCAAAGAGTATGGGTTTTCGGTGAGTGATTAATATGGTTTTGAGTTTTTCAATCTTATTACTGTTTAAATTTGAGGGCAGTATAAGTTTTAATTAAATTTATAATACTTAATTTGAATACAAATTTATTTGAGTTGATATATATCATTAAGGATAAATAATATTATTGAATAAATAACTAAGTCAAGTTATTAAGTTTATACGGGGGTTTGAAATCGATTTATTTAAATTTTATAAAATTTGGAACAACCATCACAATGTCTCTAGTTCCAATCGTGCGCAAGTGGTGATGTTGAAAATATAGTACACAGATGTGGTTGTGTAGATGAGATGTTGATGGCTAGCTTCTTTCTACATAGAAGAGTCAAATTAATAATTCACACCCTTCTCGTTCAATCAAAAAGAGAAGAACACATTGATGGTCGATATCAAAAGTGAAAAAGTTACTAAAAATATTTATTAAAATATGAGAAAATATGGTCTTAAAGGAAGCCAGGCTAGCAGCAAATACACATCCAGCCAACCTATTGAGATATACATAGGGAAAAAAGAATTAACAAGTGGACGTTAAGATAGGAATTTTGTTTTTCACATGCAAAACCATTGTGATTGTGTGTTTATTATTATGGCCAAATGCCTGTTTTTCACCTAAGATTTGATAAAATGATGAATGTTTACCTATAAAAAAAATTAATTTAAAATTAATTATATTCCATCTGTCAGTGAGATTTTTAACTTTACTGATGATGAATGTTGTTGGTAATAATTAATTTTAGAGTAAAATAAAAACAGGGAGAAAAATAAAAAAATAAATTATTTAAGGTTAAAATGAAATTTCTTATATTATTAAGAGTGCAACAGATATTTTTATTATAATATTTAAAAAAAATTATATAATTATTTTTTATTATTAAAATTAAGTTAACTTTAATAGACGAGTGAATGGAGAAATAATTTTTTCAAACTTAGATGGTGGAAATTTCATTTCATCAAACCTTAGTTGGGAAATAGTCATTTGACCTTATTATTATTTATATTGGAAAGTATTTCTTTCAAGAATACAATGATTTTAGATGCCAAAAGTATGTAATTGAGGACCTCTGAAAGAGCCTTCCTCATCAGCATCACTATCACCATCACCACTAAATAGAAAGGCCAAATGCAAAAAGCCTTGCCTAATCTCTCCACTTTTTCTTATCCTTAGTGCTTCTTCTATGGACTATAAAAAAAAATCATACCTTCCAAGAACCTTTATTTCTCATTCACTGACTCACCACCATTTATTAGGTTAGAGAAGATCAGATTACATGAGATTAGAATCCCAATAAGATAACAAACAAAAAGGGGATGTTTTCACAAGAGAAAAAAAAAATGGTCCTCTCCTCTTCATGAACCTTGCTCTCTTTTTCTGATCACTTGTGACAACCTCACATGTAGCTTACTCTCCACCACTAAAAACCCACCATTTTCTTCTTTTCTTTTCTTTCCTTCTTCATCTTTTCTTTCTTGTGATGCCAATTTTCCCATGCTTATTATATATTATTTTTTTAATAGGTTACAAAAGCATAAAAGATATATTAGGTATGTATATACCTCTAACATTGCACTGAAGTAATAATAAAAGATTGATTAGAAGGCTGTGAGATTCTGAATTGGTAAAACATGTTTTAAGTTGCAAAACTAAATAAAAAATCATAATTAATTATGTGTAGCAACCCAGAAGTTTCATTTAACCCAACAATCTTCCTTACATACAATTCTCAACATCTTGCCTAAGAAAAGAAAAGTAAAACTTTCAAATGGAGGTCCTAATAAAAGCCTAGAACTATCATAAGGTCAAATTTTAGAATACATGGACACCTCAATATAAGTATATATATAAACAAATTCAACTCATAACGTGCAATTATAGATAACTTATTATTGAATACCAAAATCTATATAACATACATATATAACTTAGATCTTAACATCCTAGTTGAGAAGAGGATTTAAGTTCGATTATATACTCTTACAAATAGATTTAAGTATATACACAAACGTCTTCTCATATATCTAAATTGAAGTTGAAGGTCTTAATGACAAATTATTTGACTAATCTTCTCAAAGTTTATCATTTTAGTAGTTGAGAAAATTCTAATAATGGATCGTTAGACTAATCTTTTTCGCCCTGAAAAAACGGTTATTAGTTTCGGCCATAAATTTATGGGGGACTACTCAAGAATTCTGATTCCATAGCATCATCTCTATTTATGTCTAGGTGTTTCATTAATTGAATTTTACAACTAGTCTTATTATCATCATGTATTGGCCAAGAGGAGAAGTATGAGAAAATAGTAAATGAAGTAACCAGCAGGGCAAGTAATTATGTTTACAGATGTCTAGTTGTGAATAGCTGAGCACTGTTTGTGAGAAGACATTGTCATTGAAAGCCAAGACAAATTACATCCCAAAAGAACAAGCAAAAACCTTCCCTGATTGTAACCTGAGAATCTTCCATTCAAATACAAAATTATAACCTAAATACTTAAATTGGTAGCCCTAAAGCATTTGGTGCCAATCAAATTGGAAGAAACAGTACAATTATTCATATTCCTAGTGGGCATCTCTTCTCTCTGCCTCCCATTTTCTTCCCCAACTTTATTCTTTTTTCGATCACTCTTTGCCAACTAAAAAGATAAGTATAAACAGGTATTAATCATAGATTGGATCGTTATTTGAATAAGTGATTTTAAATTAAAAATAAAATTAATTAAAATTTTTAATTATCTAATAACACGTTAGTATCTAATTAATAGTACAATTCGTTATTTTAAAAAAATTAATTAATTTTTTTAATCGTATAATAATACATATATATATCAATGTTAGTACTCACTGTATCTATTAATCAATGGAATTAGTGTTCTTTTTTTCGATACGATAATATTTCATTATAGGTATTAGAGATAGTAATAATAAACGTGTTATCATTTAATTGGACAGTCTATAATATAGATAAAATAAATAATTATTAATAAAAATATATATATATATAAACAAATATTATTAAATTATTATACAAATTGATACGATAATATGTAATTAAATTATGTAATTATTTTTTTATTATTTTAAAATAATTTAATTATATATTATCACATCAGTTTCAACGGGGTTAATTTGTTTAAAATAACATGAATATCAATAGATACTAACATTTTAGATGTTATGATTTGATTTCGTAACTTTAAATTAAAAATAAAATAAATAATTTTTTTTTTTTTCATATAACACTCATTTTAACGAGTAAAAAGAGAGCTGTATGGGAGCTCTGGGAACCTATCTCAGGGACCATTTTCATTTTTCTCATATTTTGAAAAATAAAATAAAAATAAAAGATTGTTGCCACTATGAATGCCCTGCCTTGTTGCAAGTGGGAATATAATATTTAGGTGGCCTTGCACTAAGGTCCCATCCCTCTCTTTATCTTCAAGACATCTATCAATATTAAATTCTTTTACTATATATTCTCCATTAATTCTGCATACTCTTCTCACATATAAAAGTCCAAATTTTCTGCAAATAATATAGTTTTATCATATTTATGATTATATTTGATCCCAAATTATTCAAACTTGAATTTAAGTTTGAGTTAAATAAATCAAATTTTATTAAAAAATTTAATTCATTTTTTAAAACAAATTAATTTAAATATTTAAGTTTGAGTCCACTTAAATCAAATTATAATAAAAAAAATTTTGAATTAAATTCGCATCTCAATTAATCAAACTTGTGATAATCTCGAACACTTCTTTTTATATTTTAATTAATCTTAAATTATGTCTCACATCCAAATCAAATTTAACACTAATTTTATTTGAATTTTAAGCCATTTAAATGTCTTTATTTTTTTTTTTCTTGAAAAATATAAATGTCATTTTCTTTGAATGGCTAATATTCCAAGTCCACCCACTATAATGAAGATAATCTTGAAAATAGAAAATTATACATATTTATAATACATATTAATTTATATATTTAAAATAATATGTTATTTATATGATTTTAAATAAATAATAAAATTATAATATATTACTGATTAAATTATTTTAAACTAATAATAAAATAATACGTAAATATTCCAAATAAATACTCGTGCATATTGGATTAATAAACAATAGTCAAGACACATAATCTTATTATTGATTAATTAAGTTTGTAAATCACCCTTTAATTGACTCTAAATTTGAAATTTTAAAACTTAATCCCAATTTATTGCCGTAATGCATTGCTTTCCAATACGAAAAGTGTAACCTCTCCATGTGAGAGATTGTTCTCTTCTTATTGGAAACAAAGAACTTCATGTGCAAGGGCCCACTCATAGTTGTAGCTTAATCACAGCCGTTAAATCTTAGTCATCCTCAGTCACATCCATCACAAAATTGCCGGTCCAGTTGAGTTTGTAGTTCAGAAGTCTTTCCAAGTTATTTGTACGATCCCGTCACGATCACGTTCGCTAAATCGAATCAATCCAACGGCCATGATGCCATCAATCGTTTACTAAAGTCAAAAAGAAAAGTCAGACGGCCCAGCTGATTGATCAATGGTCACCAACCCCACCCGATAGACTATTAAAATTGAGATCTTCGAGAATTCGGATCCGGGTCCCACCACCCACATTGAGCGGTCAACGTCGGCTCTTCCAAAATCTTTCAAAAATAAATTCGAAATTATCTAAAATAATAGTATTTTATGTATGAACGACTAGATACTGTACAAATTGTTGAATACTAACGGATATTAAAAAAATTAACTTATCACCGTATTATCCAATATAATAGTAAAATTGCATATTATATTATATATCAAAAATCCAATATTAATAATAATAAAATAAAAAATTTTATTTGTCAAATTATCATCTTAAAAAATATCATAAATAACTTTAAAATTCTAAAATTTCTTAAATATACCCATATATCTATTTACATTGTTAACATATATCATATCATAAAATATGTTTGTTGTATTATTCCAATTTTATATATACCTTAGGATACGTATTGTTTTTTGTATATATAATACAGTATTATATGATACGTATCATGTATCGTAAGATTCTAATAATTATGTTATCATATGATTTTAAGATAAATAATTAAATCACGTAATAACAATATAACATTTTAATTTATTTGTTCTTGTTAATATCCATTGTGTATGCATATAATATTATTTTTATATAAAATAATTAATTATTGAACTCTTAAGTTAATAGGTGAAGATTTAAACAAAGTAAATAATAAAGAGTATTGACATATGATTATATGATTCAATTATTTACTTTTTTATAATATATCTATTTGTTTTTACTCATTTACATATGTAATATTACTTTTATTTAAAATAATTAACTATTTATGTTCTTTGAAAAAAAAACATTTTTTTAATTTATTTTTCAGATAAGTAATATAGAATCTAATATGTTGAACCCTTATATATTTTTATGTGATAAAAAATTATATTAAAATATCTAACTAATCCTCTCTTAAATTGATACATGACAGAGAGTATAAAAGAGTTCATATTTTACAAGTTTGGTTAAACACAAAATCATGTGTGTCCTATAAATGAAGCATATGAATTAATTTGTCATTTAGGCATTCATGCAATAAGATGAAAAAACGCACAACCGTATAGCTTTTAAACACATGATCATATGTCACAAAAAGTAAAGATGCATTGCTAAGACCTCCGGTGCATATCAAATAGTACATGTGTATTATAGTCATTACTAGGTGCACGACCATACAAAAAAATTCACACTCACATATAAAAGAAATTTATTAATTGTGTGGTAGTCACAAAGGGTATCGTGTGTGAAATCTTGTAATCTTTTAAAAATATGAAGCATTAAAAATATAAAGGCACATAATTATGTGTGTGAAACACATACCCTCTGTTAGGGTGGCATGATATGAAAAATTCAACCATTGGATTATATTTATTACCTGTAGCATCCCAGTTTTTAGAAAAGCCCTTAGGGGTAGAGTTTTGGGGTTAGAAATAGAATTCAGAGATAGATTGGGAGTTCAGCAGAATTCAGGGGTGAGTTGGTAATTTTTTAGAGTTGTGTGGCCTTCGTATGATGCCTTTAGGGAGGTTTTAATCATGCGAAGCGCGGGAAATGGATTTTTATCCATTTTCCCAGGCGCACTCCCGTGCGCCAAGCCTGCACGCCCGTGCAGGTGGGATTAAAAGAGAGAGAGACGGGAGTTATTTTATTTTCTCTCCCATTTCAGCCAGTTTTCTTCTCCATTTCAGCAGCTCCCAGCCCTAGGCGTGATCTCCAGCTTCCAGCAGCTCCCAATCCAGTCAGGGATCAGAGAGAATAGTTTGAGTTTAAGCTTCCAGCAGCCATGTCGAGAGGTAAGTGTTTCTTACTCTCTCTTTCAGTTTCCCAGCTTGTTTGATGGGGATGGAAACGTGTGTTTCTATTTCCAGCTTGAGATGTTATGTGTGTATATGTATATGATGATGAGATGATGATTATATGTTAGTGGTTATACTTATTTTCCACCCAGAAACATGCATGCTCTGTTTGTGTGTGTGTTGTGAGAGAAAGTATGAGTTTTCATGGTGGATTCAGTGTTTGTGGATGGATGATGAAATTGATGATGTATATGTGATGATTGAAGTGCCATTGATGTGTGTTTAAGTTTAATTGCAGTTTGGATGAGAATCAGTTGAGTTTCCTGCAGTTTCAGGCGAACCATGTCTGAGCAGAACAAGACACACGACCGTGTGCCCGCAAGAGCACGCCCGTGTGCCTTTGTTTCTGCAAGGACACGGTCGTGTGCACGAAGTGCACACGGGCAGGAAACGCGGGGACACGACCGTGTGTCCTGAGGGACACAGCCGTGTGTCCCATCTTTGCTTGAAATGGCCCAGAAATTCCAGAAGCACACACGCCCAGCCGCACGGCCAGCACACGGTCCCGTGTGCTGGGGCACACGCCCGTGTGCCCTTGCCCAGCACGGCCGTGTGTGCTGCATGCACGACCGTGTGCCTTCCTTGCACGGTCGTGTGCCTTCCAGATTTTTCCAGAAATTCAGAAATTGACTTATTAAAGGTTTGGTAATCCATCCAAAGGCTATCAGACATCAGATAATTCAGAATTCAGCTAAGAACAGATGCATATGCATTCAGAGCATAGCATATAGATTGAATGAGGATCCAGGGATCTGAATTCAGTAGATTTCAGCAGTCAGAACCCAATGTATGGGTTTCAGTTTTGGGATGAACTCGAGGGGGCATCTGTGGGATCCAGCTTTCTGACACCAGTCAGTCAGCTCGGCAGCATTTCAGCAGATCATTATTTAGCTTTCTAGCCCGTAGCTAGAATGTTCAGCCCACTTGGCCAGGATGCCGAATCCCTGTGTTCATCAGCCTGATCAGCAGCAGGTACCTTCGGGTACAGTCAGATAGATTCAGATGCATGCATCAGCATACAGTTTCAGTTTCAGTTCAGCATGTCATGACATCCATCATGCCATGACTCATTAATAAGCAGATAACAGTAATCCAGATAACAGCAGAATAATCAGTTTCAGCGCCAGCAAGCGACTAGATGTATGGATAGGGCCGAGGCCAAGTTTCAGTGTGTGCTTGTGTGTGTGTTTGTCGCTTGTTTGGGCGGGGGAAGTAAGGAATGCTTACTGGGTGATTTTTATCACTCATCCCTTTCCTTCTTCCTTCCTTTTCAGGTTAGTGCTGCTGGCGAGGAGCGGGTGGACTGAGGCTTACGAGAGGGGACCCCACACACATTTTCCAGATGTATTTTATTTTCAGTATGGACCTGTGAGGTCATGTATTTTGTATATTTTCAGAACAGTGTAAGGACATATATATATATATGAAAAGCCAGTTTGGGCTCATTGTATATTTTATTTTCAGTTCAGCTTCCGCTTACAATGTAATTTAGTTCAGCAGGAGTTTCTTTTCATAGGATTCTCGTCTCGGGTGCCCGGTTTCCAGTTTAATAAATAAAAGAACAATATTTCTTCAGCAGCAAGGGTACTAGGGGCGGCGGGTCCTACAAGTTGGTATCAGAGCGTTCCTCTGTACCATTTTTAGTGAAAATTTGAGTTGTAAGTGTGTGGTGTTTGTTTTCTCTCCCTCGCAGCCATCGTCCAGACCCTCCTCACAGCACAGTCAGGTATTTTCTTTCCAGCTTTGCTTGGTTTTGTGTTTCTAACCCCGTTTGCTTGTGATGCTTTAGATAGAGAAGAAGAATATGTCCCTAGATTCATAGATGAGGCTAGTAGTAGTCCTCCTGTCCGTCCCATGAGTGTCAGTGAGGGGCGGCGATCTCAGAGTTCCTCCCATGTGTCTGTCAGGCAAGATCAGCTTAGAGAAATGATAGGGGAGGTGGTCAGAGAAAGTTTACAGCGGGCTGGTGTAGGTATTGTTCAAGAGCCAGCCAGAGTTCATCCCCCTCAGCCTGAAATTTATCAGTCTTCAAGAAGAAGAACAGCACAGCCACAGTCACAGTCACAGCCTCAGCCAAGATATTATTCAGTGCCTCAATCAGTCAGAGAGGGTCATCAGTTTCAGCCTCAGCCGGTCAGAGAGGGGTATCAGTATCCGGTTAGGTTTACAGAGTACAGTCAGGCTATGAGTACAGAGACAGTGGGTACAAGTTCTTCAGAGAGGTTGCATCCCATTTATCATCTGCCAGGGCCGTATCAGTCGATAAAATTCAGTGGGTCCAGAGATCTCGCAGTGGCAGAGGAGTGGATTGAGTCAGTGGAGAGCATCATGGGTCTCTTCACTTTATCAGAGAGAGAGAAAGTTAGATTCGCGACGTTCCATCTCAGGGGCGACGCTAAGGGTTGGTGGAGTGTAGCCAGGTCTACCATCCCTGAGGAGTTGATGACATGGACAGAGTTCAGGCGGCTTTTTGATGCCGAGTATAGGGGTGCCGAGTTGATGTATGCGAAGGCCCAAGAGTTCATTGATTTGGTTCAGGGGCCGAGCTCAGTAAAGGAGTATGCCGCCAGATTCAATGCCTTGGCGAGATTTGTCCCAAGTTTGGCGGGGACCGAGTTGGGGCGAGTGCAAAAGTTCATCCATGGCTTACATCCAGCTATAGCCAAGGATGTTTTGACGGGACCGTATCCTCCCCAGCAGTTCAGTGACGCTTTGGGGAGAGCCCTCAGATCAGAGGCTGGTCTTCAGAGGATGGGCGCCTTGGGCAGAGATCAGAGATTGGATGACAGAGATAAGGGCAAGAGACCAATGTTGGCCAAGGGAGCAGCCAGAGGTGCTCAGAGACAGAGGACTGCACCACAGTTTTTCCTGCCACAGTGTTCTCGATGCGGTAGACGTCACACTGGCGAGTGTCTTGCCGGCCAGATCGTATGCTACTTGTGCCGTCAGCCAGGGCACAGGATGTTTGAGTGCCCAGCCAGAGGTGGAGCTGGTGTTGGGCCCAGCAGAGGTGGTGGTAGTGGTCAGCCCAGAGGTAGAGGAGGCCCACCTAGAGGCGGTGCAGAGAGGGGCAGAGCAGATCTTCCCAGACCCGGAGTTGGAGCACCTGGAGGAGGTGCTGGTACTTCAGGCGGAGATAGAGGTGGTGGCGGCAGAGCCAGAGTATATGCTGTCCGCCAGGATCAGGCTGATGCCATACCCCATGCAGTCACTGGTCAGATTCTTTTCCTTGGTACTCCTTTGTTTATATTGGTCGATTGTGGGGCCACACACAGTTTCATTTCCAGGGGAGTGGTAGAGAGATTAGGGGTTGACCCTAGTGTGGCCGATAGGAGTATCCTAGTTGAGATGCCAGATGGGGGTTATGTGGTGAGTGATAGAGTCCTCTGTGGTCAGTTGATAGAGGTTATGGGTAGACAGATGAGTATAGATTTGATCTTGCTGGAGTTAGCAGATTTCGACATGATCTTGGGGATGGATTTCTTGGGGAAATATGATGCCGAGATAGATTGTGGAAGGAAAAAGGTTAGATTCCACATAGGCCCTGATTGCTTTGTATTTGGTGAGGGCAGAGTCGAGAGTATGATTATCTCGTGCATCCAGGCGAGCAGATTGATGAGGCAGGGATGTGTAGGGTACTTGGCCAATGTAGTATGCAGCAGTTCAGTGGGGCCAAGTATCGATGAGGTACCCGTTGTCAGGGATTTCAGAGATGTCTTCCCAGATGAGTTACCAGGGCTACCTCCAGATCGGGAGTTGGAGTTCAGTGTCGAGCTTCTCCCTGGTGCGGCTCCTATCTCCAAGGCTCCGTACCGGATGGCTCCAGCTGAGCTCCAAGAGTTGAAGAAGCAGTTGCAGGAGCTGGTTGATAAGAAATTTATCAGACCGAGTTGTTCACCGTGGGGAGCTCCGATTTTATTTGTGAAGAAGAAGGATGGGTCAATGCGGATGTGCATCGACTATAGGGAGCTGAATAGGATGACGGTGAAGAACAAGTACCCCCTGCCAAGGATCGACGACCTCTTTGATCAGTTGAGAGGCGCAGCAGTTTTCTCCAAGATAGATTTGAGATCTGGCTATTATCAAGTCAGAGTAGCAGAGAGAGATGTCCCCAAGACTGCCTTCAGGACTCGTTATGGGCATTACGAGTTTGTGGTCATGCCATTTGGGTTGACCAATGCCCCAGCCATCTTTATGGATTTGATGAACCGGGTCTTTCTTGATTGCCTCGACCGGTTCGTGGTGGTATTCATAGATGACATTCTGGTTTATTCCAGAAGTGTAACAGAGCACGAGGAGCATTTGAGATTCGTGCTACAGAGGCTGAGAGATCAGCATTTGTTCGCCAAGTTCACCAAGTGTGAGTTCTGGCTCGACCGAGTGGCATTCCTAGGCCACGTGGTGACAGCAGAGGGTATATCAGTGGACCCCAGCAAGGTGGAAGCGATTTTGAGTTGGCCGAGGCCAAAGACAGTGAAAGAGATCAGAAGCTTCCTTGGGTTAGCAGGCTATTACAGGAGGTTCATAGAGGGATTCTCCAGCCTAGTAAGGCCTCTCACTGCCTTGACTAAGAAAGAGGCTCCATTTGTGTGGTCAGAGGAGTGCGAAGAGCGGTTTCAGGAGCTCAAGCAGAGGTTGACCAGCGCTCCAGTTTTGGCGCTACCCCAGGAGGGGGTAGAGTTTGACATCTACACAGACGCATCCCATCAGGGGATTGGGGCGGTTTTGATGCAGAATGGTAGGGTCATTGCCTACGCCTCTAGGCAATTGCGAGATCACGAGTTAAGATACCCTACCCACGACTTAGAGCTGGCAGCGGTTGTTTTCGCCCTGAAGATTAGGAGACATTATTTGTATGGAGTCAGATGTAGTATATATTCAGACCACAAAAGTCTGAAATATTTCTTCACCCAGAAGGAGCTCAACATGCGACAGAGGAGATGGTTGGAGCTGGTGAAGGATTATGACTGCGACATCAGATACCACCCGGGTAGAGCCAATGTGGTGGCTGACGCATTGAGTAGGCGAGTAGCTCTATCCAGCCTATCAGTTCAGAGAGAGCTGCAGTCAGAGATTATCCGAGAGCAGATTGAGATAGTGACTGCAGGATTCTCGAGGCTTCAGATCAGATCTTCCCTGTATGATGAGATCAGAGAGGGACAGATGTCAGATGAGTGGACTCAAAGTATGCTTCAGAAGATGTCAGAGAGAGCAGTGCCTGACTTTGAGTTCACTGATGGGATCTTGAGGTTCAGAGGCAGAGTTTGTGTGCCCCAGAGTTCAGAGCTGAGACAGAAGATTTTGACAGAGGTGCACAATGCGGTGTATTCAGCACACCCAGGTAGCACAAAGATGTACAGAGACCTCAAGAGAAGTTTCTGGTGGTCAGGGATGAAGAAGGACATAGCAGACTTCGTCTCCAGATGCCTTATATGTCAGCAAGTGAAGGCAGAGCACCAGAGGCCCTCAGGATTACTTCACCCCTTAAGTATTCCTGAGTGGAAATGGGATGATATCTCCATGGACTTCATTTCTGGTCTTCCCAGAGTCCAGAGGGGATTTGATGGTGTATGGGTTGTTGTTGATCGGCTCAGTAAATCAGCACATTTCCTACCAGTCAGACAGGGAATGTCTACAGAGCAGCTAGCCAGACTCTACATCAGAGAGGTGGTGAGACTCCACGGGGTTCCCAGGACGATAGTGTCAGATAGGGACTCCAGATTTTTGTCAGCCTTCTGGAGATCTCTACAGAGAGCATTGGGGACCAGGCTGCAGTTTAACTCAGCATATCATCCTCAGACGGATGGCCAGACTGAGAGGGTGAATAGGATATTAGAGGATATGCTGAGAGGTGTTGCATGGACTTCCAGACCGATTGGGCAGAGTTGATCCCTTTAATGGAGTTCGCCTACAATAATAGCTTTCAGGCGACGATTCAGATGGCTCCATTTGAGGCTTTGTATGGTCAGAGGTGTAGGTCTCCTCTCCATTGGGATGAGATTGGGGAGAGAGATTCTTTAGAGACAGCAGTGGGACCTGAGACTACTCAGAGGATGATAGAGCAAGTCAAGATCATCATACAGAGGATGAGACAGGCCCAGGATCGTCAGAAGAGTTATGCTGATCTGAGGCGTAGAGAGATAGAGTTTTCAGTGGGTGATAAAGTTTTTCTGAGAATTACCCCCTACAGGCAAGTTCTCAGATTTGGTAAGAAAGGAAAGTTAGCGCCCAGATTTATTGGTCCCTACGAGATTCTTGAGAGAGTAGGGACAGTCGCCTACAGATTAGCACTGCCAGCCAGTATGGACAGAATCCACAATGTCTTCCATGTATCTCAGTTGAGGAAGTATGTGGGAGATCCGTCTCATGTACTTCAGCTTTCAGAAGTTGAGTTGGCAGAAGACTTGAGTTACCAAGAGCTTCCTGTACAGATTCTCGACTACAGAGTTAAAGTCCTCAGAAATAAAGAGATTCCACTGGTTAAAGTTTTGTGGCGCAGCCAGCGTGTGGAAGAGGCCACCTGGGAGGTAGAGTCTGAGATCAGGGATAGGTTTCCAGAGTTATTCAGGTAATTCCGGGGTCGAAATTCTTTTAAGGGGGGAGGTATTGTAGCATCCCAGTTTTAGAAAAGCCCTTAGGGGTAGAGTTTTGGGGTTAGAAATAGAATTCAGAGATAGATTGGGAGTTCAGCAGAATTCAGGGGTGAGTTGGTAACTTTCCAGAGTTGTGTGGCCTTCGTATGATGCCTTTAGGGAGGTTTTAATCATGCGAAGCGCGGGAAATAGATTTTTATCCATTTTCCCAGGCGCACTCCCGTGCGCCAAGCCTGCACGCCCGTGCAGGTGGGATTAAAAGAGAGAGAGACGGGAGTTATTTTTTATTCTCTCCCATTTCAGCCAGTTTTCTTCTCTATTTCAGCAGCTCCCAGCCCTAGGCGTGATCTCCAGCTTCCAGCAGCTCCCAATCCAGTCAGAGATCAGAGAGAATAGCTTGAGTATAAGCTTCCAGCAGCCATGTCGAGAGGTAAGTGTTTCTTACTCTCTCTTTCAGTTTCCCAGCTTGTTTGATGGGGATGGAAACTTGTGTTTCCATTTCCAGCTTGAGATGTTATGTTTGTATGTGTATGTGATGATGAGATGATGATTATATGTTAGTTGCTATGCTTATTTTCCACCCAGAAACATGCATGCTCTGTTTGTGTGTGTGTTGTGAGAGAAAGTATGAGTTTTCATGGTGGATTCAGGGTTTGTGGATGGATGATGAAATTGATGATGTATATGTGATGATTGAAGTGCCATTGATGTGTGTTTAAGTTTAATTGCAGTTTGGATGAGAATCAGTTGGGTTTCCTGCAGTTTCAGGCGAACCATGTCTGAGCAGAACAAGACACACGACCGTGTGCCCGCAAGAGCACGCCCGTATGCCTTTGTTTCTGCAAGGACACGGTCGTGTGCACGAAGTGCACACGGGCAGGAAACCCAGGGACACGACCGTGTGTCCGAGGGACACGGCCGTGTGTCTCATCTTTGCTTGAAATGGCCCAGAATTCCAGAAGCACACACGCCCAGACGCACGGCCAGCACACGGTCCCGTGTGCTGGGGCACACGCCTGTGTGTGCTGCGTACACGACCGTGTGTGCTGCGTGCACGACCGTGTGCCTTCCTTGCACGGTCGTGTGTCTTCCAGATTTTCCCAGAAATTCAGAAATTGACTTATTAAAGGTTTGGTAATCCATCCAAGGCCTAATAATCATCAGATAATCCAGATTTCAGCTAAGAACAGATGCATAAGCATACATAGCACTATATATAGCCTGAATGAGGATCCAGGGATCCGAATTCAGTAGTTTTCAGCAGTCAGAACCCAACATATGGGTTTCAGTTTTGGGATGAACTCGAGGGGGCATCTGTGGGATCCAGCTTTCTGACACCAGTCAGTCAGCTCGGCAGCATTTCAGCAGATCAGTATTTAGCTTTCTAGCCCGTAGCTAGAATGTTCAGCCCACTTGGCCAGGATGCCGAATCCCTATGTTCATCAGCCTGATCAGCACAGCAGGTACCTTCGGGTACATTCAGATTCAGATAGACAGATGCATGCATCATCAGTCAGTTTCAGTTTCCAGCTCAGCATGACATTATGCATATATTATGACATGCATTAATCAGATAATCAGAAATCAGTAACCAGATAACAGAATAAGCATTAATCAGATAATCAGAATCAGCACCCGCAAGCGCATAGATGCATGTGTAGGGCCGATCAGGTATGTATGCCTTTGTTTGCTGCTTGCTTGGGTTGAAGGAGGTAAGGAATGCTTACTGGGTGATCTTTATCACTCATCCTTTTCCTTCTTCCTTCCTTTTTCAGGTTAGTGTGCTGCTGGCGAGGAGTGGGTGGACTGAGGCTGGAGAGAGAGGACCCACACACACTCTTTCAGCATGTATATGTACTTTATTTCAGTTTTGGACCTGTGAGGTCTTGTACAAAAATGTATATGTAAACAGATGTACAGAACAGTTAAATATTTATATAAAGCCAGTTTGGGCTCATTGTATATTTTATTTTCAGTTCAGCTTCTGCTTACAATGTAATTTAGTTCAGCAGGAGTTTCTTTTCGTAGGATTCCCGTCTCGGATATCCGGTTTCCAGTTTAATAAATAAAAGAATAGTATTTCTTCAGCAGTAGGGGTACCAGGGGCAGCGAGTCCTACACATATGGTATGCATACACTATGTAAAAATGCGTAATGACCAAGGTTAGGGATCGTGGGTAGTTTGCCAGTTTCTTGAATTATAGGGGATAGTGTGTAATGTGCATGGTATGCATGGGTTGTGTTTGTAAGTTTTTAAAATTTGGGGGTGCATGGAATGCACAAATTACGCATAGGGTTTGGCCAGTTTTTAAAATTTTGGAGGTGCGTTTAATGGTTATGGTAACAGGCATTCGGGGGGTTTTTGCAATCTTTTAAAATTCAAGCAAAGGGTGCATGGAATGCACAATGACGCGTGGCATTAATTTAACTATTACACGTGATTTGGTCCTTTATACTTACAACATCACATTAGTACACGTAAATTTTATTTTTTTTTTGTTTTTGAAATTTTTTGTTTGTTATCTTAGTGTATTATGCATTTGGTTGTGTAAGTAAAAGCAATATATTGGGAATCTTTGAATTTTTGTAGATAGCAGTAAAAACAAATCCAAGAAAGAGAATGGGGTCGATAAAAGCCTACAAAGGAGATTGAAATATGCATCGAAGTGCTACTTTCGGGTGTAGGTGACAACATGTAGGATAAGAGATGCGATCGGGTTAGTCAGGTCAAAGCTTTCAGAGCTGCAATAGAAGGCTTTTAAGGAGACATATTTTGGTCAATTCTTAATGCTAAAAGATTTGAGATTCAACAGGGTTTTTGTACACTTATTTATGTTACAAAAGTTGACGGACTCATCTATTCAAAGGGATGAGTTATATTATCCAGTAAGTGGCACTGAGATTTGTTTCAATTTGTCTGAGTTTGTCCTGATCATATAGTTATGATTTAGTAGAGAGATAGATATACAACACTACATTTTGGCTGGAGTGGGACACCATATCTGACAAATGTATTTTAGAGAACTGTCTAAAACATCCAATTCAACTAGATAGGTACAATTATTCTTATGTCTAAGACATTCAATTCAACTAGTTCAATAACACTAATATATAGTCTAGTACGTATAGGGTGACCATGCAATTAAGGGTCCTCGTGTCACACTTAACCCACTTAGAGAGGCCCCTGCTGATGATGTCCCTATGCATCAGTCAATGAATGCATACCAATACACTTCAGGTCAATCAAGAGAGGACAATTTGAGGGCATTTATTGATGCTGACATCAAATGTCTAAGGGTGCAGATGTTTGACTAGCTAATGACTATACAATCATTATTTACTAAGCAATTGACATATATAGCCAATTCTATCAGTAGTCTAGATAGTTGTGTCAACGATATGGAGACACAATTAGTTATGAGACATTGATTAATGTCTTTTTTTTTTTAATGTTTTTTTTTCATTCTTTATAACTTATAATTTATAATTTATATGGGGATTACATCGAGCAGCAACACCTAACAATGGTCCCCCAAAGAGTGGTAATGATAGATCATTATCAGATGGCAATCGTGCTATTCAACCAATTAGGGACATATACCATACCACAGGTTCATCTCCATATAACCTACATCCAATATCTCCTATTGAGGTACATTGTGAAATATTTATATCATTTACATAATATTCAAGTTTTAATTCAATAAGTAATCGTACATGTGTTATAGGGTGCACAAATATATAAGGCACCCATCAAGGGATATATTATAACCAATACAAAGGCCTTGAAAAGCTCTATCGATGAGGCATGACATTTACCTAATAACAAAGAATTTATTTTGAATTCAATTATATATTTCTTATTTATTTATTGTTTAAACATCAACAAGTGGACAATCTCGATGTGACTATATTAGAGGCAATGTTAGAGACCCTTACCCAAGAAGGCTCGTGTTCTTCTGTTACTCCTATATGTTTATATTTAAATTGAATGTGGTTTACCATGTTGAATTATTATATTAGTCAACTTATATGGAATTTATGCATTTGTGACAATATAATGTTAAGCGTGATGATTAGGTGTGAGAGACTTGTATATCACATCATAGTCTTAGATTGCATGTGTTATTGATGTCACTAACTAGCAGAAGACACCAATTGTAGATCTAGCCCCTACCATGGTATGTGTGAAACAATTATAGTCGTTTTATTATTTAGACCAATACAATTAATTCACATTTTATTCATTACAAGTAACCCAAACAATATACGATCGAGTTGTCAAGAAAAGCCTTTAGACATGAACCTTATATACCAACTTGACTAAAAAAAAGGTTGTTGATTCTTGTTGCAAGTATTAATACCCATAGCAAATGCTTAATAGATGGATTTCATGTTGTGGTACTAATTAATGACTTTTACTGATATATGGGAGACGTATGATATAGGGCCAACATCAAAGAACCTTTTTTAGAGTACGATTTTAGAGCCAACACAATAGTTGGGAGATGATGTAAATTTATATTGGCATTAATTATTTATTGCTTTTCTTTTACACTATTTTTTTCATTCAATGTCTTAACATTCAATTTTTTTCTCGTAGTATATAGAGGTATTCTTGGCTCTTTTATACTAAGAGTAGACATATAGATCCACCGTAGTTAGACAAAATTAAACTATTGTCTATCGTCATTGGGTGGCTCATCTCTTAAACATTTACACAAAGTACACGAGATCACGTACCCAGTATGTGTGGCTGCCTATATGCATTATAGTGATCCAAGGATGACTTAAACCCGTGGTGCATTTCAGGGCATAAAGCTAAGTGGAAGAGGTACACATGTTTTACAACCTTAAAATGTATTTAGATGTATCTGAACCTTTTAAGCTTTTAATTATGTGTATAGGTGTTCATCCTAATCAATTCCAATAATGAACATTAGGGATGTGAGGTCCTGGACTTATTATGATGATAATTTATGATTCCTCTGAAAGCTTCATAGCAAGTGTTGAGTTGGTTTAGGAGATGATGCATATATAGATGGCAGGGATGTCCTAAATGCTATTAAGCAAATCATATTGGATGGATTATCATCAAAAAGTGAGGGTTGATCCCCTGACATTAGTACATAAAGTAGATGTTTCACAGGAAGCACCCAGATCCAGAGATTATGACGTCTACATGTTTCATTACATGAAGTGTCATGAAGTATTTGATGGACTTTGAGGACCAACCATTTGATATAATTTGATGATGTCTTAGCGCATAACTATCTTGGGCGTATATGGATTGAATTTTTGTCATTTTTGTTATATCTTTTTTAGATATTATTTCATTCACTAGTAGTAAATAACATCATTCATTGATTTAAAAAATAAGATAACATAACTTGAATACATAATTAAAATAGTTATAAAGTGACAATAACTATCAAACATAAGTTCTGACAAACCTAAAATGAATAAAATTTATTAACGAAATGAAAAGGATCTAACATACATACAAACATAAACAAATGCAAGAACTAAAAACAACATTTAATAAATAAGTACATTTTAACTAGCTTATTCTTGATGTTCTCACGTACTCTATGGTGGTGGGATAAATGTGAGAAACGGGCCTTTACTACTGCATTTTAGTCTTGTATGTCTAATTTGACCATAGAGGCTACATCTACGTGGTATAATGTTTTCCCCCTCTGGTGGAATACAGTCTCTATTAGATAAGTGTCTTGTTCGTTTATGCTAAGTGTAAGACAGTAAAATAATCTTTGGTAGCTCAATATACATCTATGTTGACTAGTCTAACAATAGATTTACATCATTCACGTACATCTCTCTATAAAATATAGTGTTGTAGTGGGGATAAACCCAATACACATATGTGAACATTTTTCATATACCTACTAACAACCATTACATACATGCAGAGTAGTTGTGATAGTTGGAACTTTTGACATGTATGTTCTTATGATGCAATGTTAATAATTACGTTATGTTTACCATTCCCAACACTTACTTTATTGTCAAATATATCTTTTAGATATAATCAGTTTTATGGAGGTTCAATTGATATAGTAGGCTGATATAGAAATAACGATAACAAGTAAAAAGACCCATTAAAAACACTATGTCCTTCTATATCCTCAAATGCTCTTACGTAATTCATTGACATACCGAAGTTTGTTTCTAAGTGACATCATTGAAACCTTACTACGATATCATCATCTTTAACTTTTTCATCGTTAACTTCATCATCTTTAGTTTTATTACCATCATCCTCTCCAACCTTATTAACACAATCATCATTTACATTATCATCCTCATCATCAACAATAAAATTATCATAATATTTTGCTAGAGGAATTGATGATGACTTATAGGTTTCATCATATGCCCTGGAAACCCCTTTATCTTGAATATTATAAAAAGGGCCCACTTTAAAACTTTGTTATGTACCTTCTTATTGAAAAGAAATGTAGTCATTAGTGTTTTCTAATGGAAAAGAAAACTTAAGGGTGCATTTCACAAAAACTGATATACACTTCTTTAATTTGATAAATAGTCTAATCATACATTTTACATGTTATAAGATCCGTTACTGTATATATTACTGTTACTATACTATTTATATTTACTATCATTATTTTGTTTATTTTATTTTACTATACTGATAAAATACCTTATTAATATATACAACAAGAATTTTACACAAATTATACACTGAGCAGAATTTATAAATGAAATGTGATAGGATGCTAAAACCTACAGTATTTTAAGAAAATATCATAATTTTATTAAAATATTTAATAAATACTTAAAAAATATATGATATTGTACACCTATATGCATGAACAATACAAAGCATGCGAGCCAACATATTATCTGATGAAAACTAAATATATACATATGTATATATATAAATATGAAAACTCAGGTAAAGACCTACTCAAGTTCTATCCCACTCTCTAATCATCTCATGCTCTAACTCAACTCCCCTGAGTTGCTAACCTACAATAAAATAAAATAAAAAAAAACTAAAAGGGATGAGTGACAAGTCACTCAGTAAATATCTCTTATCTCTACCCTCAATAGGTTTTCATTCTGATCTATCACTGGCTAGCTACTAAACTAGAGAACTTAACCAAGTCCCTGTTTAACCTGTTTTGCTCTCGCTTATTTGGATCTTTAACTTACTTTTTTCAGGTTTCTATTTCTAACTTAACATATCTTTTTATCTGATAGACTATGCTTAGCTTATTTCTTGCTCTATAGGCTTCTTTCTTTTAGAGGATCTAGATATTTGTGCCTTAACTCATGCCCTGCCATAATTACGTATATGGATATATGTATACAATATGGTATGAATTATGTAGATGCTCACAACTAGCACTTTATCACTTTCTTTTCTTACTACATTGTCTTTCTTCTTTATCATGGAAAATACTTAATAACTTTTTCTTTTATACTATTCATGACTGGCATGAGAATTATCAAATTTCTTTCTCATTATGTTACTAATTTTGTTCATTACTGAAACTGTTTCTAATGATGAAGTACTTATTTTGTAGTGTTTATGATCTGTTCTACATCTTATCTGATTTCTTTTTTATTTTTGACTATGTTATACATTATACTAAATACTGGTAACTCATCAAAAGTCTTTATCTCATTAAACACTCTCTCATCTCATTTGTAGTTGCCTTGTTTCTCGTCTAATATTCTATTTATAACACAATATGTAACATTGTCTATTATGTTACATATTTGATATTTTGTACATAATTGTATTTCTAGTGTTACATATTCTGACTTTTCTATTACTTATCAATCTAGCTGATAGGTTTTATTTCATTAAACTATTACTTATCATAATCTTTCTGTTCTGTTCTGCTTATTTTTATGTTATACATGACATGATATGAAGTATGCTAGAATCATGTCTAGTTATACTAAAAATTATATTTGGACGTTTGGGTCTATTTTTTAAAAGCATCTTTCTGAAAAAAAAAAATTTTGTAAATACTATTAGATAAGAAGATCTTAAATTACTAAAAAATTGAGTAAAACTATATCTGAAAATTTATATATATGCGAAGATACCTACTGTATTGCACAGACTAATGAATACAATGATTTAACATCGTGGCCAAGTGGGGTTTATCTGAATTGAAACTGATCAGTAATCTAAAGTAAATTTAAATTGCAACACATACACTCTTAAACAAACCTAGAAAATTTAAATTATAACCCATACACCCTTAAACAAGTTGAGGAATTGAAAACATTTACCTTTACATCTAATAAAAAATATGAAGTTTATTCCCTTTAAATCTAATGAAAATAAATCATATAAACCTTAAATAACTCTAAAATATGACCAACGAAAACAAAGATTAGTTTAATTGGATATTTAAGATGAATATATAAAAAAAAAATGTACTATAAAGAAGCTACAATTGATTTTATTTTTGGGCCTACCTGCAGATGAGACATTAAGACTCATTTGCAGGTGGACTGCTTTGTCCGTTTTCTCCATTGTGTCCTCCGCATTTCATTTCACAAAAGACACAAAGTAATATGGGTAAATAGAACACATTTTTATCAACTATTTCGCTCGTGCAAACCCATCAACAATGAGATGAATTATTCATAATTGACAAAATTAAAGATGTCATTTGGTATTTGAATAAAGCAAATGATACAAACTTGTTAAACGACCTACTCTAATAACTCAACCAATATGAACCCCAACCTATGATCTTCAAGAAAAATTCAAATCAAGTTTTAATTTCAAACACAAACCTGGACTCAATCCTTATAAGAGAGAGACTGTGAGTTTGATATAACATATGATGGTTCAAAAAACTAAAGAAAATCTAGTCTTTAATTATTGAACAATTAAAACTTAATTTTTTATTACAAGTTGATTGTCTTAAATAGCAAATTAAGTTGCATTTTACTAAGAATAAGAATTCATAATCAAATAAAAAAGGATCATAATAATCCTAATTTGAATTGGGAATTATAATATTACTCTTACTAAAATAAGAAGTCAAAATAATAATATGAGATAACAACATAAAACAAAAGAGGATAAAGTCTAAAATTATAAAAATTACATCAATAAGTAGATTGAGCTTATTTAATTAAAGGTTTAACCCAATTATAAATAAATAAGATTGACATCAAACTAAACTAAGCACTAAGTTTTTTACTGCAATGTCAACACTAGTTTCAACCATGCTATAGGCCTAACTAGGTCTTGGCCTCTCCATAACACTTACAGCCCCAAATGTGTAGATAAATTTAGGCTTTTGAATCACTCAATTCAAGCATTTGAAGATGAAGAAGTCAGCCAAAAACGGTGACTAGTTTAATTATGTGCAAACTAGAATTTTGCTCAAAATTTTCTCCTCATTTTGAACCTTTAAACAGTTGATTTAGGCCTAGATCGCTTCATAACAATTGTAGACCTTTATTTTAGTTTCTAGAAAGCTAAAAATCATCCCAAACCAAGTTATAAGACTCCATATATATCTAAATTAGTTAAATATGTCATATATGAAATCTTATGTCAATCAAGAAAATATCACCGTCTAAGGGTAATAAAAACATTCCTATGTAAATTGTTACATAGAAAATTGCTCAAGACATTTCAAAATGGTTAAAATTGTTCAAAATAATTTATTAGATTAACTAAAATATTTTAAGATGTTAAATAATACGGGCTAAATAATAACCTTTAAGAATTAAAGGGTTTAAAGTAAATATTAAAGGTTATTTAAATAAACTAATGTAATTTATTTGGGCTATTGAATGTAACATCTCAGAGGCTAGAAACTTGGGGTTAAAAGTGAAAATTTGTAATAGAATTGGAGTTGGGAGAGTTTAGAGGGTGAAATGGTTATTTTTTAAAGCTTGTATGGCATGCGTATAACTCTTCTGGGGAGATTCTTTTCATGCAAAGCGCAGGAAGTGGAGATTCTCCATTTTCCCTCATGCATAGTCGTGCACCTTTAAGGCGCATGATCGTGCATGTTTATAAAAAGAGATACCAACTTTAACTATTTGCTTACCCATCTTTTGTTCATTTTCACCTAAAGTTTTCTTTTCATTTTTAGAGAATCCCAACCACAAAGAAGAGAATCAGCAACTAGAGGCTCTTAATCCAACTAAAGAAAAAGAGTTTTGTTATAGAAAAAAGAAGAATCAGTCATGACAAGAGGTAAGTATTTCCTTGCCTTTTTTCTTAGTTTCCAAGCATGAATTTGCTGATTTTTTTTTAGATATGAAAATGATTTCAGTATGTTTGATGAACGTATGACTTGAGTGATTGATGATATAATGAAAAGAAAGTGATTTTGATGGTATTTATTACTTATGAGTATGTTTGATACACACACATACACACACACACACACACAGACACACACACATATATATGTTTTTTAATGAGTTTTAATGCTTGATTATGATGATGAGTGTTATTAATGAAATTGATATGTGTATTAGTATTGTTTGGAGTGTGAAATGTTGATGGAATGGGTTGGTTTCATTTGGATTAAGCATTGGATAGGGTTTTACATGTTTCAGGCATGGATTTGCCAAAACAAAACAAGACATGCCCATGCGCCTACATGACACACGTTTGTATGCCCTTGCAAGTGCAAGATCACGATTGTGTACACGAAATGTGCATGACTGCAAATATATAGGGACACGACCATGCAGGTTAATGTTACGCCTATGCATCTGTAGGAAGTTAGAAGTAAGGTTGAAATTATAGAAGCTAGCACAACCAAGCTATACAACTAGCACACGACACATACACCTTCATGCATGCTCGTGCACCTAAGCATATATGTATGTGTGTCAAGTAGAAATTCATATTTAAGCTTTAAACAAGACACAAAACACGGGAAACTTAATATAACAACTGTAAAACATTATAATAAGATAAAAATAAGATAACATGATGCATCATAAGCATATCATGACATGGCATGTCATACCAGTGTTTTTAGAAAATGGTCTAAAGATCCAAAAACATGTTTTAAAGTTAAAAAATATGATGTTCTAGACATCTTTTATGGGTGGATATAAAAGGGTACCTGTGAGGTGACTAAAAAGGAAGTCAACTTCAGTATATGTTGGTGTACATCTAATTATTAGTTATTAGTTATCAGTTTTTTTATATTTCAACTTACTGACCGAGGGTTTGAAAACTCACATGGTCTAAATGTCGAATATCTGTATTCATCAGTCCGATCAGTACTATAGGTTTTTAGTTTCATAATTCAGATATATTGTTACTTAGGATCTTTGGATCTACACAAATATTTTCATATATACAATAGTATTTTTAGAAATCAGACCCTTAGGCATATAGTATATTCAACATGTCTTCATACCATAACATTTATTTCATGGCATGGGATGTAGTTTAATTAAATAAATGAGAACAAGTTATATATAGAATAATAGGCAAAATAAAGTAAATACAATAAAAATGCCTAACTCATAATAATATTTAAATTAAGCTCAGTTGTAAGTTCAAATTAACATATTGCTTGAGTTAAAAAGAAATAGGAAATGCTTATTAAGCGAGTTATCATGCACCCCCTTCTTTTCCTTTTTTCTTTCAGGTTAGTTAGTTAGGAACTACTGAGGTTTTTATGGCTGAAGGGGGAAAAGACTCCAATTTTGATTTTTCAAAAGGTCTATCAGGGTTTCCATGTGCATACCGTTTTCAAATATGCTTGAATAGACATGTACATGTATTTTGTACATCATATAATTTCTCCTATATGTACATTTACATATATATTATAAGTTTTAAACCCACCACTATTTTGTTCATTATTTCAGCTTTCGTCTGCATGCTTTCCAGTCAGTCAGTTTCTCATAGGATTCCTACTACGTATATTAAAAAACTAGTATTTCACTAATATAATATAATTAAATAGTATATTTATTATTTACATAAATAAATAAAGGGTTTAGTAACAGTAATATATACAGTAGTGGGTCTTACATTGAATAATTATGATTATTCAATGAACCAACTAATTAAATGATGTCATTATTTTAAAATGCAATTTTTATAAAGGAATCCATGAAAAGTTAGTAATTACAAAGTGCCCTAGCCTATATTAGTAACATTTGAAACTCATTTTAGAGATAAGATTGCAATAATTTTTAAATCACTCTCTCTCTTTCACCATAGAAGCTTTTAACTTTTTTTTTTTTTCTCTCCCTTGGTGGTGCTAATTGTGGAGTGCTTATGCTTTTGATCATTGGCTTCATCAAACCAAGAGCAAATAAAAGGTAAGATCACCAACTCGTCTCGTTTTTCGTTTTAATGTATATCCTACTCCATAGTCGATTAATGTTTGTTCTTTATGCAATTTTCTTCATTTTTCCACCATATGTACACTCTTACTAACAATTGAGGTTTTTATATTGAAATTTTTTTACAAAGGCATATCTTGTCTTAGATTTTAACAATGATAAATGAAAGATTTACGATGTTAACCCAAATGTAATTGGCTATCTAACTAACAATAGGTACTATAAATGGGTACGTGCTAATTTTTAGTGGTCTTTGGTATAATATAATGACAACCAATATCGCAAAGTCATTTGAATTATTGGTGAGGAACACTTATACATTATTGGTCACCATATTTGCAAACTTCATTTAAGGGACACTACAAAATTGATTTTACAATAGGCAAAACATTGAAGGTAATTAAAGGATAAATCCATAACTCATATTACTCAAGATTGTTTTGTTTTCTTATGTGTTTACCAATCACAAATTATTTCAGATAGTCGTACACATATATTATGCCTTTAGGCTAAATAAAAGGTAGTTATTCATGTTTGTAAACCGGCCAACATGTTGTCAACCAAATCAATGTCTATAAAGATAAAGTCCACAATTCTGGAAAAAATATTGGCCTTATTGGCTTAACGCGTCTTCTTTGTGCACACGTTCTTGTCATCACTCAAGTTGTGAATATGTCTATTGGCTATCAATGGGTGTTTCCATTAAACTCAATTGCATCCTAGCACTATTTATAAGGAAAATGTTTATCCATTACAAGACTAATCAAAATGTGTTCATCTAAATCTGCAAGTCAACTGTTAGGTCATCACAGAGCACCATCACAAGGAAAAGAGGTTCATCAACATTATTGTAAACAATGCCAACAACCTAACCATACTAGACTTAACTATTAGGATCCAACCCATGTGCCTAGCAACCATCTTTATGCGTATCTAGCAGAGGTAGTATTCATAGCTCATTGCGTAATGGTCATGATTCATCATCAGGTGGTCAAAGACAACAATCAAATAAACATAGAGAATAGTACTTATAAAATGTGCATTTTTTTATTATGTATTCAAAGTTATATATATATATATATATATATACACACACACACACACACATAATGTATTTTATATTTTATTTATTTGATATGGTTCATTACATGTTGTACTTAATTTTATCAAATGTATAGTATTTATTTGATTATGTGATAGATAATTTTAGAATTGAAATGTAAAGAAATATACACATATATGAAAAAGAACCAAAATGTGAAACTATAAACATATGTAGACATACATAAACAACATATATATGTACATGGACCTATACATGGTCATGGAAAACATGAATGGCCAATGTACTCGTTGGACTTTTTGAATTGTTCCTAGTAAAATTGAACAAGTGTCACTAACTCAAGTACTAAATAAACCAAAGCGTAAACACCTCACAATCATTAGAACAAGCAGTATGTTATGGCACATCAACTCACCTCAAAAAAGTAAACACATCCATCCAACATGGACTTCCTAACTATGACCAATAATGGGATTGAGCCATTATCAAAGACTACTACAATGTGCTTACTAAAAAAACAACTAGTACAATGTGTACCCACTCATCATGTTTTCAAACCAATCAAGATTAGTCATGTAAATCTTTGAGGAGTCGTAAATGCAAATGTTGCATCCTTTCAAATCAACTTCTCCACAAACTCAAGGCTCTTTCTTGAAATTAATTGGGATGTCAACTTATATTGAAGATTTTAATAACCCATTATAATTGATTTCTTTTATAGATGAATTTGAATGAAAAATGGTCAAAATATCAAAGGATTGTAGGTTAAGTTTTTAGTAGGTGAGATAGACAAAAATGGAATGAATCAATAATGATCAAACCTTTTTTACATATAGGAACAATTTTGACAATTATAATTTCTTAATTATATTTATATGATCCTTGAAATTATGATTTAAGATCGTACAAACCTCCACCGATTAGGCTATTTTAATTAATTGAAATTAAAATATTCTATATGTGCTCTAGAGTGATGATTGCCTAGGTATGAACAATTTAGAATAATATTTCCATTGTTAGAGATTCAATGAGAGTATATGAATTAAGCTTACCCTTGAAAACTCTAATAAACTATTAATTACCATTACAGATAGGGGAAAAGACTCGTTCTCACCTAAGGTTTTTTAAATAATAAAGGCCAACGGACTATTTCCCACCCATAGTTTGAGGCGGGGACAAACTACCACCCCCAAAGTTTTAAAAGCCCAAACTCCCACCCGCAAGCCAAATTTAATATTAAAAATAATAGTGCACAGTAGTAATGTAGGAGCATTTTTGTCTTTTTAATATTTAAAATTTATAAATTAATAAAATAAATTTTAAAAAAATTTAAAACATTTTTAAAATATTAAAAATTGAAGCAGCAACCACCGCCGATGCCGACGGTAGTGGCCACCCATAATAGAACTAGGTGACTATTTTCATCAACCTATTTTTAGGGGAGGCCAGTGGAGGCGGTCAGATCGATCGCCTCAAGTTTTGACGGAGGTGGCTAGATCTAGCCGCCTTCGTCCGAAATAAAGGTCGAAAACAGCTAGTGAGGCCAAGGTCGACCCTTTACGATCGTTTCTGACTCCTAATTCTGTCGGAGGCAGTCAGATCTGGCCACCTCCTCCAAAATTGGAGGCGGTCGATTTGGCTGCCTCCACCGAATGGGGAGGCCAAATCTGGCCTCTCCTAGAACCAGGTGGTCGGAAATGGCCACCTGGTTCTATTATAGGTGGCCATTGCCGTCGGCACAGGCGGCGGTGGTTGCTTCAATTTTTAATATTTTAAAAATATTTTTGTAATTTTTTTAAAAATATTTATATTTAAAAATTATTTATAATTTTATTATAAATTTTTAATTTTTAAAAGGGTAGTTTAGTCATTTTAGTAAAAAAAATTATAAAAAATCTTTCCAAGGGTGGGAGATTGGGCTTTTGAAACCTTAGGGGTGACAGTTTGTCCCCACCTCAAACTATGCGTGGGAAATAGTCGTTTGGCCAATGATAAAATATGACTTTTCAATTTAAAAAAAAAACCTAACACTTATCCATAAAATATTTTTATTTAATTTTGTTAATATTTTTATAAAATAATAAAAATACTTTCAATCAAAAAACAAAAAATTATAATAAGTAGATAAAATAATATTAAAATATTAAAATAATAATAATAATTAAAATTTGATAAAAATATTAAAATCAAAATAATTATAAAATTTAATTAAAAATTAAAAATTTTGAAAAAAGTGGCCACTGCTATATTATTTTGTTATTTTTTTTATTTTAATATTTTTATAAAATTTATCAAAAAGATAAAAATACTCTTAAAACCATTAACAATAATTTTTAAATTTAACTTTTAACTTTGGTCAATAAGTAAGGAGACTATACAGCCACAAAAGTCATCCGCTAGATTGTATAAATTAATTAAAGGCAAAACCCAAGGTTTCCTTAAATAACACCCAAGAAGTTTGAAAAGCCAAATACCCACCCTTATACTTTGAAAAGACCAACATGCCCTCAATAAAAATAAATAATATTAATATAATAATAAAATTTTAAAAAACTAATAAAAATTTTTTAAACATATAAAATAAAATAAAAAATTTTTAAAAATGATTATTATCATCAATAGTTTCACTAGTAGCAGTGATTGTCATTAACTTAAGCAGATGGTAAAAAATGATCACTTGATTTTATTAATATTCGAATCTGACCGCTTTGATAACGGAGATAGTTAGATTTGACTAAATTTAGTAAAGACAATTAAATCTAGTCGTTTCTGCTATCTAAAAAGACCAAAAATGATTAACATGCTTAAAATTGATCATTTTCAATCTTCTAAATGGCGAAAACTATCAAATTTAACCGTTTTTACTATTGAGGTAACTAGATCCTATCACCAAGGGAACCAAGTAGCCCTTTTTGGCTAGTTGTTAATGGCCACCACAGTCGGTGACGCTATTGACAACGATGATTTTTTTTTTAAATTTTATTTTATTTTTAAAATTTTTATTAATTATTAATTTTTATTAATTAATAATTTTTTATTATTATTTTAATATTATATTAATATTATTTTATTTTTTAATTTCTCTTATAAAATTCATTTTAATATTTTTAAATTTTATTAAAAAATAAAAAATATTCTTCCTCATTTTTAATCAATAGATAGGTATTGAACTTTTATTTTTATTTTTTGTGAAACTTTTTCACTTAAGGAAACCTTTTGGTGGAAATAAGTCTTTTGGCCATTAATTATTAATTTTTTATTATTTTAATATTATTTTATTTTTAAATTTTTTTATAAAAATTAATTTTAATATTTTTAAATTTTATTTGAAAAAATAAAATTACTTTAATAAATAGATAGGTATTTAATTTTTTAAATATTTTTTGGTGAAACATTTATTTAAGGAAACCTTGCGTGGGAATAGGTCTTTTGGCCATTAATTAAATTGGCAAAAGACAGTAGCCGAAAAATTAGACTTTGAGACGTGAATTAAAGAATACGATTAATATAAATTTTTATTTTATTTATCAATTAGATAACACCCACTATGAACTACTTCAAGAAAAAATTAAAATGTAAGCAAAGTTAAATGGCTATTTGCAGTGGGATCTCAATCTCACCATCATCTTCCTCTTCTTCTTCATTACCCTGATCTTAGTTTGTTCAAAAATTCTCTTTATGAAAATCAAACTTAGTGGATGTCTTGCGAGAAAAGTCCAAAGCCAGTTGCCTTAGCTCCTTTGTTAGTGCCGGTGCCCCACAATAGAAAACTCCTGCATAAAAGTTTAATAATTTTGTTCATTTTTCAACAGTTTGGTGGACAAAGAAAAGTGGGTTGAGTAGGTGAAAGATGAATGATTATATACTATTCTAACTTGGCTCTCCTAAATTTAACTTCAGGTAAAGCTTAGATGAGAAGATAAATTGAACGTACCAATTCTAGAATCCGGATGATGAAGAGCTATTTTCTTGTAAACTTGCCTCCAATTTGGCTTTGCAAAATGGGATTTAACTCTTGTTCCTGATACCACATCCACACCATTCTTAGCATGTTGTAAAGATTGAAGCATTGCTATCAAAGCTGATCTTGCATCTCCTTCTTCATACACACTTGTGCAATAGTTATGTAACTCTATTACTTGTTTCTTATCCATCTCCGCTACTTCATTCATTATTCCTTTAAACCACTCAAATGAGCCTTGCTCTCGTGTCACCCAATAGAAATATGCCTTGTGTGTTTTGAAGGGTGGTTTGCTATTGTTTTTATTACTACTTGATGATCTCCCACTTTCCAAATCTGAATTTTCATCTGAATGCATGTTTTTTATTATGTCCTTAACAATACTGATCATGGGTGTTGCCCCAATTCCTAATCCCACAAGTAGCACCACGTCATATTGTTTGTAGTCTTGTGCTGGTGCCCCATATGGACCGTCTATCAAAATTTTGGGAAAGCTGCATTCCAATCAATTTAATAAACATTATTGTAAAATATAACTCACCGTGATTCATGAGAAGTGTACTATGTTGGTTTAATATTGATACTAGTAGAAACAAAGCAAATATCTTATAATTTCGAAATTTAGACCTATGTTCTCGATAACGACAGGATATATGCATAAGAGAATGACTATATTTACCTTGGGTTGCTTCCTCCTTGCATGAAATCAGCTCTAAGAAGTCCACTTTTTCCGGCAGGTGGGGGCTGGCAAACCTAAACATAACACAATTGATCGATAAACATTAATAAAAAACTATATGATTCATTTAGAAAATAACGTTATAAATGTGAATTTAGAGACAATAACTAACCTCCGAGAAAACAGTTCTGAGTTGTCGAGTCCAATCACCAAGAGTTCGGATGTGAACACTAAGATAGTCATCTCCGGGGGCTGAAGTGATAGAAAATGGGTGCCTGTCACAAAAGTTATGGATGATCTTACGTATTGACAGTGACACAATTAGTTAGAAGTAAATTTTACTCAACCTAAAGGCCCACCATTCAAAAGGAGAGACAGCTGCACAATTGACAAACATGTATTGTCCACTCTTGTATTTGAATCCTTGAGGTTTTGACATGTGCAATGCCAATACATTTCCAGGATAAACAGCAACCTTTAGAATCTTCACAGGCTTTATGCTGGATCTAAAAGCTCTAATCAGCCTCTCACAACCATATAGAAGAACCGGCACGGCAAGATACATCCACGTCTATAATCATAAGAACATTTCAGATCAAAAGAGGATTCTGACTCTGAATGAAAGAGGACGATGATATTGATTTGATGACTTACTGTCTTTTGATACCACGTTTTGGTAAGGTAGAGGTAAATTCCATGAACGACCAAGAGAGTGTAGACTATTACAAAGAGATGGTGGGAGTACCAGAAGGCGTTGAAGCCGGTGAGCTTTTTTAGGGGTTTGGGGAGGTTGAGCTTGTTGCGTCGAAACCAAGGCGTGGCAAGTGTAAAAGCTATGGCCATCAACACCACCATTATAATTCCTGTAACCCCTTCTACTCCCTTAACGAACCACCAATAACTTGTTGGCTGCTCCCCAAAATATTGCTCCATAGGTTCATATTCCTCTTCTGATGCATGAAGAAGCCTTGGAAAATCACAAGTCAAATGAGCCCCACCATGAAGAATAACTCCAATTGTAATCCCCACAGCAATCACCTACACAGATTAAACCAGAGGGCACATCAATATTTTGCAAAATTTACCCTGAACGATGTCCAGAATGCTTCTTCTTTTGGAGGCTACTACCTTATGGAAATTCAAATTATCATCAAAGGGCACCACAAGGCCTAATTTGGTCTTGCTTCTAAGCCAAGTAATGGTGTTGCGGCAAACTGGCAATAAAATCAAGGCCATGTTGAGTTTAAGAGTTTCTGCTCCTCCTTTAGCAATGCAAACGCAATACCCCATCACATCGTAGGCGGCTTTGTGTCGATATTGAATGAACTTATACGTGAATAAACCCGAAGCAATTCCGAGCCACAGCATCATAATCCAAATTCTTTGCCAATTATCAACCAAAAAGTACCTCAGTTTCTCATAATTTCTTGTCACAATGTTGCTCTCTTGTGTAGGCTGCAACTTCTGGCTCAGTAATTGACTAAGAATTCTGCTATCTCCGAGTCTCACTGATTGATTTGGTGCTTGCAATAGAAGTGTTTCTAGGTTATGAACCTACTCAAACAGTAATTAATTAATTAATCAAACATCAGAAAATTAAAATTAATGAGTCAAAATTTTAATTTATTAATATGAATTACCATAATGTATCCAACATTATCAGGGTCTAATTCTTCCATAATCAAAGCTGCATATTCCTGTGCTTGCTTCTGAATGTTTGACAGCTTGTTTGCAGAAGCACTAAGAGTTATAATCTACAATCAAACAAAACTAAAATCAACTTGTTTATTAATTAGAAACAAAAAAGTCAATTTCAAGGCTTGTCATTCATGACTGTAATCGAATTGATACCAATTCACCTACCTCTTTGACTTCTTCTTCTGTGATTCTTCCATCTTGATCTTTATCAACCCTATAATCGCCAATAATTGTGTTATTAGTAGAAGTGACATATAATTAAGAAAATAAACATCAGTCTTAATCCCGAAAAAAGATTTACATGTCAAAGAAAGTCTGCAGCCTGGAATCAAAACTCTCATCAGAAATTTGATCCCAAAATAGTTTGAGCTGTGCCTTTGTAATCGAATCTCCAGCTATATTATGCTTCCGAGCCAGAGCCTTAAATAATTCTCCCGCGAACTCCTTCGAGTTCATACCTGTAATAAAATAAAAAATAAAGCGTTTATTTATCTTTATCATCACCATAAATCTTAACTTCTGGGACACTAGTAACGGTAAAATTATGTTACCTATGCATTCGCCGAACATAGAGCTCTGAAGCATGCCGTTTGTGGAGGCGGCGAGATTGTTGAATCGCTTCTCTACATCTTGCCATCCATTGCCAGAAGCTCCAGTTTTTGCAGTGATGAACTTGAGACCCTTCAAAGCGTGTGAAACAGCTGATTTTGTGCGATCAAACCGCCTGCTCGGTCGTTTAGTAAATGATGCGAGACGTTTGAGCTCTTGAGAAACTTGCCTTAGATGCGACGACGTGTTGCGAAACAAGGAAGTGCGAACGGAGGACGATTTGTTCTCTAACGCCTTCTTCGCCAACAAAGACAACTCCGGATCCTCATGTAGAGCTCCTCCTCCTCCGGCATGGTGCACACTGTGAACCGCAACAGAGTCGTCGTGAATGTCCAGAGTGATCTCGACGTAATTGTCATCATCAGCAGCAGGATTATTGCTGGAAGCTCCTGGATTTGAACCGTTTATTATCTCTGGAGAAAGATTGAACCTGGCGCTTTTCTTGGAGCCCCTTTTGTTGTTGTGAATAGCTGCACCGAGAGGGTCACTAAAAGCGGTTCCGTCACTGGAAATGTTCTCGCTATCGGAATTGTAATCTGAATAAGCTCCTTTCGCGTCTTCTGTTCTCATTGTGAAGAAGTAACTCGCTAAAAGGAGTTGTATTCACTCTAGAACCGAGCGAGATGAAGACTATGAACAAGTTTATATAGAAATGGTAATGGAAGGATATTGAAGAAAAAGAAGATCCTGGACGCGTTTGGCTTCAATCTGGTCAGTTTAAATGGTGAATATCATGAAGGATGCGATTCATATATATATATATATGTATATCACGTGGGAGGTTTGATCGAAACACGCAAACGAAGAAAGTTATAAATGAAAGGGGTGCCGGTCAAATTGACTTTTTATAACATACTTTTATGTCGAAAAATATATATTTCACTCAAGGTCTTTTTGAAATGATATATTTATATTTTTAAATTTAATTTTTTTTTCATTTTTTAAATTTCTTAACAACATTTATTAAATTTTATATAAAATTATTAAAAAGACAAAAAAAATCCTCAAATTAAATTATTATTTTATCTTTGAAATTTTTTAATAATTTTTATCTCTTCATTTATATTAAATTCAGCTAACAATATTTAGAAAATTATAGTATAGATAAAGATAGAGGTGTCAAAAACAATTGTATATTTAAAAATAAACTATAATTTTAAAAAATTTTGTAAGTGTTAATAAAACTTTAAAGGGTCTTTCAAATTTTAAATAGTTTGTGGGTTTTTATGAAATTTTTAAATTTCAGTATATCTTTTAGTAATTTGAAATATGATAATTATACTCTAAAAAACTTAATAACACACAATAAATTAGAAGTATAAATGTCATATTAAAACTATTAGAAAGACAAATATTTTTATTATATATAAAATAAATAGAATAATTTTTAAAATAAGATAAAAATATATTTATTTACCCTCACTAATTTGTAGAAAATGACATTTACACCTTCACAATGTTATTTACATTTCAATCCTATAAAGATATTGTTATCATACTTTAAATCTCAAGGACAAAACAACAATTAATTGCATCACATCTCTGTTATAATATTGAAGAAAATCATATAAATTTCCTTGACTAGTAAAACTAAGGGTTAACTTTGATAAATGAATAAGGAATTGACTTTTTCCAAATCTAAAGAGTGGAAAACTGACATTTCATTAAACATTTAGTGGGAAATGATTATTTCATATATTTTGTTTAATTTTATTTTATTTTTTAACGTAGATTTCTTATTTCGTATGATGACTTATGCTATATAATGCACAAAATAATTAAAATCAATTAATTCCTAGTGGTAAGAAGTTTATGTATGATTTTCTACGTCGGGTCTAAGAAGTTCTGTGCATGATTTTCTTCGTCGGGTCCCTTGACTTCGGAGCCTTCTGTTCAAATCAAATTGAGGGTTCAGACTCACTGGCTTTAACTTTGGTATTGTATTCAAATACATAATCCTCAATTTGCAAATATTATAAACCAACAATATATCTTGTCTCATAATAATTACCCTTGGCTTTTGTTTTATCCGGTCACAGCCAAAGGCTTCTAAACATTCACTTGGAGGCAATACCTACTCACAAATTTGTTTAGTATGAAAGTCTCTCTACCCAAAGAGATGAATACAATTTAATAGTTAAAATCTTTAATATTCATAACAACATGAATAACATAACTGTAAACGTAAACTTTCAAATAATATATCGAATCATACTGAAAACATTTTGATTTTATTTGTAGTTCTTTTGAAAATTATTTTGTTCATCTTCATATATTTTAAAAATTCTATTAAAATTTTAATAATTTATAATATAATATTTATATTTTTAATTTGTTATGTTATATTCGATTATTTAAAAGTGCATATTGAAATTTTAAAAAAGTGTAAAATACTTTTAAACTTTTTTTGGATTTTCTTGAAATTATCAATATCCATCTCATGTACTTTGCAAATTCTATTATAATCCTAATAGTTAATAATATGACATTTGTACTCTTAATTTGTTGTATTATGTTCAATTTTTTAAGAGTGTAACATCACTTTTTAAATTATCAAAGAGCATATTAAAATTTGAATATTTCAAAAATATCCTTAAAATTTTTAAAATTCTCTAAAATTTTATCAACACCCTTAACAATTTAAAATTTTATAACTCGCCCCCAAACAACTGGTTATAGATCATTAATACTTGTATTTATACTTCTACTAATACAACACTACTATAATTTGTCATCATTTCCCATCTAAAATGGAGAAGAGAATGGGTGAGGGTGAACAAAAAGGGAAATAAGTAGATTTTTATGTAATTGAGATATTTAAATAATTTTTTTAATTTTTATTAATATAGAGTTATATGAAAATTTTGAAAAATAAAAAAATAGCGATAAATTAGTCATTTCACCTATCAAAGTTTTTTTCATTAGTAGAGTTTAATTTTGAATAAAAATGTGTTATTTATACTTAATAAGATAAAATAAAATTGTTTTTTAGGTCAAAATTAATGTGAAAAATGGAATTTACTCAAGAAATTGATAAAAGGTATGATCAGTTAATATTTTTAAAATCTTTAAAATTATATTATAAATTTGTAATTTTTTTTTATGCTAACTAATAAGATAGAATAAAATTGAAAACGTATAAACATTTAGCTCCATAACTACATATCAAATAAATTAGAAATAAATTTTTATTGTAATTCCAAATTTAATCATCTGAATGATACCTGTTTTTTACTATTTAAATCAGATTTTTGGATTTGTAATATATTATCAAAATATTTTTTTTACTATTTATGTTAATAGTAAAACATTAATAAAAGAGAATTTATATTATTTTTAAATAGAAAGATTTGTATAACTTTATTACATTTCAGAGAATTAATGCCTTCTAATATAATAATATAAGTCAACAAAGACATGATAAATTCCAATGCAAGTCGTAACATTTTATCTCATCTTTTTCCATGGTGGAACTCACGAGTGTCAGTCTTTTATAATTAACCACGAGAATTGGTAATTAAATATAGATTAAAATCTGGTAAAAGTGATGTGAATGCATACCTAATTAGAAGCCAACACGCATGCTTATAAATAAATAAATTACTGACCTTGCATGATCATCTAGGATGAATCAGCGCCCCAAAAAACTGTGACGTAACGTATGAAACTAGTAATGAAGTCACGAGAACGTAGAAAAACATCTCTGAATCCCGGTTAATAAATTAGAATTCGAGTCTTTTCCTTCATTGCAACTTCCAATTCATGACTGACAAGGGGTATTCGGACTGGCCGGAACCCCATTCGACCAATGGTAGGTCAAATGTCATTCACCCCATTGCAACTGATTAAATCGCAACTATAACACTCTAAATAATTCTTTCAAAAAGGAATACATACCTGATCAATTTGGGATTTTTGGACTGAAAATTCGAAGAGTTTCTTTACTCAAAACTAAGTCCAGTATCTTGTTCTCCAGCTACAGCCCCACGCAAAAATGGTTTGAAAGTGGTGAATCTTTGAGGATGAGGATGAATATAGTGGCGCAAAGGAGTTCTCACTGCATTGTGAATCAAAAGAACATGCTGGTTTCCATTTATAAACTACAAGGAGGGTGAGTTAGGGGGCTGCTTGTTTCACTATCCTTCACAGGGGTAGTGTGATCATTGAAGCTTCCTTCTCCCCACTTGATTTGCCCAACAATTATATATACTACTATAAAACTTATTTATTAAATCATGCATTGCAAATTAGACTTGTACAATATAATTTATAAAATTTTGGGCAAACATGATTAACTTCGTTAAAAGATAAATGATGTTTTTATCTTTTTATCAATTTTTAAAAAAACAATTAATATATGTGATTAACAAATTTAATATAAAGTGAAAAAGAAATTTTTTAAACTTAAAAATGAATAACTCTTGCTTTATCAAAGTTTGGATGAAAAATAGTCATTCAGCTTTTAATAATCAGGTTATTAGGGTTAGCCCACTATAAGAATTACTTTCATTGACTCAAGCTGACATATTTTACACTTCTTGTTGTTATATTGTATTTAATTCTTTAAGATGGAAACTATCATTTTTTTAAATTACTTAGAGGTATATTTAAATTTTTTTTTTTTTAAATTTTAGAGCTCCCTAAAAATTTGATTGACGCCCTTTCCATGTTCAAAAATTAAATATGTTTTACACACATACAATTATATGTCATTAACATTCCTATTTGCACTTTGTTAAAGTAAAAGTTTTTATTATTTTTAAATAGAAAGATCTGTATAACTTTATTACATTTCAGAGAATGAATGCCTTTTAACATAAGTTAACAAAGATACAATAAATTCCCATGCAAGTCGGCAACATTTTATCTCGTCTTTTTCCATGGTGGAATTCACAAGTGTCAGTCTTTTTAACCACAAGAATTGGTAATTAAATATAGATTAAAATCTGGTAAAAGTGATGTGAATGCATACCTAACTAGAAGACAACACGCATGCTTATGATCATCTAGGATGACGTAACAAATGAAACCGGTAAAATTTGACGAGTTTGTAGCGATGAAGTCACGAGAATGTAGAAAAACATCTCTGAATCCTCGTCAATAAATTGGAATTCGGGTCTTTTCCTTAATTGCAACCTGCAATTCATGACTGACAAGGGGTATTCGGACTGGCCGGAACCCCATTCGACTAATTGTAGGTCAAATGTCATTCACCCCATTGCCTAATTCACTAATTTTTTCACACAATTGTAGGTCATATTCATTTCTGAAGCAACTGGTTAAATCGCAACTGTAACACTCTAAATAATTCTTTCAAAAAGGAATACATACCTGATCAATTTGGGATTTGTGGACTGAAATTTTAAATGGTTTCTTTACTCAAAACTAAGTCCAATCTCGTGTTCTTCAGCTACAGCCCCATGCAAAAATGGTTTGAAAGTGGTGAATGTTTGAGGATGAGGATGAATATAGTGGCGCAAAGGAGTTCCCACTACATTGCGAGTCAAAAGAAGATGCTGGTTTCGATTTAAAAACTACAAGGAGGGTGTGAGTATTAGGGGGCTGCTTGTTTCACTATCCTTCACAAGGGGTAGTGTGATCTAATTGAAGCTTCCTTCTCCCTACTTGATTTGCCCAACAATTATATATACCACTATAAAACTTATTAAATCATGCATTGCAAATTAGACTTGTACAATATTTATTTATAAAATTTTGGGCAATCATTACTAACTCCGTTAAAAGATAAATGATGTTTTTATCTTTTCATCAATTTTTATACAACAATTAATATATGTGATTAACAAATTTTATATAAAGTGAAAAATAAATTTTTTAAACTTAAAAATGAAAAGCTCTTGCTTGATCAAAGTTTGGATGAAAAATAGTTATTCAGCTTTTAATAGCCAGGTTATTAGGGTTAGCCCATTATAAGAATTACTTTCAAAACTGACATATTTTACACTTCTTATTGTTACATTATATTTAGTTCTTTAAGATGAAACTATCATTTTTTTAAATTACTTGGGGGTATATTTAATTTTTTTTTAATTTTTAAAACTCCCCAAAAAATTGATTAACACCCTTAACATGTTCAAAAATTAAGTTTGTTTTACAAACATACAATTATATGTCATTAACATTCCTATTTATACTTTGTACAAGTAAAATTTTTTATTATTTTTAATTAAGTTAATATAATAAAAGTAAACAAATTCTTAATAAAATTTAAGGATAGAGCATTTTTTAGTTTGAGGGTTTTTTTAATAGTTTTATTAAAAAAATTAATAGATTTTTTTAACAAATTTAATAGAGAGATGGAAAATGACTGTTTTAAATTTAAAGGGTAAGAATGGTCATTTCATTATACTTTAGGTGGGGAAAAGCTTAAAAAAATTATAAAGCGTCCTTATTTAATGAATATATTCTGCAGTCCAGTTGGAAATACATTAGCATGACGTATTGAAGAATGGCTAGAATTTGGGAGCAATTTTGACGTGTGCTTCTTACGAAGATTCGTGAAAAAAAAACAGTTAGAGAATGATTGAAAGATCAAGGAGGACCTCATCAATTTTATAAAATTACGTGATCCAGAACACGTATTTGAAAGCCATAGAATATATTCCTCTTGACTTCATTGAAATTTCTCAGGCATTTTTTTAATTCTTTGGATTATAGGTAGCTTAATTATTTACTAATATTAGTTTAATATAAGGTCTCAATCTCATCTGATATTAGGTCCTTTTTATCCTTAATTATAATTATATTTAGGCCGTAATATTTATTCCCACCCATGATTTTCCTAAATAATAAGTCTTATCCAAAAAATTAAAAAAAAAGCCAAATACCTATCAAATTTATTAATATTTGTGGTGAAATAACCAAAATACTTTTTATTAAATAAATAAATTTTATTAACATTAAAATAAATTTTAATATAAAATAATATTAATATAATAGCAAAAAATTAAAATTAATGGTGGTCGTTAATATAATTAAGTGGTAAAAAAAAAGACCACTTAATTAGATTGACGGTCAGATCTGATTGTTTCGATGGTGAAAGTAGTTAAATCTAATCGTTTCTGTTATCAATGATGATAAAAAACGATCAATTTCAAATATATATACTATTTTCAACCATCTTTGATGATAGAGATGATTAAATTTGACCGTTTTTGTCAGATCTTTGACAGTCAAATCTAGTTGTCTCTGTCATTGAGACAACTAAATCAAATAGTTATTTTTAACCATTTAGTTAGGTTTTTGATAGTGGTCACTTTTTAAATTTTTTTAAATTTTTTTATTATTATTTTAATATTACATCAATATTATTTAAAATTTTAAATATTTTTATAAAATTAATTTTATTATTATTTAATGATTAACAATTAAATTTAACTATTAATTTTGATCAATAAGTCGATATTTAAAATTTTAAAAGTTAATAAATGACACTTTGTCATTTAAGAAAACCATAGGTGGGAATAAGTGTTTTGACCTTATATTTAATTAACCCAATAACTAGGGCAATCCATGGTTAATCAGTTACCTTAATCTTGAGACTGAAATTGCTTAGAAATCTCGTAGTTTGGAGTGACCCTTTGGAATTTTTGACGCATACATTATAATATGAGGACAAGAAGGAAAGTTATCCATTAATTTATAAATGTTTTGATTCATTCAGATTATGTAAATGGATATATAATATAAAATGCTGTCTAGTTGTCCTTTTTTGTTTTACATTAAAAATGTTGTCCTTTTTTTGTCAATTATTTTAGAAAATGCTTATTATAATTTTATTCTAATTTTTTTTTAATTTAAAATTTGAGTTTTTGAGTTTTATATCTTTTTTCAGTCCTTCTAGATTCATTTCCATTAGAAAGCTAGGAGTTTTTTTTTTTTTTTATTAATCTTGATTTAAAATAAATTATTTATTAAATTTTAGAGTCAATAGGTCATCTTAAAAGACTTGGAATCAATGTTTTTCCAGGGAAATTAATATAATTTTCAACAATTTTTTTTTTATAAATTTTCTTCTATGACTGTGTTTGAAGTAAAATTGTATGCAACTTCTTATATTATTTAGAATAATCTAAATAAATAATTAATTTATGTTAAAAATATTATATATGAATAGAAGATTTTGTCCAAGAAAGAGGCAACAGAGCTGGCGACGATTGAATGTGGGAGATTGGTGAGAAGTGGTTGCCCGTGGAAGACGCGGCTTCCCTTCACCTTCCATGAAACGGCGGAGTTTCAAAGTCAATCTTATAAACTAGTACAAATTTTGTTCCAAAATGGATTTTTTCTTCTTTGACCAACCATCGCCTTGGTCTTTTCTCTTATTTTACCATACTTTCTAGTCCTCGCCCACCTTCCTCCTCCTTTTTTGGAAAATTATATATATATATATATATATATATATATTATTTTTAAAAAGATTACTTTTATATCTATTTGTCAAAGTCAATTTTAGTTTCTAACAACAAAAAATATATAATAAAACGTATAATTAATCAGACGTTACTCTTTTGGAGGTTTAAAAATAATATTATAATAAAATATTTGTTAAATTGAATTATAAAAAGTACGTAGATGATATAAATATTATTTTCTTTAAAATTTATTTAGGATAAATAAATATGTATTTTTATCATATTTCAAAAATTATTATATACATTTAATATATGTTAAAAATACATTATATTTTCAATAGTTTGAAATATGATATTTATACTTTTAATTTATTATGTTTCGTCTAATTTTTTTGGATATAACTATTATTTTTTAAATTGTCGAACACATATTGAAATTTTTAAAAAAATCCAAATTGTTTTCAATTTATAAATGCTCCTTTCAAAACATTTGCCTCTAATATTTTCAAAAATCATAGTTCACCCCCAAACATATGATTTTATTTCATTAACATGTTTATTTATACTTATACTAGTAAAATTTTTTTATTAAAATTAATATAAACTAGGGAATAAAAAAATTTTAATAAAATTTTTGAAGAAAATGTTATTTAACTTGAGGCATTTTTTCTCTTTTCAATAATATTATAAAAATTTAATTGATAAGTGAGAAAAATGACTTTTTAAACTTAAAGAGTGGAATATGTCATTTCATCAAACCTTGGGTGAAAAATAGCCATTGGTCCTTGTACTTGTTCATTCTATGTTTAGTTAAATTAGGATCCACTATTCACTCATTATTTATTTATTTTTTTGTTTTAAAAAAATATATATAAAGACAGAAAGAACACGAGTATCGCTCAAACAACTTAACCACAACAATAAAGTGTCTGGAAAGTGGAGACAAGTCGACAAAATTAGAGTAAGTCCCTTTTGAAAGTCTATCTTAGCCAAAGCCAAGAGAGAGCTTAAGCAGGACCAAACAAAAATCTTAAGCATTCATATTAAGATTTATTATACGTTTTTATCTTCTCCGTTACTTTTTTTACTAACTATGCACCTATTAAAAATTTGTGTTTTATTTGCATAAGATGATTGAATTAATAGAGAATTATAATCTAATTAAACAAATTCAAATGTAAAAATTATAAAAATAATATAAGCTCATGCATTAGTCAATGTATATTATTATTCTTACAAATAGTTAAGTGTCACACCTTTAAAGTTCAAAGATGGAGTTGTACGTTGAGTAAGCACACTAGACTTTGCCATAAGGCTTGGAGTGGCATGTCAAAGTAGTTTGCAACATTGTGGCGGTATGAGTACACCGATGATCTAAGAGGCAATGGAAGATGCTTGGAGTGTTGCTAGCAAAGTGACAGAAGCCAAAGAGACGTGTGGGTTCACATTAAGGAAGTGTATAAGACGACACACATATAGCGGCTCAAAGTCAAGAGCACAATGTCAGGGTGCCCTAGACGGACATACAAGCTAATGACTGAAAACGAGCATAAAAGCTTGGTTTGATATGAGACAAGTCTAGGAGAAAGGCTAAGACTTGATGTTTACGAATAGGTGGCTAAGTGTGCATCAAGCCTAGTCGAGAACCAATATGACTGCACTAGATAGTCTATGCAAGGCTATTTTTTAGATTCAATTATGACAACTTATATAGCAAAATGATTAAGAGCTGGGCATGCCAATATGTTAGATTGAGGTCTAATACAAGTGGAACAAGATGGGTTGGCTTGGGAAAAAAGGCTGACATGTAAATAAAATTTGAAGGGCACACAAACGTCCTAAGCAGTGTTAGCTAGGAGCTACTACATGAATATGCATGAGCTACATGAACAGTAGACGTATGCTAGCAAATAGAAAAGGTTGCTAAGTGGGCAAAGTAGTTTTATTGGGCTAAAATGGAGAGTTATAAAGACAAACCACCTATGATCATTATGCTATAGTAGTTAGGTGTAAACTACTATATGTTTTAATTCAAAATGTAAACTACTTGTAATTGTCCTTGTGTCAAATATAAGTGGGTTGTATGTATTTGTAATAGGCTACTATGTGTTTGAAGGAGTCACAAAAAGAGTAAAGAGCAATATTATGAGAGAGTTAACATTACATGCCTAAAGCATGTTTCTTTTGTAATCTAAAGAGTCGAGATTAATAAAAGGTTGAGTTTTTTACTTGTAAAAATTGATTTGTTTATTAAATCAATGATTTATGACCATCATACGCACTGAATCATTGTGTTAAAGAATTTACACTTGCATTATTTAAGCATTTATGACATAGGACAAGCATAGATAAAGGTTACACAATAACAATTGATGATTGATATTCTTCAACAAACGAAGGGATAAACAAGAACAATGCTTAAGATTGTATAGCTTCTTGATGAAAATTCAACTTTATTGATGAATTGATAAAAATTTAGTTGAATTTTCTTTATGAAACTATACAATCTTAAGCATTGTTCTTGTTTATTGTTTGTTGAATAATATCAACCATTAATCATCCTTATGAATGATATTACAACCCCTATCCATGTTGTTCTACGTCAAGAACTATTAAAGTCTTGTCTTATGATGGCAAGGTATAATATTCATAGGTATATGCCTATGTAGGCCATGAAGGGTAAAACAGTTTTTTATTAAGTATGAAAAGGTGAAAATTTTCTAGTTATAGGAAGATACATGATCGTGGATAAAGACCATGTACAACTGTGTGCCTGATGAGAAGGAAACTTGGTTAATGCATGCATTAGGATTGCATGGTCATGTGTTGATGATAAGTTCATAATAGCATGCCTCCATCAATTTTGTGTATAATTTTTGTAGGATAATGACACACACAATTGTTTAAGAGTGATGCATTCTCATGCATGGTGTTATTTTCTAACAAATATAAGTTTCGAGTGTATAAGGTGTTAGGGGGATCGTTTTTCATTTTCAGCCAACACTCACAAACACTAGAACCTTGAGATAAGTTGAGGGTTAAAAAAGTTATGTTGTTGCTAAGAACCAGAGGATGATTGTAAAAAATCATCTTGCCAAGCCTTATTGTATTCTGTTACATTGGAAGGGAGGTAGACATACTAGTTTAAGTATCTTAGTTGTTCAGTTTTAAAGATGTTGTTGAGTATATAGTAGATGTAAGAACTTGTATACATCTATATTTACACACATATAGGATGTGAGGCAAAAATGATGAATTTTTGGTATATAAAAGGTCAATATGTTTTTATGATTTTAATAGGAGATAGTGTGGTAAATGAACATAGGAGATAAACGACATATAAGCTAGTGTGATGTTTGAAATTATGGCTAAAGAATAGTAAATCTTTAGTTATAGACGATGATGCATGACCATATGCCATCAAGGTCACGAATATGCATATACCTTGAGGATGATAAAGTTCTTAGGCATTATGAGAATGCAAGACCATAATAAGATGCATAACCATGTGGTATAGGACATATGCCTATGCATTCATTATGGACAAACATCTATGTGTGTGACCATACACGACTATGCTAGGTGTATTTTAGGAATTTTCAAAAAAATGTCATATAATCGTGACATAATTGGATACGCTTATATGTGATACATGACCGTATGACTATGACCAAGAAAGGTCATGCTTGCATGGGGGTAGAAAACACATGCCTATGTGAAAGATTAAAGAACGATCATGTGTTATAGATAGAAATTACTAATATACCTCTAGTCTATGGAAATTACTAATAACAATTAAGCAAAGAAAATTCCAACAATTTATGTTTTTAATATTTTGTTCTTGTTTTAGGTTTTTCGTTAATTTATAGTTCTGAACTTTGAAAGTGGTTGTAAGCAAAGTTTTAGTAAAGATCTCAAGTTTTATGGGCAACACTCTAACTTCAATTGAGCTTCCAAAAGTTGATTCGATTTAATTCAGTTTGACTCAAAATTGAGTTGAGTTTAAACTAAAAAAGTCAATTTTATTTTTAAAAATATGGAAATCAATGTTTTTAAATAAATTTATATTTTTAATGATGAATTTTTAAAAATATTTTTTTATTTAATCTATGTATACCTCAACATTTTCAAATAATTTTTGAACATAAAAATCAATATTTAAATATACCCAAAAGTTGAAATTATAATAAAAAAATAGAATAAAACTATAATAATAATAATTTGTATTTTATCAATATTTTAATAAATGGAATAATAAATTGCACTCCAAAATCAGTTTAAATAGAGTTAAAGTTTCCCATAGCCAAGAACCCATTCTTTCTTTCTTTTATTGTTAACATCATAAAAATCCTATATCCTTTTTCATTTATTATTTTTAAAAATTGATTTTCATATTTTTTAAAATATTAAAAAGCATAAAAGTTAAAGTTTCCTCCACATTCAATCTTTATTTTTAACATCATAAAAATCCTATGACCTTTTTACAAAAAAACAAAAGGTTTCTTATTCTAAATTGTTTTAGGTTTCAAATATGTTCTAAAGTTTTATCCCTTTCATATCATTTATTATTATTTTTTTAGTTAATTTTGTCTTCAATAAACCTTGTGCAGGTAGTTAATAAATTGTTCTTGTTTATTCCAGCATTCTTTCTTTCTATTTAATGTTTGTAATTTGCATTTAATCTAGTGAAAGTATTCTATGTTTCAATGGTATATAAATTCACTATTTTCAAACTCATGCCTGGCCTAGAGGCTGAGCTTAAAGTTTTAGTACCTTAAATGTAATATTTATATTAATTAATATAGAATTTCATTTATTTATAATTCAATTACCTTCATTGATTATTATAATATTATTGCACTTTTTTTTTTTTTAATAATTATGAAATTTACAGGAGAGTTTGAACTTGTATATGTTAGGTTGGGTAAGAAAAATAGCGCATTAAATTTTATTTTTAAGCTTTTTTATTCTTAATCAATCCTCCTATTGCTAACTTTAATGTTGATTATTTGGTTTCATTATAAATAAATATAGATTAAATATAATTATAAATAACAAATATATATAAATGATGTGATGTGAAAACTTGAACGTGAAGAAAATCAATTTCATGAATATGAAATTAGAAATAAAAGCATATGAAATATTGGTTTGGGGCCAATGTAGCAGAACATGCCATGGGAGGGATTCAAGGTGGACGTGTTGATATTATATGTAAAAGCAGTTGGGGTAGAGCTGATGATGGATAGTTAAATTATTTGTCTTTAAGAACTCACATGATTTCATGATAAAGACCCCAAATCCACCCTATTGATGTTATTGTTTTGATCATGATGTTGGGCTGGCCCAATAACGCTTGCCCATACAAATATTGAAACCCAAAAGACAGTCCAACTTATATGGGCAAGAACAAGTGAAACTGTTGAGAGAATGTGACTTTGGGCTTGTATCTTTTAAGTGTATTAGATGTTCTTATTATTATTATAATATTTTTTATATTATCTTTGGGCTTCATGAGATGTTGCTTCTAATATGGGAAAAGAAAAAAATAATTTTGTAAATACTCTTATTAAAATTTAGAAAATTAACTTGCAAACTCTTCATACTTTACATAGTGGTTGCTTTTCTTCTCTTATTTTTATATCAACTTATAAATTATTTATTATATAAGCAAGATTACACATTGATTAATAAATATGGTTATGTTAACATAGGGCACTATATTTATAATTTCCTTATGCCTAAGTTGCTATTATTTCTACGCTATTATTAATGTACAAAAATTTAATACTTATAATTATTTATATATGACATTTTTTGTAACCCTTCATTAAAGAAGAAAGAAGAGAAGCTGATTTGATATATACTTATGTGGAGGCTGTATTCTAGGTTTATTACATTTTTTATTTTAAGTAATGACACCCAATAAGCAATTGATGAATCTTGTTAATGATTGGTTAAATGAAACATAACAACTAGCCATTAAGGAATTTTTAAGATATGCTTAAAAAATGTGGGAGATTGTGAAATTCAATATCCATGTGTCAAATGTAATAACACTTATTCAAGAAGTTATGAAATGGTTAAAACCCATATAATAGCTTATGACACAATCCAAAATTATACATTTTGGTAGCACTATAGAGAAAAGATAGGTGAATCTGTATCTAAATTTGAATTTGAATCTGAATCTAAATATGAAAAAGATGAGGTGTTAGACACTAGAGAGAGAGAGATTTATAGGATTATAAGAGACTTCTTTTCTAATTTTGATCTTTTCAACAAAAACGGAGCCGATTTTGATGGGTTGAGCCATAATATGCAAAAAGAGAATCCTAATGATGAAGCAAAAAGAGGATAGACTAAGATGTAGTTAAGAGTAAGTATATGCTATTCAAGTTTTAATTTGGTTTATATTTATTTTAATCTTTCTTATTGTCGAAATTATTATAAGTGAAATGGATACTCAAAATAAGAAAGTTTGACGAAAAAAATAGAACAAAAAGTAACAGCTCTCAAAAGTAGAGAAAATTTTCCTTTAATATTTTATAACAATTGATTAGTGGGCAAGAATCATCAATTATGCTCAAGGCATTAGGATGAATTGTGCGTGATCAAACTATTTGTCCAATAAAAATAAAATCTTGGAAAGAAATTAGGGAAAATGAGAAAAATCACTTACGGGAAGCAGTTAAGGTAAATTATCTATTTTACTTTATCTTTTATTTTGAGAAAAAGCACATGATTTTAGGTTTTGGTTTCTGATGAATTTAGTACTATTATTTGTTATCTTTATAGAAAAAGGTTATTAACTTATCATGAAGCATTTTTTCATATAATTTGGTTAGAAAAGAATACAAGGGTTTATAAAGATGCTTTCCAAGATGATTTTGTTAAAGAACATATCTGTTTAATATCAATTTTACTATTTTGTTTCTAAAGATGTTGAGTTCATCATCTATTTAATATTTGTTTGTCTTATGAATCCATTTTGTTATTCTTACAAGCAAGATCACTTACATATTACTAGTGTCTTATCAAATTTACTAATTATAAATCATTTTTAATAGGATAAATTTTAGAATTCTAACACTGAGTTGTATCGTAATGACACTTTGGAACATATGAATATGTTATAGGTCAATTAGAGATGAAGTTTAAATAGAAAATATGTTAGACCTTGCAAAACTGTAGCTAAGGCTTTGAAAATTAAACCAAAAAAATATGGAAAAGGAGGATTGAGAATGACTTCTAACAAAAAAAATTTTTAACTAAAGAATTTTAAGGTATAATCTATTTTTAAAATATAACTGCAAAGAAGTTTAATCGTTGTAATTTTTTGTTGTTACGTGTCAAATGATAATTATTTCTTAGTTGTCACATAAAAAATAAGCTCTCAAGACTCACAAAACAAAGCTAAATATTCAATGCCTTATCACACGGATAGTAAGCCTCATAGAGAGATCATTTATGAAATGGTAATAAATAGGAAGTCATTTATTTATCATATTTATAATCTAATATTATGTTTTTGATGATTTTATATACAATTGCCAAAAAAGAAGAAAATAAGGTAATTCTCCTAACGTGGGAATGATTTCTTTTTGAAACTCGAAAGAATAATGGAAAGTTGGTGGAGCTTGAAATTGAAGAAAAACATGTATGTTCTACAATTTTAGCTTATATTAAAGTTTCTTTGAGTAGTTATGGACTATGCAATTTTTAAGTGGACTATGCAATTTTTAAGTCTATTTATGTTTTGTAGGTGTGAAGGCCATTCAAGTTAAGCCAATAATTTTTAATATCAGGGCAATTGAAAAATATTTTGGAGCACAACGTCACAACCATGTGTTTCGTTATGGGGGTGGGATCAAGTGAAAAAATTCAAATACCCTAGTAATAAGAAGATGGAAGAACTTCAAGTGGAACTAGAAGTTCTTGGATTCTTGATGAAGTTGTGTCTATTTTTGGATTCTTCTTGATAATAAAGAATTAAAATGAATTTGTGTGTGTATATATATATATATATATATATATATATATATATATATGTAATATAACTAGAAGTATTGAATCTAATTGGGAAATTAAACAAAGTTGAAACTATACTATTTCTATCTCATGTTTTGTTGTTTGTAGTTTACCTTGTTTACATTTTTGTATAGAAGTTCTGTTGATTTGTTTTTCTCTTTACAATTTATAAGTACTTAAAAATATAAGTTAAGCGAGAAATACTTGGTATTGGTTTTGACTAATACATAAATTTTTATGGCAATTGTAATCACATTTTTATTTTGATTATAGGGAGAAATTAAAATAATATAAACCTTATAGTTTTTTTTATGATTGTTGATCATATTAAAGCTCTTGTAATGATTATAATTAGTATATTATCAATTTTAATGATTATATTTTGCATATATCTTAATTTTACTAAATTAATTGAGAATGACATTTTTTTAGTGAACATTATTTTTATCATATTATGAAACCCTATTATTGTTTCAATAATAAGTAAATTAAATATGCCTGTAGCTACAAAAATACTTACTATTTTTGTAATTTTTAATGACAAAAAAATTACCTTAGAATTACAAAAATCCATCATTCATAATATATTCAATGACTAGTAAATATAATTAAAATGACGGGAATACCCATTATTGATAATATATTTAGTGACCAATAAAAGTTAAAAGAACAATGGGGAATATTAATCATCGCTGTTGTATCCAGTGAAGGGTAAATATGATTATAACAATGGTAATATTTATTGCTAATATTATATTTAAACATATCTAGTGATCAGTAGATATTATTATAACGACGAGAATATTTGACATTAATATTATGTTTAGTAATTGGTGGATACTGTTATAACAACAGAAATAATTATCGTTATTACTATTTTCAGTGATCATAATCAATGTTATAGTGATTGAAATATTAGTCGTTATTACTATTTTTAATGACGAAATTTATTCCTTCGCTATTTGTATTAATAACAAGACATTGTACCCGTCATTGACACTTTTAATGGCAGAGGCTTTAGCGACGGGTGACGACGAGATATTTTTTGTCATTAAAGTGCTTTAACGATGGGAAATCCACATTTGACAACCATTATTCCCTTTGCTAAAGGCATTTTTTTTTTGTAGTATAACTTGAGATTCATAGGTCTAAATTTTGTGATTTGAAAGTCAAATTCATCTATAGTAAGGTTACAACTTTCATGAAGATCATAAATTTAAAAAGGTTGTTTTGTGCTCTAAAATTCTACTATAGTGACACCTATTGTGCAAAGTCTAGAATTTAGACAGAAAATAAGTGTTGAGATAGGTTGATGTAGTGCCTAGACATCTCCAAAACCATCTTCAACAAGAATTATACTTGATATCTAACCCTAGTATATAAGCCACTTGATGAAAAAAAAAAAAAAAAAGGGAGTTCTTGACATATAATTTGACAACCATCATTAAAACTTTCAAGAAACACTAGATTCATTCAAGAGCTTAATTTTAAGAGATCAAATTTAACAAGATAAAGACAAGAAGAGGAGACAAAATGCAGTATTTTCCAAGGCTATTGGTCAAATTGGGTTTTTATTAGTTTTCAACTCTCAATATATTTTCCTTGGATTTTATTGTTAATTTTTCTCGTGTCATGAGCTAAATTATTTGTGCTAGAGCAAGGATGTAATCTAGTAGTTAAACTTATGTTGACAACTTAATATAATATTTTTCAATCTTCATAAAGTTAAGCAAATATTATTTGAGCTTAATTCTTTGGATGATTGGCCACTATTCAATTGATTTTAGAATTTGTAATGTTGACTACGTAATTGTCATGAATTGAACAAAAACTAGAGATAGGTAAATTCAATTTGTGTGGTTGTGTAAAGTCCATGGTTTAAGACATCTTTTGTTATTTGAGTCATTACCAAGCGATTAGGTGGTTAATTATTAGTGTATGCCCTATAAACCATTCATGTTGTCGGTTTCAAAAGCATTTCTTTTGTATATATATATTCATATAAATAACTTCTATATTAATAAGAAAGTGTTCTTATGTTTATATATATAAGTTGCTTCCTTTATATGTTTAATATAAAGTATATATGAGTTTTTTGAATACCTCTTTTGATTGTCAAATGAGATTATTAAGTTTTTCCCTAATTAAGCAATATTATTAGGGCAATAATATCATGTAGTAGGTACCCTAAATGCTTTTGAAAGAGATATCAAGAGTTGATGTGGGCTCAAATGATGATGAGAGTTATGTCACTGGGGCATTGGTATAGATTAATAGATAGTGATCTATTTATCGAAAGTGACTGTCAAAATGATGAATCACATAAAATTCCTTATTGTCAATGATTCATCAATTTGTTATATTAGTGTATGATGTAATCTTTTGACCTAAGGCAATGTTATTGAATCTAGTTTTGATGCATATGGTTTATATAGTGTATAGGTACAAGGCTAGTCATGTCTTATATGATAAAGTCTACTTAGATATGTGTTGTTAGTTGATGGACAAGAACGATGGTCAATATGAGATTTATTAGCTCAAATATATAGGATCAGGAGTATTTGTTAACTTTTTGTGGATCCAAGTTCTTAATTGAACGTCGATAAATGTAAAAAACAAATATATCTAGCCAGAATATATGAAAAGGTAATAAGAAGGTTATTCTTGATGACAAGTTCTGGGTATATTGATCGACGATTAAAAAAGAATTTAAATTCAAGATTTTGACATTTTAAGAATCTGAATTCGATAAAGATATGATAATGAAAGGATATTACCTACATGATAACTATGGATTTGATGAAACTATTCATCCATCATAGTTTAAGGGCTATGACACATTGTTATATGTTTACCATAGTTATTGGGTCTTTAGATGATATTTCAAATTCATTTGAATCGGCTCATGGCTAACCAATAGTGGTCTTACATAGTCTTACCAATTACCTTAAGGGATTAGAGGTAAATGAGAGAGAGATTTGTTTACTCGAAAGGGCTAGCACTTTTCAAGGCTAATAACATAATTTCAATGTAAACCATTACATGGAATTTGTTTCAGGTATTTTAAAGGGTTAAAATGGTTGAAAATTAATTAATTAGATTAATTAAAATATCTTAAGGTGTTAAGATAAATAATATCGGCTAAATAATAACCTTTAAGAGTTAAAAGGTTTAAAGTAAACTATAAAGGGAGCAAAAGTAAACCAGCGTAGTTTGCTTGGGTCATTGAATAATTTTGATTATTCAATAAAAGGTGGTTCCATTATTTTAATTTTTGATTTCAAAAGGGAAGCCATGAAGTTTTAAAAATTAAATTTTGCCTAGCCTATATAAGAAGAGTATTAATAGATATTTCCATAATACTTTTCAAATTTTGACATAATTCTCTCTCTCTTTAACCTTTCCTTTTCTCACAAATGGAAGCTTCTTCTCTCAAGGTAGTGGTAAAGCATAGAGGCTTTGAGGTTTTAAAGCTTGACTGCATCATATCTAAGGCTTGGAAGCCAGGTAATCACTTAATCTGACAATAAGATATGTAATATTGATTTATGCTCTATGACTTGCTTTACGTGTGATGTTTGCTTCTTCTTTCCATCATTTTCTTTATGTTTCTCTAGTGGTTTCCTTTAAATTGTATCATAGCTCATTTAAGCTCCTTACATGTCTTGTTTTCTCTTAAAAAAATTGTTATATATGCATAATGGTATATATTGGTAATGTTTGGTTAGGTGCAAGTTTTTTAGATGCCATAAAAATCAATTTTTTCAAACCTTTTTCTGTTGCATGTCTTGATTGAGGTTGTGTGGTTTGAATGTGTTTATTGGTGTGCTCTAATGAATTTTAGATGAAGAACACAAGTTTTAAGGCATGAGTTATATGAAAAGTTCATGTTTGTATGTATATATGCTTAGATGTTAATGTATGAAAATTTCAACTTGTAAAACTGTTTTTAAATTTGAAAATTTTGTTGTCCTTGTTTTTGAAGTGTTTAAGATACAAATTGGGTTATGGTGCTAGATTTTACGGATTGTACATAAATCATATGATCCAAGAACATGCATGTGTAATATTAGTATGCATATATGTAATATATGGTGATATGATTAATATATATATGCATATGTTGTTAGAAAAATGCAAGATAAAAATTTTGGATTTGTAATACCTTGATAAGGCATGTTAAATGTGTTCTTTAATAGTGACTAAAGTGATTTTTGGTAAAGAATGATCATATGTTGCATGTTAAAAGGTTTTTTCATGACCTTATGAATTTTGAATGCATGACTTGCTTTAATCTAATTAAATGTCAAATTGTGTATTTATTTGTTTTATTTAATTGCGATTTAGCATGAAAATGATAGTTTATGGCCATAGAATTATTCTAATTCATGTTATGAATTGGTGATATGAAAGGTGTGTATATAATATAAATTGTCTTTAGAAAATTATGTATGTTATATAGATGTCATATGCATTTATTTTTTATAGTCATGCACATTATTATGAAACAAGTGACATTAAATATAATTGTTATGTTTTAAATGGATGATGACAGAGGGCAATCATTACATTATTTTATGAAATTAATACATGTCCCAAATTTTATGGATAATTAATATATGCATTCTCATGTCATATCTTTGATTTTTTTTTTTTTTTTTTTTTGGGATAAGTAAATAATTTATAGACAAAAACTAAGCAAATCCGATACACCCTAAGCTCAATGGGAAGAACTGCTCATAAGTAAAAGCAAAAGCCAAAAAAAAAAAAACTCAACCTAACCATACCTCTTGAGAGTCTATTTAGGCTCTTGTAAAGATAGAACTTAAGATAATAGAAAAAACAGCCAAACCCAAACCACCTAAACACACTTGTTTTTGCTAACTAATTACAAGTCAAGAAAAGTAAAACTAAAATAATTTCTATAATAAGAAATATTTGCATTGATTTACAACCATTGACAATTACCATATGAACAATATTTACAAGTAAACAAAATATCCTAGCTCTTGACACTGTCGCCTCCCACCTAAAAACCTTTAACCTACTCAACGAATACGAAGGACACTCAAGTGACATTGATATGTTTGAATATTTTTGAGGGAGACACCAATTAGAACCAATGGATACATTTAGACATAGTTGTAAATTTTGACAATTCAGGCTCTTTCTCACTCATAATTCTCTTTACAAGGACATAAATTCACTTTTTGGTATGAAAGGGCTTCGAAAAAAAATCTATTATTTAACTTATGTCAAATGGAGTTTATAGTGGTACCTACCCACATCATGGCCATGGTGGACCTAAAAGAAAGAACATTTTATTCTCTAGCAATCTCTTAGTAATACATATTCCAACCTTGGCCCTTATAACTCAGATTGCATAGGTTTAAGACATTGCTTCAGATATATTGACTATAGTCACATTGGAAAAATAAATGGTCAAATTTTTCATCACACAAGTCACATAACATACATCGAGGGTTAGTACAAATGCCATACCTTAGAAGCTTATCTAAGGTGCTTAAATGTCTCTTTATAGTGAGCTAAAGGATGACAACATGTTGGGGAATAAACTTCTTGTGCCATATGAGATAGGCCCAAATGATATTTTCCTCTCTATTTCTAAATTTATTTTACGTAGATCCAATAGAAAATTCTCCTTTATAGTTGGGTTTTCAAATGACCTTATCCTTACTGTCCTTAAGTTTATTGATGCTAACCTTTCAATTTCCATGATTTCTATAAAGTTGGTTGTAGGCTACTTCCACTCCCCATCCCCATCCTTAACAAGAAAACTAACCTTAACGCATCTACCAACCCTCAAGCCATAGATAATCATTTCACCAAATTTCCTAGCTTAAATACCTAGAGGATGCTAATTATCCCACCAAAATAAAGTTTGATCCCCATTGCCAATAACATGGAAAACTTTATCATGAATGTCATCTCTAATCCTAAGGAGTTTCTTCCACAATTATGGATTGTGACTAGTATATCAAATATCCCATAAGCTTTTTCCTTTGATTTTATTCATTTTAACTCATTCGGCCCATACAAATTGACAATTAGGTTGCAACAGAAGATTCCACAAGTGTTTACTAATAGCAATCTTATTCCAATCCTTGCTAAGTCTTAACTGGAGGCCACTTTTAAAATAAGGGCGACAAACATCTTCCCACGCCATTTTTTCTTTCCCCCAATGTTTACACTCATTTACAAAAGAAGTTTCTAATTCTGGAATCTATCTTCTTGAGAAATTTACTAAGAAGGATAAAGTGAGTCACCTAAAAAACTTATATGATGAAAAGAATAGACTTTATGAGCATGAGCTTCCTAAGGTACGATAAACATTTACTCTTCCAAGACAAAAAAAGGGCCAAGGATTTTGTTCACAAAAGGTTTATAATTTATCTCACTGAACTTATAAGAGACCAATAAGACTTCAAGATACTTGAATGGGATAGATTTAATCTCAAATCCTAGATGTTTGGCTAGTTTGCCTTTCTTGGCCTCCACGACCCTAGAAAGGAAAATGTTGCTTTTAGTTTGATTAGCCATTAATCTAAACCAAACATAAAACTCATTCAAGGCTCTTTTGAAAATTCTAATAGATTTATCTTCAGGCTTATAAAACAAGACAAGGTTGCTAGTAAAGCAAAGGTGGTAATCTTATTAGCCTTACATTTCTAGTGGATGTTGATAAAAAACACAAGCGAGGTAATGCATACCTTAATCCATTACACAAAAATAAAGTGTAGACTAAGATCTTCTAAAAAATTTATAGCAAACTCCTATCTCACCATATTGTATGCTTTTATAAGGTCCACCTCGATGGCATATCATTTCCTATTAGTAATGCTTTTGTTAAATTTATTGAAAAGTTCACTACACAAGAAAATGTTATCACTTATGCTTTTACCTTCAATAAAGTGGCTTGGTTTTTATTCACACAATTAGGCAGAATCCCTTTCAATCTATTGGCCAAAATCATGGATATACACTTATAAATTGTATTACAGTAAGAAATGGGTCCAAAATCCTTGGCAAATGAAGGGTTTTCATACTTAGGAATTAGGGAAAAGATGGTGCAATTAAATTCCTTCAGTAGCTTTCCACTTACAAAATATTGTTTAATTGTTATAATAACATCATCTCCTATAATCTTTCACACATGTTTAAAGAACAAAACACCAAATCTGTTAGGTCTAAGGGCCTTGTTATAATCCATCTTAAAAAGGTGCTTTTGATTTCCTTACTTATGACTTTTATCATCATTTTACCATCTATCTCACTAGGAAATTTATGATCAAATAAATTAGGTTAAAGGTACCTTCTTCTTTCCTAAAAAGGATATTCTTAATGTGGTCAATTAAAATATCCCTAATTTGCTCTTTATCTTGGACTAAGATGCCATTGTCATCCATAATTCCTTTAATGGAAATACGATTTCTTCTCCCTTTAACACATTTGAAAAAATAGCTCATGTTTTGGTCTCCTTCTTTAAGCCATTAGATCCTTGATTTCGGTTTGATAAAAGATTCATCTATCTAATTGATTCTTTTATAAGCCTTAGACAAGTCTCTCTCCTCTTGAACAAGATTATCATCAAACATGTTATTCAAAAGACTAGCTTGGATAGTGTCTAAATTCTCTTTAGTAATCGTGACCCTTTTTTAGATGCACCAAAATTCCTTTCTGTTTAACTCTTTCAATTTGCTTTTAACCAATTTACATTTTTTAACCAATCTAAACATAAGATTACCAATGATATTCATATCTCAATATTCTTTCACCAAAAGCAGAAATCGACTATCATCTACCCAAAAATTGAAGAACTTGAAGGTTTTTTTTTTTATGTATCTCATCACAGTTGACAATCATAGGTCAATAATATGAAAAACTGCTAGGATGTACCATACTAAAAAAGTTGAAGAAAGTATCTAACCAATTCTTATTGACCAAGACTCTATCAAGCTTGCACACAACCCTTTGGGTACCCTTACTTATATTGCACCACGTCATATAAGGCCTTATGACTTTAAAATCTTCAATATGAATGTTGAAACAACAATTATTGAACTCTTTATCATGGGCAATCTAGGCCCTAGAATCCCTCATTTCATCCTTCCTCCTTATAGCTTTAAACTCCTCATAATTACCAAGGTGTTTTCCTTAGTTGAGACCTAAGTCTAATAATGTCTTCTTACAGGTTTCTCCAATCTATATAATTGTTGGTAGTATAAACAAAGGTAGCATAAAACATTTTACCTGACACAATGATCTCAATTTCATAGTAGATTAGTTGATATTTCACCTTCACAACCTCTCGCCTTGAGGGTATAACTATTTTAAGCCACCTAGATGCAACCTTTATAGTTGGCATCATAGTTATCAGTAAGCTTCCACTCCTCACATAACCTTCTCCACTTACTTTCCTTATTCTCCACTCTCACTTTAGTCTTCAAAATAACCATGGCATCCAAGTAATTATTTCTATTTCCCAATTTTATTCTATTTATTAGGGAATTCAAACCCCTAATGTTCTAAGAAGCAATCTTAATCATTGATTTTGATAGCTAAAGAACGGTTCCCCAATTTTTTTCCCACTCCTAGTTTTGTTACCCTTTTTCTAATTTTTTTTTCTTAATCTTCATTTCTTCAACCATGATAGCCTTCCTAAAAGGTTTTATAGTGGATGTTTCTAGACTTTTTTTGCTTTCGTTAGTTTGCCCTTTTTTGATTTCCTCCTCATTATTCCCAAAAAACTCATTTCCTTATTTTAGTTAATAACCTTCACCCTTTTTTGCTCTTGATCTTTCCTAACCTTATGTAGCCTTAATTCATGTTTACCATTCACCGATAAGTAATCTTCCTTAAGGTGGTCTAAAGATCAACCATCATCTTTAACACTTCTATTAATAATGACTAGCTTTTCATCAATTTCTTTATTGGTTTCACTTAAAATGGTTTCAATTCCTCTTTAAAGATTTCCTGATGTTCTCATAAAGGGTTTCGATATCTCTCTAAAGATTGCCTTTTCCTCTCCCCTTAATCTTACCACCGATATTGTTGCTTTTCATGTGATTAGAAATCTTGATGACATCTTGCCCTTTATAGTCCTTATTTACCACTCTTTCATTACCTCTACTCCTAAAAGACCTAATCCTACATTCCTATCTAGCATGACCAAAGTATTGGCAAAGCTGACATTTAACCTACCTTTAAGCATAATCTACCTTAAGTTCTTTAATGTAACTTAATGTCCAGTGTATCCAAAAACTCTTTATCCAACTCTATCTCAATGTTGATTCCTATATAGTCAAGTTGAAACCCTCTTTTTATGATTGAATCCAAGAAAATTGACAATGTTTATACACAAACAACTTACTACCACTTTTGTTTCTCATATAAAACATTCACACATTACTTCCTCTCTAAACCAAATACTTATTCAATCAACTTTCTTCTTCTTCATGACTAACTTCTTTTACACTTCCTTCTTTTGGCATTACTTTCGATATGTGGACTATATTTAGTTTATCTTTTAACTCACAGAATCTTCTTACTGATAAAGGCTTAGTCAACAAGTCTGCTATCTAAAACTCAGAAGCTATATATTATACTTTAAGCACTTTAACTACAACTTGACTTCTAAAGAAATGAATGTCAAGTTCTATGTGTTTAATTTTATTATGCAGAACAAAATTTGAAGCCAACATCCCTACACTCATATTGTCACACCACATAATTGTTTGCTTCATATAGTCTACTTCTAACTCATCCAGCAAATGTTTAAACCATATAATTTTAGTAGTTATCTGACTTAAGGCTTTGTATTTAGATTGAGTTAAAGATATTGCCACCACTTTCTATTTTTATGCATGCCATTGACAAGGTTCCCTCTAAAATATAATCCATACCCACTTGTACTTTTCTTTTCTCTAATATCTCCTACCTAGTCAACATTAGAATATGCTTTTATCTTTAATATTTGTGTTTGTCTAAATAATAACCTATGAGAAAAAATCCCTTTAATATATATTAACATTCTCTTGCATGTCCTCTATTATAGTTGAGTAGGAGCATTAAAAAATTGACTTAACTCATGGACAACAAATGATAAATCAAGCATAGTAAAGGAAGTGTATTGCAATACTCCAATAGTTTTAAAAAAAGGGATTTCAAATAGTTCACTATCACCGTTATATAGCTTTGTTGCCACATACATAAGAGTGAAACAAACATGTGTTTCTCTCACCCTTGTCTTATATAGTAAATCTAGGGCATATTTGGTCTAACATGTTAATGACCCCTTTTCTATTATGTGGCTTTCATGCCCAATAAAATAGTTTGGTTCTCCTAATCACTTCAATGCAAAGTCCTCATTTAAGTTGCAAACTAATGTTTGTATAAATTTGGAATTGTTTCATGTCAGTAAGATATCATTTATATACACTAGAATATACACAGTCATATTTTAAAGTTTATGAAATATAAACTTGGATCTGTAACAAGGTTAACAAACCCTTTATTTAGTAAAACATTCTTCAACCTTTTATACCAAACTTTAGGAGTTTGCTTCAACCGATACAATGCTTTAACCAATCCACACACATGATTAGGTCTATTTTGATCCATAATATAAACCTCCTCTTTTAGTTGTCCATTCAAGAATGCATTGTTCATATCTATTTGATGGATATGCCACCCAAGGGTTACTACTAAGACAAACACTATTCTTATAGTAAAATATTTTACTACTAGACTAAAGGTCTTTATATAATCCATTCTTGGAGTCTATTGAAATCCTTTAGCTACAAGTCTTGCTTTAAATTTTTACAAGGTCCCATAAACATTTAACTTAGTTTTATACACTCATTTATGATTCACCACATTCATTTCTTTTTTAGAGGGAACTAAATCCTAAGTTTGGTTCTACATAAGTGCTTAAAACTTATCAGACATAGTCTTATACCTTAATAACTTATGTTTGTTATATGGTCTCAAATAAGGAAATAATTAGGTGTTTTTCCAAAAAAAAAAAAAAACTTGATAAATTGATAGTTTGAACAAAACAATGATTGGTTATCTATTGACTAAGAACACTGTAACTTAAAAAGCTAACCACTAAAATTTTAAACTCATCCCTACTTGAGATAACATCACTAAATCTACTTTAACTATATCTCTATGATTTCTTTCTACACTCTTATTCTGTTGATAAATATAAGGACATGAATGTCTAAACCTATTGTCATGATATTATAAATATGATATAAAACTCTTATACTTTTATCCTGAATCACTTTGTACCATTTTAACCTTTTTGTCAAACCATTTTTCTATATATGTTTGAAACTTAACAAACACTCTTAAAGCTTCTAACTTAGTTTTCAAAGGAAAAATCTAGGTAAACATGGAATAATCATCAACAAAATGTATGTAGTGTAGGACCCGCCGCCCCGAGTACCCCTGCTGCTGAAAGATACTGATCTTTTATTAATTAAACTGAAAATCTGGGTACCCGCGACGGGAATCCTACGAAAAAGAAAATACTACTGCTGATCTAATTTACACTGCAAGCGGAAGCTGAAACTAAAATATACAATGAGCCCAACTGGCTTTACTATATATATATATAAAACTGCTCTGTACAACTGTTTTACATCTGAGTACATATACATTTACAAAACGTACAAGTACAAGACCTCACAGGGCCAACTGAAAATAAAATACAAACTGGAGAGTGTGTGTGGGGTCCTCCTCGCCAACCTCAATCCACCCGCTCCTCGCCAGCAGCAAACTGACCTGAAAAGGAAGGAAGAAGGAAAGGGATGAGTGATAAAGATCACCCAGTAAGCATTCCTTACTTCCCTCAACCCACGCAAGCAGCAAACAAGGGCATACATACCTGGTCGGCCCTATACATGCATCTATGCGCTTGTGGTTGCTGAATCTGATTTATCTGATTACTCTGTTATCTGGTTATTAATTTCTGATTAATGCATGTCAATATGAATATATGAAATGACATGCTGCGCTGGAATCCGAAAATGACTGATGATGCATGTATCTGAGCATCCAACTGAATGTACCCGAAGGTACCTACTGTGCTGATCAGGCTGATGAACAC